>CM048827.1:3882994-4102522 GCA_026586065.1 Dioscorea zingiberensis | reverse complement strand
CTAGTCCAATTTTAATTTAGTTTACTTACATTTGGGTTTGGAGTTAATCGGCTAGCAAATATTGATTTAACTGGCAGAGAGCTTGAGACTTAAGACAATCGGTTGGAGGGCTCGACTAGGTGGGGTTAGCTTAATGCGTGACCGGTTAGGAACCGAGATCAAGTTATGTTGATTTGGTCGAGAGTTGAATTGAGGATTGGGTCAAGTACTGTGAAACAAAAATAAAAAGAGAAACAAAGTAGGAGCCAAGTGAGAGAGGAAGGGTTTGAACCCGAGGAACCTCTCATATGGGGCTTGAGTAGCCTATAACCACCAAGAACCTTGTTGCTTTGTGATAGAATGAACCTGTGTTATTTAATTAAGGCTGTATGCGAGCAGATTTATTAACTAAAAGACCAAAATGTCTGGAATGAAGGGGATTAGAACCCATAACTACACTTCTATTATAATATAGAGCCCTTAACTTCACCAAGGCCACTTTGTGTCCTTGTTGTAGAAGCTTGAGTCTAGCTTGGACATTTAAGAGAAAAGACTTAGAAGTTAGAAGGAAGGCCCATTAAGTCGGGCTAGGCCCAATTAGTGCATCATGCATGCACAAGTACTAGGAGTTTTTAAGTTTCTTGCTGAAGGCGATACAAAGTCCTATTGTCGGGAGGTTGGCATGCGACATAGAGTTGTAATGACCCGAGGATTTTTCTGAGGAAGTAATCGATTGGAGCTTTATTGAGATAAGTACACTTTGCCTGCATTACCATTCTTAAGTAGTTTCTTTGGCTTTGTGTTTTATCATATTATTGATATTGTGTATTATCTTTTTGGGGAGACCATACATTGCTTCCCTTTAATTGCTTAGAGAATTCTTTTGAGCATGCTTGGATTTGTTTCCCGGGATGTTGGTATCCTTGCTTTGTTGATTGGTCTTCCTCCAGGATTCGATTGGGCGTTAGAGGGGCTCACGTTTGGGAAATGATCATGGATACAGGACACTTACTGGCGTTTTGGCTTGCCTTGCGGAAGGAACAATACTCTGGTTATCCTGCCCGTTAATTAGGGAGTGATTCGCTAAGCCGTGTACGACGCGTATGAGAGGTAGGCGCTACAGCCGCAACGCGCTGATCTCGAGGACACGCGCGGCCAGGAGAGTCGAGATCCGACAAGTTCTTTGATAAAAAAGGCGGTCTAGGGGAGATGTCTTGATGAGCTTTCCTTTGGAACTTGCGTTCGCGAGCTTGAAAGGGCTATAGATAGGGTCGATACCCTTGTGTTTTGTTTGTGGTAGACTCCTAGGAAATGTTTGAGTGGCGTGTCCCCATTGTTTTGACTTGATTTATATCATTTGTGTTGATATCATGATTTTTGAACACCGCCATAGGAGTGTACTTACTTGGAACTTTCCATTCGGAAAGCTCACTAATTGTTCTTTTGTTTTTTTTGGATCAGGAGTAGGTGACTTGGGCTCGGGGCCGTCGAGGGTTAGAGTGTCAACCCTAAGGAGGTCAGAAGATCTCTTTTTGCCTAACTAACTCTTTGTGTGAGAGACTAGTTTATTTTGTAGGACCCGTTTAGGGCCTTGGCTTTTGTAGGGCATTTGGGACCCACTTGTATTTTATTTTGTTTAAAACTGGACTTTTAATTAAGTTATTTGAGATATTTATCTTGGTTTTATTTTACTCTGTTTGTTACTTACTAAGGCCTTATGTAATTTGGTGGTGGAGATGCTGGCGTTACTTGGTTTACTGTAGATGCTGCTCATGTGCTTTCGGGGTCAGGAATCCAGATGGAGGCGTGACAAGCGGTATTCACCCGTGACACCCGCATGGCCCGGCGGTTATAATACAGAAAGGCTTTTCGCACTTCACGCGCACTTTGATGGTTACAACATTGCCAATGCACAGACCATCGGCCCAACTACACGCACTGGCCTTAGTATAGCCTGGCGGCTGCACCATGAGGCAACATATCGCACGTGCAAGCTATACCACTACTTGGCGGGGCCGGGTTAAAAGAGGTGTATTACCCCGTGATACACCCTTATTCTCTCGCTAGCTGAGTGCGGTGACAAAAAACGAAACCACACGTCGAAGATTACCAATAAGCGGGGAAGAAGAAGAAGGAGGATGCTGCGTAAACCATCGAGTTTTATTAATTTTGGATTGTAGAGGCAACCATTTGCATGGAATATAGTTTAGAATTTTTCCTATTATGAGGCTCACATATTACAAATAGAGGCAATAAATAATTATTGTTTCCAAAAGATAATTCGTAATTTGCATATAGGAACTTTATTACATTTCAAATCATTGTCTTGGTTTATACAATTCTCTATATATGAGATATATTAATATTATTAAGTGATAGGAATTTAAAAATCTACATATGCATTTATACTTAAGAATTTATTACTTGAGATTTTACGAAGATCCCAAGAACTACGTAAACGCTTGAATTTGTAAGGGTTTTTGGGAAGAAAAAATCCAAGAAAGAGCAAGAAAGAGAGAATCAAGAAGACAAGAACCGAGGGCTTTAGCGTGGAAAACCCACTTGAGCGAGGGGAAAAACCACGGATCTCCAAGCTTTGGAGAGAGAATTCCACTATTGGCGATTTTACAAGGGAGAGAGCGAGAGAGGGAGTGTCGCATTACAAAGGTTCCATCCCTTTACAAGTGTGAGGTCTTGGCTATTTATAGGCCTTGGCCACAACTTTTCGGTTTTTCGATTCGCACATTTGCTTCTTCTAGAAGGGTTCATGGCTCCTCGGAAAGGAAGAAGAGGAGTCTTGTTACGCAGGTTGGTTGGCGGGCTCTTGAATTCTCTTTTGCTTTGGAGACCGTTTGGAAGAATTTGTTAAAAGGCTCTTGGAAACTCCCTCTTCCTTGGAACTTGCTCCGGGAGGGTCTTCTAATTATTCTTTGGTTAGGTCTTGAATCATCGCCCGGAGGGTACTTGGGGGTACTCTTGGATAGCTCTTGAGGGTCTCTTGAGAGTCTTTGCGAGGTACTCTTGGATTGCTCCCTTGGAAGGACTCTTGGTCTTTTGAAATTCGGCTAGTGATGAGGGTGTGAGATCCTTCCACGTGTCAGGGTGATGTGTTTCCACGTGTCTCTACTGGTTTCACCCTTATCATCAATTAATATTTTTAAAATTTCTAAATTATTAGAATTTACTTAATTTAATTAGAAAACAAAAGATAACTTAATAAAATAAAATGTTGGTAAAAGTTGTAAAATATTTTTAATATCTTTTTTATCAATATATTTAAGATAATCACAACTCTGGTTAAGAGAATTAAATTTTATGATAGTTTTCCAAGTTTTTATGATAATATTTTTTAGAGTTCCTTATGTTTAATCATTTAAATATTATAAAATCTTTGATATTTATTTTTAAATTCTGAATGAAAATAATTTAATATTAGGTGTTAGCCAAAAACCGATCTTCTTGGTTTTGACAACTGATATAGTCTTCTACAGGTTGAAGGTGTTGTCGAATGTGTCTCACCCGCTGTGGAAATTAAGCACCTCAAAGGAACACATTTGTGGCCTGATGTGAGATGCGGATGCCCAAATCCCTCCACGGCGGTCAGAGTCAACAAGTTAAGCCAAGGAAAAGAATGGAGGGAGAATAGAGATTGTTTTTGGTTTTGAGTTAAGCTTAGCCCCTCCCTTGGGTGGGGTTCCCACCTCTTTGTTCCCTTGGAGCATCTCAACATGAGCTCTTGTCGTGTCACCCACCCTCTTTTCTTTAATCATGGCTAAAGGTGCTTGGGAACCCTCCTTTTACCTCTGACATGATGGGGACTTTACTTTGTGAGGGAGGCTGGCATGGCCTCTTGGAATACTGTGTAGCATTTTTGGCACATGGGGATGGGTGGACACATGTCATCTCGGTTTGCCCATATCGCTAGCTTTGCCCCCCCTACTCTCTCTCTCTCTCTCTCTCTCTCTCTCTCTCTCGGATCTCGAGGGTTTATATGAACTTCAGGCTACTTAGGTTGGGTGGATATGCTCCATTGGTATCTGAGAGGCGTTTAAAGCTGATGCTCATATCGGTTTGAGATTGTAGGAGGGATCTCAGGGTATATGAGTCTAGATGCCTTCTTGGGAATGAATCGAGGCATTTAAAGCTGATGCTTATATTATTAGCAAATAATCTCGAGAAGCATTTGAGTCGGACCATTGTATTGGAAGGGGAAAAGGCTGATTAGAAAATGACAAGACCTTATATTCGATGTGGAATGAAGTCGCATTATCCATTTTGAAGCGTTGTGTTGTATTTATGGGCAAAACACGCCTTTCGCTTTTGAGAAGCATTTTATACGAACACTTGCATCTTGTTACATGTGAGTTTCTTCTTGGACCACACTACTCGGCGTCTTTGCAGCGGGTGGCGAGGGAGAATCCTATTGGCCAGTGTTGGAGAAGCTTATGCTTAGGGTAATTATGTGAGCTACATTCTCCTTATATATATAAATATATATATATATATATATATATATATATATATATATATATATATATATAATGAATGGGGCAAACACTGTTCATTCAAATCACTTACACTCCCATGGTCTGCACGTAGATACATTTGGGGGATGCGTTGGTAGTGTGTGTTACGTGGTGGCCCAACTCCGCTCACAGTAAGCCCGCGTGATGTCCCTCCGGCTCCTCAAAGCTTGGTATCCGCGGCATAAATGCGGCGCATACACTCCCTTGGTCCCTAATGTAGTATGAACGATTAATGGTGATCGCCGACCAAGCACAATTGGTCATCTAAGGGGCATCAAACTTTGTCTCCACCTTCGTTTGTGGTGGACCTCCGTCCACTTGTCATCATCCGGGAAAGTTAGAGGGGCCGGAGAGGTTGTCAAATCCGGCTTCCACTTACATGGCGTATGTAACCCTGCTTTCCTCAGCTGGGCTCCAGCAAGGAGGAACCATCGCATTCTCCGCCCGGTGATGTTAGTGGGTGGGTCTTTGAGTCATTCCGATTGGGTAGCCTTTCTCCTCCCACCACGATGGCCTTCGTTTTTCCCTTACCTCTTATGTTCTCCGGTGGCCGCCTGCCGTCAGGTGCATAAAATTACTTGATTGTTGGTAGATTCTTTTCCATTGGTTAATAGTTCTCACGAGAAACAAACAAAAAGTTTCATATTTATGATCTCCAACAAATTCCTTTAATTAGATTAGAGACAGTCCATGTTGATTTGCTGATAGATTCTTTTTGCATTAAGACGCTTTTTAATTCAAAAATATGAGTCTTATCAACATATATTAAAAGTCAAAGTCTGAGTGCTATCCAACAACTGTTATTTGAACATCACAACCATTTTATTGGATTTGTTCTCTGATTGAAAAATGATCACATACATTTTATGATATTTAGGAAGTCACCTTACTCGAAGTTACATAGCTCAACAACATTATTTGAGTACATCTTAACTAAGGCCTTCTTTAGATATAAAATAAATTATTATAGCTCCAACAATATTAGTTTGCTGCATCTCAATTAGGGCCATGTCTAGATGTAAAATAGAATTATTATATAGAATTTTTGTTTTTGATGTGAGTGGAAATGATTTCAATGAAAATTTTTATGTATATTATTCTTGATAATGGTGTTTGGATTTGAGTATAGTAAAATGTTTTTAGATAAAATTATCTTAATAATAGAAGCAAGTAAGTTAGATTATGTTTGGGGTATAAATAATTTTAAAGCGGTAAGTAGCAAAAAGACCCTTGACTTTTTGACTTTAAGCTACTTACTTTTAGGTCCTTGGGAGGCGGGTGTTTCTTTACATTTACTGCATTTTGGGTTGGGTTTTGGTCCTTGGCAGCGATGCAGAAAGCGATGTCGAGGACTTTTGATATTTTCCCTAATTTTTAAAGCACACATGGCTTGATTGCTAGGGCTCAAATGAAGACCCAACTATTATCCAACCACCAAGTCATCGGCCGGTGGAGATTAGCACTCCTACAAGGCCTTAGAAAGTTCTAACATTTAGCACCCTAAGCGCCTCTAGTGCAGAGGCCTAGTATCTTAAGCTGGAGCTTTGTTGGAATCTTGTTGGAACCAAAATTTGGTTCTCTGTACAGTGTTCAAGTGGATCCTAATCGCCTAACTGCCTCAACCTACTATAAAAGGAGGATCTTCACTCAATGAGGGGATCTTCTTCTCCAACCTAGTAGCACAGTGCGCTACTCCCACTACACTAGGTTAATCTCACGCTAAGTGCTTCTTTCTCTCACCTAGAGCTCTCTCTCCACTCTCTCCATCCTCCACATGGCTCTCCCCTCCTCTGGAGTCTCTCTAACTTGAGTGTCGAAGGCTACCCCTGGGTACGATCCCTCGACCCTCCTTTCTCTGCAAATTATTCTTCAGATGAGATACGATCCCCGAAGATCGATCCTGCGGGTAGTAGGCGATCCAACAATCAAGGAGCCCTCTCGACAAGTTGTCTCTGGTGATCTTTTCCACCAAATTCTTGAAGTTTCTCCATCACGGTGATCTCTTATCCATTGATTTGGATGCTGCTCTAATACCAAGGAAGAGCAAATCTCGGCATCAATAGTCTAGAATTATGCGTGAGAAAGATCTATTAAACTTGGAAACTCTCTAAAATAGCGAGAGTCAAGAAGAGTTAGATGGGCGACAATACCACTAGCGCATGCATGGTGACCAAGAAGTTGAGGAGGAGTGCAATTTAGAACCCACGGTCCTCGAGGGAGACATCCAAGACCCAAGGTATAGTGACCTTGAGACCTCTTAAGATCTTGGTCGATAAGATCGGCCTCACCCAAGCCCTCAAATGGTGGAGCAATGGATATCCTTGCTCTAGCCCCTCCAGAGACACCATGGTAGATCCATCAAATGCCTCCCAATGATGATTTACATATGCACCCTGACCTATGAGCAAAGCACAACCACTTAGATGCGGAAGAAGCTGGGATCACCTCAGACCTCTGACCTCGGTCAGGAGTCATTTTAGACCTTGGCAGCGCGATTATTATATCAGAGACCATGGAACAATCCAGTGCGTCCCTTGTACTAACTCTCCATTCATTCCTAAGATTTTGGAACACACGCTCCTAGATGGATTGAGGTTGCCATCCATGAATATTATAATGGCATGCGTAGATTTGGTCAACCACCTAGAGTCCTTCAAAGGCGGTTGTACTATTACATGGAGCACTAGGAGACATCATATGCGAGATCATTCACAGCTACTTTGCGAGGAAGCGTCTGAGATGTGGCTTACTAGTCCCCCCACCCCCGAGTCTATCTCATCATTTGAAGAGCTTAGCGAGCTCTTCGTGGGATACCTAATCAGCAACAAAAAGTAGAAGAAGACCTCAGCTATACTGATGAGGATCAAGTAGCATTAAGGGAAGAACCTTCGTGCCTACATCCATCATTTCAAAATGGAAACATTGGAGGTCAATGACTGAACCGACCTTCGAGCTTCAAGCACTAACCAAAGGATTGGTCAAGTCTACCTTCTAGTTTTCTTTTCTTCAAGAAGCGGTAGAGATCTGGTGATCTCTCTAGGGCCAAAAAATACATCAGCAGCCGAGGTGATCCAAATTGCTATGCAAGGAAGAGGTCGAGGTAGAATAAGTACAAAAAGGGAGGCGCCAATCTAAGTGGGAGCCTTAGAAGCAACCAAAGAAACTAAGGTTCCAACCTCCTTAGGACCATAGGAAGGGGGACCGCTCGATTCAAATTATGCTCCCTTGAATGCTAATAGGTCCAACATCCTCATGCAAATTCTGAGCGTGAGGATTGTCAAATGGCCGGCCAAGACAAAGCCAAGCTGATTGCTTTCGAAAGGGCAGAAAAGTATATCGCCAAATTTGGCCAGTGATTGGGCCCGCGACCTGCGGAGGAAGGCTAGCGATACACCTAGAAGATGAGATAGAGGGCCTGATCTTACAAGGTCACCTCTCTTAGTATCTCACGACAAGACACACGTAGAAGGAGGATTCATCATCAGCCGAGAATTGACCTCTACTTGAGAATCATACATTATATTGTTGAAGACTATCTAGTTGAGGAGATAGCAACTTCGACTCGGAAAGAATAATACACGGATCTTGAGCCGGAGGAGAACCTCTGAGGAAGAAACAACAGCGCTGAGCAGCGGATCTCGTTCTCAGGATGATAACTTTGTCCACCATCCCCATAATGATGGCGTTAATTGTCATAGTAGCGATTGTCAATTCTGAGAAGTTAGGAGAGTTCTCATAAACAATAGTAGCTCTACGGATTTCATCTTACGGGATCTTTGCCTATGGGGAATTGCTAAAGCCGGTAAGATGCCTTGGTTGGCTTTCTTTGGGAAGGAAGGAAGGGGAGGGGGGGGGGGGTTAGTACAACCTAAGGGAATGGTCACCCTCCTCCTACTATTGGAAATGAAAGGGAAAATAGTAGTACAACCGGTGAGATCTCCTTGGATGGCTATGAACAAATGGTCACTCCACAGTTGGGACCTGTGGGCAACGGGGAACATAGGACCAGTCCCTATTGTGTTCACTTCCTATCTCAATTACCCAATTCTCGTCCATAATCTCTGCTGACAATCGGTTGTATGATCCACAGGAAACTCTTACATCCGGCGATCATTTTTTTCTCGGTGGGAGAACTTTTCCCTTTCTCCTCTCAAAGTCGGTGAGGTTTTTATTGCTTTTGAAAGGCTGCTTTGGCGGTGTGCCTTATCACAGAAGCTCTGCACTAGAGTTGGAGCTGCTGGTAGCTCAACTACCCCAATTCATCTTTCCAAGGCAAGCGTGGCTATCCCATCTCCATTTTGACAGCAAATCGCACTTTGGAGTGTGAATGCTGACCTTAATCATTGTTGGGAGTTGTTTTCCTCATAGGACTCTAACGGCGGTCAATGTTGAGGGCAGTGGATTCCTCATTTATCGACAAAGATGAGTTTTTGATTGGCTTGATAACCGCGTTGCGGTGTCCCTATGGAAATAGTAGGGGAAGGTTCATTATAGTGACCTAAGCGTAGCTCCCCTTCATCTTCTTTAGCAAGCGGAGGTGCATCACCTACGGTTCCTGAGACGAGGCTGAAATTGTGGAGGTAAATAGTTCCCACTCTCTCAAATCCATGGGCTTCCTTCATTTGGAAGTGTAAGCGACCATGAATGGGTCATGAGGAAGGGCTTGGTGCTCTAATGCTAATTCTGATCAAGCGACTCCTTCACCACAACGTCGATGGTGCTGCTGTTTGCTAGGCCATTTTTAATCTCTGTCACAATTGCAATTAAAAAGCTCTTTAGTGATACTTTCCCTTTCACCATCTCACTGTCCAGCGAGATTAAGATATGGTGGACATTGCCTTGTTCTTGTTGGATATGATTCATAATAAAACTAGGTTTATGTTTTAGAGTAGGATTATTATCTAGTTAGATAATGATAGTTATCTACTTTTAGATAAACTATGTTTAGGTTTTAATTTGAGTCTAAGTAGTACATTGTTAGTCTCTATATATATATGTCTTCATGAATAAAGTTTAACATTGTCCTCTTAATATAGCTTCTTCCTCTACAATAGTTTCTCAATACTTTCTTCTTGTTCTTTTGGCTTCCCCAACACTTGAGTACGGGAAGCTGATGTTGAGAAGTTATGGCAAACAGCGGGAGCACCATCCAACCCTCTTTGCCGATCTTTAAAGGGAATCCTATGAGTATTGGAGATGCAGGAGATGAGGACCCTCTTCAAGTCCACGGGATCTCACGGGATCTTGTGGAGCAAGGCTACATAAACTGCGATGATGAAGTGAAGATGAAGGAGAGCCGTGGCCGAGATTCAAAGGCCTTGTTTACGATCCAACAAGCCATTCATGAATCTATCTTCTCCCGGATAGTGGCGGTAGGAGCGTCAAGGAGGCATGGATAATGTTGAAGGCGGAGTTTCAAGGATCATCAAAGGTTTTGGTGGTGAAGCTCCGGACACTTGGCAAGATTTTGAGGCTGCAACCATGAAGGCGAGAGAGCGGTCACGGATTACATCTCAAGAGTAATGACCATCATCAACCCGGATCACGGTTGGTGATTTGATCAAGGATCAAGCGGTGGTGGCAAAAATACTTAGAAGTTTGTCTCCACGTTTTGATCATGTTGTGGCGGCTATTGAAGAGTCCAAGGACACGGCGACTTACACTGTCGATGAAATTTGAGTGGGAGTTTGCAAGCTCATGAAGCCGGAATCCTCGGGCATGCGAGAGAAGGCGAGGAGAAAGTCCTGAAAGTAGAAGGAGATGCGAATAGAGGTGAGGAAGAGGCGGCGGCGCATCAAGAGGAGGATTCCACTGGTAGAAGCGGAGGCGGCGAGAGGAAGACACACCGCGATGCAAAGGCGGCAAGGTGACAATAAGCAACACTACAACCCTCGGAAGAACAACAAGCAACATATTGATGTCACAATTGCAAGAAGTTTGGCCACATCAAAATTTGAGTGTTGGTACCAAGACAAGAGTGCAAATATGGCGAAGAGAGCAATTTAAGCGGTCTTTTTTGTTACTCATAGTGATACTAACCAAGCTACTTCTAGTGTATGGCTTCTAGATGGCGGATGCTCAAACCATCGGCCAGAGATGCGGGAGTTGTTTGAGGAGTTAGATGAAACTTCGAAGCATCTTGTAAGGTTGGGTGATGACAAGAAGATTGTAGTAGAAGGCAAAGGCACGCGGTGGCACTCAAGTCATCAAGCGGGAAGGTCAAGCTTCAGAAGATGTAATGCAATATCGCCCGAGGAATTATTGTCATAATCTTCTAAGTGTTGGTCGATTAACGCCAAAGTGGCTATGTAGTGTCTTTTGTGGATACAAAGTGTTGCATCACGAGACAAACAAAGCGGCTTTGAGGTCGCAACCGTTCGGATGACCTCAAATCGCATGTTTCCTCGAGAGTCTCAGCGGTTAGAAGCCTGGGTTTGATAGCAAAGCAAGGTGATGATTCAATGCAGTGGCATCTACGTTATGGGCATCACGAATATCAAAAGTTTCGCATTTCTTTGAATCGAGAAGAAGATGGTCAAAGGACTCCCACATATAGATGATCTTCCACTTTGTGAAGGATGCATCTATGGCAAGCAAAGAAGGTTGTCGTTTCCCTCTGATCAAGCATGGAGAGCATCAGTTCCACTAGAACTTGTGCATGTCGATCTTTGTGGGCCAATGCAAACAACATCACTTGGAGGTAACTCATACTTCATCCTTTTTACTGACGACTATAGTAGGATGAGTTGGGTTTATTTAATCAAGTTAAAGTCACAATGTTTTGAGTGCTTTCAAAAATTCAAAGCACAAGTGGAGAAGCAAACAGGGTGTTACATTAAGATGCTTCGATCTGATCGAGGAGGAGAGTTTATGTCCAAGGAGTTCACCAATTTTTGTGAAGAACAAGGCATCAGAAGACAATTGTGACTCCTTACACTCCACAGCGAGAATTGTAAGAGAAGAGAAAGAACAAAATGGTGGTGGAGATGGCTCGAAGCATGTTGCATGAAAAGAATCTTCCAAACGACTATTGTGCCGAGGCTGTAGCCACATCGGTATACATACTCAATCGTTCACCAACAAAAGCAGTACGTGATGTCACTCCTTTTGAAGCCTTCACAGGAATGAAACCTTCTGTTAGACACTTAAAGGTATTTGGGTGTGTGGCTTATATTTTAAATAATGCTAACTCCCGTCAGAAGCTTGATGCTAAGTCTCAGAAGTGCATCTTTATTGGGTATTGTTTGGAAACAAAAGGGTATAAGTTGTACAACCCTATCACAAAGAAATTAATTGTGGGAAGAGATATTATTTTTCATGAAACAAAAAATTGTAGTTGGGATGAATCACCAGAGGAGCAGAACGTACCTATTGAGATAGGACCAGCAGTATCCTGTAGCATCCCAGCCCAACAACAAAGTGGCAACACCTCTTCAACCGGTCCCCAAAGCCCACAACCCGGTAGGTCCAAGCATGCTCCACCCCACCAACGGTCAAAAGAAGGCCGTCAGAGCGGTCAACTCAAGGAAAAGCTCCCCGCCAAGCACCTCACCAAAGCGGCTCGGTGTCGATTACGAGTCAACACCGACCCAGGCCTACTCTCCAATCGGTCAACCAAGCGGCGGCCGCTTTGTCAACCCAGCGGCGCCCGGCGGCACCTCACCAAGGCCTCTGACTCTACGCTGCATCTCCGGCCGGTCAGCGAACAACACCCTCGGTAGGTCAGCATAGCGGCCACACAGTCAGCTGTGCACAGCGGTCAGCGGTGCGGTCGGCACCAAAGGGAGAAATCCACCTCCAAAGCCGGTCGGCACCAAGTGGCGGCCAATCAGCGCCTCTTCTGGCCAGGCCGATCCAACACCTTCTAATGCTTCATGGGGAGTTGAACCGGTCAACGGCCCGAGCAATGCTACACCTCGTGGCAAAGTCCGATCTCTTAGAGAGATCTATGAAGACCCAAGAAGTTCTTTTTCTGATAACGTCTGATCTCTCGAGGAGAGATATGAAGACTGTTCTTTTGCCCTTTCTGTTTCAGATCCCGTCTCCTACAAAGAAGCTGCACAATGGGAAGAATGGAGCGAAGCATTGTTAGATGAGATGAAAGCCATCCAAAAGAATCAAACTTGGGAGTTATCAGATTTACCGGAAGGGAAGAAAGCTGTAGGTCTTAAGTGGGTGTTCAAGACCAAGTTGAATGCAGATGGGTCTCTCTGAGAGTATAAAAGCTGGCCTTGTGGCCAAAGGCTATGCACAACAACAAGGAATTGATTTTGAGGAAACCTTCTCACCGGTGGCCCGTTTTGAGATGGTAAGAGTGTTCCTCTCAATTGTTGCACAACAACAATGGCCTGTTCATCAATTGGATGTGAAGTCCGCCTTCCTCAACGGTGAACTTCAAGAGGAAGTCTATGTTACACAGCCTGAAGGATTCATAGTTGAAGGAGAAGAGCACAAGGTGTATAAGTTGAGAAAAGCTCTTTATGGATTGCGGCAAGCGCCTCGGGCTTGGTATAGCCGCATAGATACCTTCTTCTCAGACAATGGGTATGAAAGAAGTGAGACAGAACCAACCTTGTACAGCAAGAGCCAAGGTAATGATCTATTGGTGATATGTCTATATGTTGATGATATTATTTGTATGGGCTTTTCACAGGCATTGGTTCAGGAGTTTAAACACAAGATGATGACCACATTTGAGATGAGTGACCTCAGCCTGCTTCAATACTTCCTTGGTTTGGAGGTTAAACAAGACAAGGAAGGCATATTTATGTTCCAAAGAAGGTATGTTCAAGATTTGCTTAGAAAGTTTGAGAGGATGCATTGCAATAGTGTGGACACACCAATGAATGCAAGAGAAAAGCTTCAAGTGAATGATGGTGCGAGAGAATTTGATGCAATGGTGAAAAGAAGTCTTGTGGGTGTGTTGCTCTAACAGACCCACACAAGACCTGACATCTCCTATTAACTGGGTGACATCTCAAGATTCATGAGCTCTCCTTCAAAGGCAGACATATGGGAGCTGCAAGAGAATTCTCAGGTATATTGCGGGGACTCAAGACTATGGGATCATGTATAGGTGTGTGCAAGATTTCAAATTACAAGGTTACCTGAGGCGGTGGATTGGCCGGATCAATTGAGGACAGAAAAAGCACTTCAGGAAGTGTGTTCTTGTTGAGATCGAGTGCAATCACATGGAGTTCAAAAAGGCAAGAAGTCGTGGCTCTCTCAACATCAGAAGCATAGTATATAGGCAGTAACATGTTGACTTGCTTACTTAGCGGTGTGGCTCGAGGAAAAGAATTTTGTCAGATTTCAAGCAAATACAGGCAGGACCGACACAAATTCTTTGTGACAACAAGTCAATCATCACCATTGATAAGAATCCTACTTTCCATGGCAAAACTAAACATATAGACCTTCGATATCACTTTATCAGAGGTCTAATTATAGATGCAAAGGTTACTTTAGATCCTTTGCGATCTGCAGGAACAAGTAGCTGATATTTTTACAAAAGGGTTGTCAGTTCAGAAGCATGTCTATCTATGTTCCTTACTTGGAGTTTGCAGTTATGAATCAAGGGGGAGTGTTGGATATGATTCATAATAAAACTAGGTTTATGTTTTAGAGTAGGATTATTATCTAGTTAGATAATGATAGTTATCTACTTTTAGATAAACTATGTTTAGATTTTAGTTTGAGTCTAAGTAGTACATTGTTAGTCTCTATATATATATATCTTCATGAATAAAGTTTCTCCAATACTTTCTTCTTGTTCTTTTGGCTTCCCCAACACTTCTATTCATTTCTCCAGCGAACTTCGATCAACTGCCAGCAAGGCCCGTTTGCTCATAGGAACCCTCAAATTCGGTTGTCGTTCAATCCCTGGAGCTCGCGATTGTCTATGCAAGCTTTCCCTATGCTCAAGGGTTTTCTATCACTAGCATTAATTTGATCCGGTGACCCGACCTTGTAGTAGCGGCGATAGATCATCACCTTGTGGCACACATTAGTCTTGTGCTTGACCTCGGGCATTGTCCACATACACGGAATGAGCACGCTGAGTAATGCGAATTATGGAGGGTGATCATCGTTGAGGCTCCAGTCAATGCTCCTACCACCTTGGAGCCTTATAAGCTTCTTAGCGGCGTTGAAGCAGAAATGGACCTCGGTCCATTCTTCCTCGTTTGAATTATCCTCGGAGGGGCTGAAATTGCGTCGTGAGGCGGACACAATGAAATTCGATCCTTCTCCCCTTTGGCGGCTTCGAGTATGTGAGGTTCTCCGTCGGGGGCCCCACGTTCTCTCTCGGTGGAGGGGCTTGTTCGGCCTTGTTGCCATTGTCAGAGCTCTCGGGTGAGATTTGTGTTTCCAAACATAAACCATCCCTCTCGGAAATATATCATGGAATAGTAAAATCTGCATGTTAATAATCATATTTGTCAGATATTCACTACACATCCAAGTGATTTGGTATATTATAGATCTTCTACATCTAACAGCACATAAATATCCTTATATATAATATATAAGCTCATACAATTATCGAGATACACACAAGTAAATGCATATTATATATATATATATATATATATATATATATATATATATATATATATATATATATATATAATATATATCACTTGTTGGCCCTCATGGAATTCATATGGCTCTTCCCTTCCACTTTCCCTGATAAGTATAACTGAATGTACTCGTCATAGGACATGGTCTTGTAGTTGTAGTTGTGCTCTTCCTCTTCATGCAACATCTCTTGCAGAGGGCCAACCATGCAATCAGGCTTTGGTCTATGATGTGCTGCTATTGAGAGTCTTTCTTTCTTGTTGGTCACTGTCACTCTGTGCTCGACGCTTATGTATTTCCCATTCGTCAATATCTATCAAGTTTTTTCATGAAAAGAAGATCTTATACATATATATATATGATCAAAGTGATGAAATATGGAGCACCTTTTTTCATTTATTTCGTCAATATCTATCAAGTTTTTTCATGAAAAGAAGATCTTATACATATATATATATGATCAAAGTGATGAAATATGGAGCACCTTTTTTCATTTATCTCATTGACATGAAACTATATATATATATATGAATAAGGATTATAATACCTCAAGGACATCACCAACGTTGACAACTAAAGCATGTTGAATTGCTTCAACTGAAAGCCATTTCCCATTTTTCTTGATCTGCAACCCTTGAACATCTCCCACTTGAAGGAGAAGAGTTAGGATACCCACATCAGAGTGTGGGTTCAACCCTAATACTTTGCTTGCTTTAGGACATGGTGGATAGTAATGCATCCTCAAACCCTGATACTCACTCAAAACCCTAGAGATCACCTCTGGTTTGAGCTTCAATTTCATGCCTATAACTTCAAATAGACTTTTCAGAACTCTTTTAAGTTCTAGTGAAAATCTCTCTAATGTCGACCTGAGCACCAAAAAGAATAAAGAAAATTTAATATAAAACAGTTCAATAAAGTAAAAGATTTACATTAGATACATTTTTTGGTTTTATGTTGATGATTAATTTATTAAATTAAAAAAGAAATAAGTGATGATATACAGGACAAACGCCGCTTGGTCTATTGGTACTGGGTCCCTTGTATAGGGCACACGTGCAGGGAGCCATGCACACCTTCGCATTCCACGAAGTTCCACATCAAGCGCTTTGTCGCCTTTGTCACAAAAAAATGATGATATCTGAGGGAAGAACCTGAAAGTGGGAGGGTTTGTAGGCCAAAACTTCATGTTCCTATCATCAAGTGGTTGAGTGATGAGGAAGAGTAAGTCATGCCACTCCAACTTCTCTTCATTGACAAGTAGTTTTTGGCCATATCCTTGAAGACCGCCAGGCAAAGGTGCAAAAAGCTCTTTCTCTTCCAATGGGAGCTTGAAAAACTCTTTTAAATCACCCTCCATTTTCATCTTCATTGTAGTCAACTGGTTGACAATATTCTGGAACTGATTCAAATGATCAGCTATAGAGCTTCCCTCTTGGAACTTCAAGTTCACAAGCTTCTGGATCAGGAACAGCTTGTTTCCTGCCGTCTTCCTCTCATACAGTGTCTCCAGCTTGGTCCACAGAATGTAGGCACAAGTTTCGCCACTCACATGATGAAAGACTGAATCGTCCAGCCATTGTCTAATGCAACCAATGGTTACTCTGTTCTTCTTCTTCCAGTCACTATCTGAAACTTCCTGGGGCTTCAATCCTTTGAACTCAATTGGATCAGCCATATCCTTGTAGTACAGGATGTCCTCCATCTTGGTTTTCCACAGCGTCCAATTAGAGTTGTTGAGCTTGACCATAGTGCTTGAACTTCCTTCCATCTTCCTCAACCTTGCTCTGATACCACTTGTGAGTCACTATGTCCCGAGGGATGAACAGTTTCAGCTGTTCGGATCTTTGAGGAAAGGATACAGTTCAGTTTACAGAGAGCAGTTCGGCTTCAACTCCCGAGGGACTAAAAACCGAGGTGCTGAACGAGTAGCTCGGCCACACTTGCCGAGGTAGTGATCAAGATCTCCTCGGACAGATAAAACCGAGGAGAGTAACTTGGCTGAAAAACAGAGTGTAAAGCACACAGCAATATACGTGGAAACCCTACCAAACGAGGGGAAAACCACGGGGCACCAGGCAGACAAATAATCCACTAAAACTATCAAGCAAGATACAACAATAACTCTCTTGAGTTGATGCCCAAACTCAAGATTACAAATAAGGACAGGAAGTAGAAACTTAGATCAACAAATGAGCAAACTTAAGACACAAGCTTAAGCAAACAAACACTCTAACCGCAGTTGAGTATCACTGTCCTTTGTCTCCAAACAGATGGAAGTTTCGGATGCTTCCTCCTTTCTTCTTCCTCCTTCTTCTCCTTGCTTGATCTCTCTCACAGTGTGCTTTTTCTCTCTCTTGGATATTCTCTAGTTTTTCATCCTCTCCTCACAAGGGAGCTTCAGCTCTTTTATACTTCTATGGTGAGAATCCCAAAGCACCTTTTACCTGTGACTTTTGCAGCACACTTGCTGTCACATCACTGTGTCTGCCATACCTGTTGCAGTTCCAAAGCACCTTTTATCTGACACCGCCGTTCCACCATTGGGATTGGTGCCACGTGTACTTTCTGAAGAGGCCATGAGTCCACTCTCGAACCCTTTGTCCGAGCTCCTAGCTCTTCGGCAACATCAACTTGATTTGCCGAGCTCCTCTCCACATACACCGGTCCGAGGCATTCACTCGATAGAGCTTCCCGAATCGACGCCGGGTCCACTAGACTGAATGCCGAGCTACTAGCGCCTCGGCAACTAACTCTCATTTCCCGAGCTGATTTCGGGCTTTGGACTGCAACACTTCAGCTGGTTGGTCTTGGACACTCAAACCCAACACATGTCTGCAAGAGCTTGAACGTTCTCCACCCGAATTGACTTCCCCCAACTCTCGTTTCTGTTCACTACTTGTGCCATTTCTCAACACGTATTACTCTCAAAAGCTCACAATCTCAATGTGATCATGTTTCTTACTCAACTCTACTACATACTATATATTTATTAACACATTTATTAATTATCTAAAGAAAGAGCTTATATTATTTTATGAAATTAATTTGCTCACAAGATCTATATATTGTTATATTTATTAACACATTCTTTATGTTAATCAAACATAGGATTAGATTAATCAGATCGGTTTAGTGTATAACCGTAAATAAAGCTTTGGAGAAAAAAAATGATATATATATATATATATATATATATATATTTAGTGGTTGATAACAGGACAAAGGTCATCCGAATCAATATGTTCTTCCAATAAAATTAAGCTTGTAATGATCAGATCATTCACTAGTATATAAATGATATGAAATCACATTGTATTATTTTGATAAAGAGGTGAATATAAAAAGGAGGATGGATATAATGACAAGAATATAAGTCCCTCTCTCACCCACATAAGCATGAAATCATTTTAATTTGTTTTTAAAACAAAATCAGTACATCAGAATCCAAAACAAAATCTCATCTTCCCTATTTGCATGTGTAAGTATAGTAGGTCCTATGAATGAAACAGCCCTCAAATAAAAATCATGTAGGTTATCAATAATTGAGCATTTGATATTATTTAAAATATTTGCTGATATTTAAAAGATTTAAGTTGAAAATTATTCACCTATAGTTAGTATAGACTTTTCAAAGAATATATGGATATGATTTTGTTTTGTCTTAAGTTCATATTTGCTGATTTTTTAATAGATTAAAGTTGAAAATCATTCACTGGTAGTTCGTATAGACTTTTCAAGAAATATATGGATATGATTTTGCTGTCTTGAGTTCACGATGGTGCCCCTAGCTATTTGATTGGAAACATTACAAGTTAAAGAAAATTTTGCATATTGAGCTTAAATTTAAGCTAAATTATTCACTGGTAGTTTGTATAGACTTTTCAAGGGATATATGGATATGATTTTGCTTTGTTTGGAGTTCAGGATGGTGGCCCTATTTTTTTTGGAAATATTATAAGTTGAAGAAAAATTTGTATATTGAGCTTAATTAAGGTCGTTTGTATTAGCTTATGAAAAAAAATTTGTTTTTTTTCCCCTTCAGTTTAATAGGACTTTTAGAAAAAAGACTTTTCAGAGTAAATTAAGAGCTTTTGTTTATTCTGTATTTAGATATTTTAAATACAAAAATATTTTTATAGTTGAGAAGTTTTGGTAATTGTATGATTATAAGTGTGTTTTGGTAATTGTATGATTTCAAAACCCTAAACCCTTGTCTTTCTTTGTTTTCATAAGAGTGTTTGGTAATTGTATGATCCCAAAATAGCTTATGAAAAACGGTTTTTTTTCAATAGTTTCAAACCAGCAGATTCTCCTAAAAACCCGTTTTTAGCTTCTCCATAAAAAACAATAGAAACGGTTTATTTATTTATTTATTTATTTTTATTTATTTTTATTTTTTATTTTTTATTTTTTGCTTCCAGAACAACAACAACAATAACAATAACTAGGGCTTAATCCCATACTAGATAGGGTCAGTTATATGAATTCTCTATCTCCATGTAGCTTTGTCAAAAACAAAATATGGCTCAATAGCTAATATACGTACGTATATCCTTAGACACTATCTTTCTCCATGTAATCCTTAGCCAACCTCTACCCCTCTTCTTACCTTCTATTACTAAACTATCACATTTTCGAACCGGGACACCTAGAGGTCTACGACACATGTGTCCAAACCATTTTAAACGTCATTCTCTTATTTTATTTTGAATTGGTGCAACATACACCTCTCGGATGTGTTCAATTCTAATTTTATCCAATCTTATCAAATAGTACATCCATGGCACTTCTTCACTTCAATCATCATGTTTTAATTCTATGGGTTGCACCTTCATCTGTTAACCCATCATCCTGAAAAATGAAACCTAGATACTTAAAATGGTTACACTTAGGAACTATCATCCCACCTAGTTTCACTTCCCTTCTATCTCTCCTATTATGACTAAAATTATAATGTATAAATTTTGTCTTACTTCTACTTAACCTAAACCCTCTACTTTCAAGAATGTTTTTCCACAATTCTAACTTCTGATTAACTCCTCCCTAATCTCATTAACTAGGACAATATCATTTGCAAACAACATACACTATGAGATGTCATCTTGGATACAACTAGTTAACTCATCTATTACTAGAGTAAACAAGTATGAGCTCAAGGTCAATCCCTGATGTAGACCCACTATTATAGGAAACTCCTCCGTATCTCCTCCCACCTGTTCTCACACTCGTAACTGCTCCTTCGTATATATCCTTAATAACAATTATATATTTAACATAAATGCCCTTCTTCTCCTATGCCTACCAAAGGACTTGTCTTGATAATCTATCATATGCTTTCTCTAGGTCAATAAAAATCATATGGAGATCCTTAGCCTTCTCTCTGTAGATCTCCATCAAGCTCCTTAACCAAAAAATGGCTTCGTTTGCAGATCAATCCAACATAAAGCCAAATTGATTCTATGATACCTTTGTAATATCCCTGAGTCGATATTCTATATATTACCACCTCCTAAAATTTCATCATGTGCCTCATTAACTTAATGCTACGATAATTGGTACAATTTTGAATATCTCCTTTATTATTATATATAGGAATCAAAATGCTCTTTCTCCAATAGTTTGGGATAGGGGATAGAGTTGAAAAGTTTGGTTAACCTGATACCCCTACTTCTCCAAGACACATCCAAACTCCAATTGGGATACCAACCTAGCCACATACTTTTCCAGCTTTCATTTTTTTGAATGCCTCATTGACCTCACTAGGTCTGATTCTACGTTTGTAGCTACAGTACCTCTTTGTCGCTAATGCATAAAGATCTGTAAAGTTATCCTCATAACTTGCATTGAATATGTGATCAAATTAATAGTAGCTTCTCTTCCATCTCTTCTTGATTTTCTTATCTCCTATCAAGACCTATTGCGACTCATCCTTAATACACTTGACATGGTTTTGATCTTTCTCTTTTATTTTTTATCTTTGAGCTGTGCTAGCTTATACATTTCTTTCTCCCAATTTTTTGTTCTCAGAAGCGTTTAACTTATAAAAAAATACTATTGGAGTTCCCAAAAACTAATCCAAACAAGGCCCATATTTGTTGAGATTAAAATAGAGATATTTAATAGTGAGTCGTCAACTTTCTTTGTGAAGGTTGGCTATAAATAATATAAAGTAACAATCTAATATAATACATAAATAAATTAAAATCCTAATATATCAAGCAAGCATGTTCAATATGACTTTAGTTTGTATAAAACTAAATTAGCTTCAAAATATTTAACCTAACCATGGTTCATGTTTCATTTCTTGTATTTATTTTTATTATCATTCCTCTTATTTTTAACTCATATTTATACGAATAAATATGCTTACAAAAATCAAAACAAGTTTGTATATACCACGGTAGAGAAACTAACTATCAAACCCACAAAAGTGGAAAAAACCACAGAATATATATATATATATGTATATATACCACAGAATATATATATATATATATATATATATATATGTATATATATATATATATATAAACCAAGCTAGTAGCATATGGTCGATCAAAGTTGCAAATCTCTGATTATTCAAGAGAATACTGAGAAGAAACCTAGCAAACGGCAGAGGTATTGCCTTACAAGTAGCATATATGAGTAATACAAGAAGAGGATTTACTACTTATTCAACTTCATGTAATCCATATGGTTCTTGCCTTTCACTTTAGCTATGAAGTGGAACTCCAAGTACTTGTCATACTTCATTGTCTTGTAGTACTCTTCACATGATCCTTGCTTAAGCTCTGGGAGAGGACCAATTATATGATCAAAGCTAGGGCTATGATATGCAGCAATTGATAGCCTCTCTTTCTTTTTGTTCACCATCACTCTATGTTCTACACTTGCATACTTCCCATTTGTCAAAATCTAACAAGTGTTACAAAGTGTCAGATAAATCTTAATTTTTGCATTTAAAAACGTTAAGGCTATATAATAATTTTTATTCATTTACTTCAGTTCCTACTATATAATGACTAAGCATAAACATAATTATTCCATCTTTCTATAAGAGGCATGTTTTTCTTTAAACTTTATTTAAAGTTTGAACCCACGACATAATTTTTTCTGTGGTCCAATTTTTTTCTATTTTTCATTTGATTTAATTAGTTCGGTCACGTTTAATTATCCCTGTGCTAGGGAGGTTCCCAAAGAGCTTTTGAACCTGAGGAAAGCACTTTTTGCAAAAACAAAGCCAATTTGAAATGACCTTTAAACTAATGTTGATATGAAATTTTTTTACCTCAAGGGCATCACCAATGTTGACATCAAGTGGTTCAACTGGAAGCCATTTTCCCCTTCTCTTGATTTGCAAACCTTGAACATCTCTCACTTGAAGGAGAAGAGTTAGGCCACCAGCATCAGTGTGTGGGTTGATGCCCAACACTTGGTTTGCTTTGGGACATGGTGGATAGTAGTTCATCCTCATTCTCTGATGATCTTTAAAAATCCCACACAGTACTTCTGGATTTAGACCCAAGTTCTTAGCAATGGCATCAAACAAACATCTTGAAACTGATTTAAGCTCTGTTGAGTATTTGTCTAGTGTAGACCTGCATCCCAATATGAGAATATATATATATATATATATATATATCAAGTGAAAATTAGGGACTAGATATATATACTTACCATAATAAGAGGAGAGAGACAGAGAGAGAGAGAGACCTGAAAGTTGGAGGAGAAGTAGGCCAAAATGTGAAGTTTCTGGCATGAGGTGGTTGTGTGATGAGGAACATCATGTCTTGCCACTCCAGTTTCTCTTCATTAAGAACAAGTTTTTGGCCATATCCTTGGAGGCCACCAGGCAATGGTGCAAAAACCTCTTTCTCCTTCAAAGGGAGCTTGAAAAACTCCTCCAAATCAACCTTTACTTTTTCTATCACTTCATCAGATACTCCGTGGTTCACCACCTACACACAACCATACATGCAACATCAGCATATATATATATCAACCACAACATCTTACTCAATAAAACATAACTTGAAATTAAAGAGGTTATATGCTATATATAAGCAGATGCACAAATTAATGAATTACCTGGAAGAAACCCCAATCCATGCAAGCAGAGTGAAGCTTAGCAGACTCCTCCAAAGAGAAGTTACGATCAAGTAATCGCTTCATATCAATGATTGGCACCTTATCATCACTGCCACCTTCATCATCATCATCATCATCATCATCATCGCATATGGCCGTCACTCCCACGTCCAACTCCGGCCTTATATACCTCTCCGGTATCTCCATGCATGTGTCGCCCATTTCTTGTGCAAGACCTTGAACGTTCTCCGATGGCACGGACCTTGCCCAACTCTCACTGCTCATCACCACCTCTGCCATCTCTCAACACCGCACTGCTGCTCACTCACCTCTCCTCCACTCCCAAGGATGGAGAAAAGATTCCAGCTCTTATATTGAATTTCTTATGATTGTTAAGGTTTTTAACATATTTACCCTTCTAAAATACAGAAATTATACATATTGTTTGTATCCTTTAGAATTGATTTTCTCAGGCATATACTCGATTTAACTTTCTATTATCATTTTATAAAATATTTAAATAGGTAAAATGTCTTTTTACATCTTCTATATATGCACTCACTAAGCATTTAACGTCTCATATATATATATATATATATATATATATATATATATATATATATATATATATATATATATATAACTAGTTATAAATTATGTTATGGGAAAAATCGAACCAAACACATGGCATGATCCTAAAAGCTAAGGCTAGTGTAGCCTAGTTGCAAAGGGATAGCTATTGATGGCTTCTAGAGGACACCAGAGGATCCCACCGAGGGCAAACAAAGGGCGTGCTAGCATGTGCTTGCGCCCAAACAACCCCTAATGCCCTATTAGAAGGTATAAAAGGAGGCTCTATTTCTCTAAGGGGGCTCTTTAGACTCATTCACACTCGAGGAGAATATTCATCTCTCTCTCTATATCTCTATCCACATTTTCTTCCCATCAAGCTTTTTAACTTGATCGTCAGAGGGTCCAGAGATAGACACCTTGACTTCCATTGCAAGGTCACAATTCAGAGGTTGCAACCTCTCAAGGCGGATTTCAACCGGATCCATCTGTGGCTGCAGATCAGCTTCCTCACAAATCACCCTGAGATCCTCTTCACTATTAATCTCACTAGTTGATCCAGATCTGCACCGACCCTGAGGGCAAACAGATTTTCGGCGTCATTAGTTCGCATCGTTTGTGGGAAATAGGACGAAAAGATTTATAAACCTCAACCATGGAAAGAGGCAAGAAGAATCAAGCTAGCCATTCAGTAGATGATAATCTCTCCAGACTTGGTAACCCCTCGGAGGCTATAGTTACTCCCCCAAAGCAACCAATGATTCTGGAGGAGGATCCGCGTGATATGTAGATCTGTGTGATTTGCAGATCCACATGCTCCAAAAGCAACTAGAGGTGCTCACTAAAGCCATCTAAAAGCAAGACCAGGCTTTTAAATCTCCGCCACAGTTAGTAGAAGAATCTTGTTTAGGAGTCATTCATGATTGGGAGAGGATCTTCTATACAAGCTCTACAATTCAAGGTTGGTGCTAATAAAGGTGACGAGCATACCCGATTGCCCTACAGTAAGGGATCACCCTCACCCCGGTCTTTCTGAGGAACCCCCACAATTAGGACAGAAGACCACTCCTCAGCTGGTTAAGGAGCGGCCGAGGTATACTTCTCAAACTATTTCTCCTTTCATGCCTAAATTCCTCAATGTTCCTCTACCAATTAGGTTCCAAATATCGTCCGTAGAGACCTATAACGGTATCTTGGACCTAGTGGACCATCTGGACTCATTTAGAGTCATGATGCTCCTTTATATGACCCCCAATGAGATCATGTGCTGAGCTTTATCGGCTACTCTGAGAGGCGTCGCTCAGACTTAGTTTTCTTATCTGGCCCCAAAGTCTATTTCATTATTAGAGGAGTTGTTCGACCTCTTTTTCGGGCATTTCATGAGTAGTAAGAAGTATAGGAAGATCTCTGCAGCGCTGATATGAATCAAGAAGCGAGGTGGGGAAAGTCTGCGGAACTATATCCATAGGTTCAATATGGAGACCTTAGAAGTACTTGGTTACAATAAGGCCTTTATTATTGCCGCCCTCATGGAAGGCTTAAGGTGGTCAACCAGCTAGTTCTCACTATTTAAGAAGCACCAAGAGACTTGGCTTATCTTCTCACAAGAGAGGGAAATATATAAATGCAGAAGAAATCCAAGCTACTAAAAAAGAAGAGGTCAGGCATGATAGGCCAAAAAGAGATCGGAATCAAGAGTACAAACTACCAAGAATGCGTAAGAAACAAAGGCCCCCAATATGGGAGGAGACGAACTACAAAGGTCATCTCCCTTAATATCTGAAGCAAGGTTAGCAGAATAAAAGCATGTCTTCTCCATAGAGAAATCGAGCTCCCGTGGGTGTGATTCATGTCATTGACAAGGGATCGACAAGTGATGGAGAAAGCAGCTTAGCTCAGAAATATTATGTTCGAATGTTATGTTCGAACGCCAAATAGGGCTAGTACACTAAAGAAGAGACATCATGCCAAGCCACCGATCACTTTCTCTATTGATGACTGGAAGGGGGTAAATTACCCCATGATGACACGTTAGTTGTGATTGTGAACATCGCCACCTAATAGGTTAGGAGGGTCCTCATTGATAGCACGAGCTTTGTTGATGTTATCTTTTGGGATGCATACAATTAAGAAGTTAGGCCTCAGACCAAAGCTATTACAACTATTTAGATCTCCCATGGTTGGGTTCACTGGGGGCACCATACAACCTAAAGGTGTGATAACCATTCAACTTACTGCGGGGACCTATCCTTGCCAATTACCGTGGCCACGAATTTCTTGGTAGTCAAGTTTCCTTAAAGCTAGAATATCATCTTACGAAGGTCTACTTTGAATGCCTTGTGAACTACTATATCCACTCATCACTTAATGATGAAATTCCCCACTGAGCATGGATATGAAGACCACAGAGGAGACCAATAATTGGCTCGACAGTGTTATGTAGCTGTAAAAGTCACACCAATAATGGCCAATAAAATTCTTTAAACCCCTTATGAAGCTTGGACTAACTGTGCATTTTTTAGAGATTAATTTTAATTAAGGAGAGGGATTAAAATTGCCTAATATTAATGGTTTTCACGAATAAGCCCTTAAAGGAATGGTTTAGTTGTAAAAAAACCCATAAAGAGAAGGACCAACCCTTATGTAAGAATGCATGCAGACCTCTCTTTTAGATAAGGAATGGCTTGTATCTAAAATGGCTTGTGTGTGTGTGTGTAGGGGGGGGGGGGGTTGGCATGTAAGTTGTTGCATGGAAGATTTCTTCCAAGTGGAGATCAAACCCATGACAATCAAAAGTAGATGAGTTAGCCTTAGACTGAATCCTTTACAAGAGGCTAATAAGGGTTAGCCCGGTGAACTAATCTAACATTAACCCCTAAAACCTTGAGGTGAACCTCACGGGAATTCCCCAAACTGGAGGAAGTCAAAAGCTAATCGTTATGCACACCAGTGTATGGTGTGTAGACTGATTACTTAAAAAGAAGGGAGCACCTTGCTTTCACGGTTCATCACCATCTAGGGACGCAATTCCCTGTTGGTCTTGTCCACTAGAAAAGGAGATCTTGAGTCTTCAACCGGAATGGAGCTGCTTCTCAACCTTGTACCTAGCCCGAGCTCCTCTTCACCTGCCCTACAACCTTAACGATACTATTGCCTACTCTCCTTAAGTCCTCAATCAAATTTAGTTGCTGTAACTAGAATGAGTGAAAGCCCGGGTGGATTGGTCTCTACATCCTACTCAGTTACCTTAGTGTGTAATCGAAGAGGTAAGAAGGATCATGACCTTACAACTCACAAGGGAGGAGTTAAATCCCGAATGCCATGCCTTTGTGACAGTTGGATATTCTCAAAGACTGACTTTTTTTCTCTGCCCTTAGTGCTTCTTCCTAGCGAGATTTTAGTCTTCTGTTGTGCCTCTAAAGGCCGAGAAGAAGCAGACTCACCTCCTACCTTGGCTTCACTGGTGAATAAGATAGTTCAGGGGACTTGGGAGTCCTATTAGCTAGGGGTCAGCATATCTTGAGGTAAGACAATAACTCATTAGTTCTTTTCTAAGTGATGGCATGAAAGGTTTAAACTTCATATCTTTATGTGCCTCCCGAATGAGTGAAATACTGACCTCTATCTCCCACTTTACTCCTATTTCATCGATTCCAAACTTAGTATCTAGTGTAGGCTATCTATTGGGGAAGTTAGGAGAGCCAGAAAGCTCATGGATGTTCCCTTGCCTGGCAATGAAAAACTGTCAAGTATCTGCTACTGTAAATGAACAGTTGCTGGGAGGCCTTGCTATGACCTATGAAGCAAAGTTAGGAAAATAAAGAGAATTAATGCATTATAGTACAAACTAGGGTTGTATGGTTAAGGCTTAATGGATCATGCAGAATTCCAGGTCTAACTGGTTTCTTGCCACCATGCAAGCTATAGAGACTAAGCAAACCTCCCACCATACATGAAGCCTAACAGAAGGAGTCTTAAAACCCAACAATCTCTTAAACCTAATGCTAGAAAGAAATTTAGAGATTCTTGACCTCGTAGTGGAGAACCCTTTTGTAGCATTGAGCTAGAAAAAGTATGTAAAGGCTAGATGACCTCGGATGGAGGAGTGAGAAGCTCTAGTATGTGTGCCATTTACACAAAAACTTGTGTAGAGTCTGTTTCATGTGGAATCATGAAGGTATGCAGGTGTTGGTCGCTCGAGAACATGCTAAAATGAATCTATTAGTGGCTATTATAACTATGATTGATGAGTGGTATACATCACCTTGATAAGTTGAAATGTTGGGCAACTACTGATCCCTCGTGGTGTAGTGCATGTAAATGTATATTTAGAGCCTTGAGTATACTAAACCTACGATTCTTAAGCTAGTAACTTAGATCTATTGAGAGGGTGAAAAACTAAATAAGAATTAGGCTGGGAACATGGGGAATATGAAACTCCACAAACTAAAGCACTAGCGGTCCTGAAGAGTAACATACTCAAAGGTTATAAGCCATAATTATTGGCTGGTGACCCTTGTAGACTCATTAATATAACTTTTGTTATTACTGGCAAATGAGGTTAAGTATCTTAATTAGTGATGAATATATTATTTTTCTAGATCTTGATATAGAGCTTTGGGCGCAGTAAGGGAATCGAGGATTTGTATAATGTCTGTAAACTGTAAGTATCCCACGCTATAAACATAGTGTAAATATTTTTGGGAAAATAAATAATTTCTTAATTACTTAGTTGACCTGGATTATTTTATGTATAAATTCATGAAATCATGCATACCTGATTTATGCGCATTATTACTGCTTTACTTTCTTACGTGATTCCCAGATTTATTATTTCCTGTTTATGCGATAAATCCTTGATTCCTATACATCGCATGTTCCTGGTTTACTCTACTTGTTTTGTTTGCATGTTTACTATTCCAGGGTTATATTTTTGTACGTATGCTATTTTCTGTGATAGTGTCTACCTGCGAGCTGGGCCTAAACCGCGCAAGCACGTGAGATGCACATCGACCTCTTCTGGCCGGGCCATGGAAACACAGGAGCCGAATAATGATTTCATCTGGCCGGGTGTGTACATCGTGAGCTAGGCACTAGTTGGGTAACATGCATTATTTACCTGTATTCCTGGTTTTTCATACATCTCTCGTCCTGGCTTACTACTTGTCCTATTGCCTAGCCAGAGGGAGTATGCCCTTTCTGTGTTGACACGTTCCCTGAGAGTAGCGCTACCAGACATGTGTGTCTGCCCCGTCTTCAGTCGGTACCGGAAATAATTGATAACTCTGGCTACACCCGTGTGAAGCAGGCCAGAGAGACTGAGTCAGACGATGCCGAACTATCTGATTGCACCATGAGAGCTTTGGTATTCCATGATTTGGCGGACCGACTTAAAGGCGGAAGGTGATCGAGCCAAGTCCGGAATTGGGGAGCACTTTAGACACATTTCGGTATTTTGGCCATAACTTTGGCTATCGATATCGGATTCACGCGCTCAACCCCAATTCGGAAAGCTCGTCTCGACGCACACATTGGGTCAATCTAGATTTTCTCGATGAACCCTTCCTTAATCCTCAAATTCTACTGTTTTCCCCATCGTTTCTTTGTTTTCTGTGTTTTTTTCATTTTTGGTAATACTTTGTATGCCAATTTAGGATAGGATATTAATCAGATTTGAACTCAGATTTTTATGAGTTATCTGATTTGTTTAGTTATTTTAGAATTAGATAAGTTTTTCTATTGAACAAAAATTTACCGATTTAGGCAAATTTGGATAAGAAGATAGATTTTCTAGGTTATATAGGTTAGATTTTTTTTTTCCTAAGCTATTTAAACCCGGCTTATGGGTTGAATTTTAGTCATTGATTATTGAATAATAGTTTTTTTTTTTTTGAAGTTTTGGAGACTTTCTTCTCTGTTTGTCTTCCCCTTTCTTGTTCTTTTGTCAATCCCCCCCGGTTACCACCTCCCGTAGGTTAATCATTACCCTACCCGGTGTCAGTTGGTATCAGAGATCATTTTCTTCCTGTGGCCTCAGCATCAAATGCTGGAGGTTGTGGTGGTTGTGGTAGTCGTCGTGATGGACATGTTCCGGCAGAGGAAGTTCCGTCTCAAGACTCAATCGCCTTGGAAGCGATGAACGAGGATCTACAAAGACAAGTAGAGGAGTTGACCCAACGATTGGTGGCACGAGATTTAAAAGATCGTGAGGTTTCAGACTATGACTCCGAGTCCACCTTCGTTAACCCCTATTCCCGGCGTGGACAGTCCAGAGAGCACCGTATACGAGAGAAGCGTCACGAAGATCTCGGCTTTCTGCTAGAGTTGCCCGAATTTACTAGAACCCTACATGTTGAAGTCTTCATCGACTGGCTGAATGAGGTAGAGAGGATATTTTAGTACAAGGAGGTCCCTGATCGTCTGAAGGTGAAGCTAGTTGCCATCAAGTTGAAGGGTCGAGCATCTGCGTGGTGGGAGCAGCTACGGCGTTCACGAGATCGGCAAGGCAAATCAAAGATTGCAGATTGGGACAAGATGAGAGAAGATGAAGGGGAACTTCCTCCCCTTCGGCTACACCCAAACCTTATTTCAAAGTCTTCATACGTTGAGACAGGGCGCAAGATCGGTAGATAAGTACACAGAGGACTTCTACCAATTGATCGCACGGAACGACTTATCCGAGAAGGAGGAGCAACTGGTGGCTCGATATCTGGGTAGTCTACGCCAACCACTGTAGGATGTTCTAATTCTACATACACTGTGGTCTTTTCCGGAGGCATACTAGCGAGCCCTCACTATTGAAAAGCAGCAGAATAGAAGACCGCCAACTAGAAGCGATTAGAGTAGCGGCTACTTTCGCACCCCCGATCCAACAAGCACCATCAGGTAGTTCTAACTCTGCCACTCGTTGTTATAAATGTGGTGAGCAGGGGCATAAATCACACGAGTGTCGGAAACCTGCTAGTCAAAAGGGCAAGAACCTGATGATTTAAGAGATCGAGGTATGCAAGGCTGAGGAGGCTGAGGAACCAGTTTATGATGATTATGGAGATGATAATGAGGCTGGTGAATTACTGTTTGGGGATTGCCATGAGACCCTCATTGTTCGCAAAAGCCTGCTGGCACCCAAGGATGAATCAAGGGACGACTGGCTGAGAAACAACATCTTCCACACCACCTACACAGTGGAGGACAAGGCTTGCAAGGTGATTATCAACAGCGGTAGTTGTGAGAATGTGGTGTCTGAAGACGCTGTCCAGAAGTTGTAGTTGAAGACAGAGAAATATCCGAAGCCCTATAATTTATCATGGCTGAGCAAAGGCACCAAGGTAAAAGTAAATCGGGGTGTCTTTCTCCATTGGACAAAGGTACTTTGATAGTGCATGGTGTGACGTTGTGTCAATAGATGCCTGTCAACTACTATTGGGCCAACCATGGCAGTATGATCGGAGCGTAGTTCATGATGGAAGGAAGAATACTTATTCCCTCAGTATCAAGGGAAAAATGGATCGTTTTGGCTCCCCGCCGAGAAGAAAAGCCTCCTACCCCGATAACCAATACTAACCTACTTTTTTATCCATATTTTTAAGAGGGATCGAGCAGGGCGATGTAGTCTATGCACTGTTACCTTGCAAGCATAGTATTACAGACATGGATCCAGATCTACCAATAGAGGTAGAGTAGTTGCTCCCGGAGTTCGCGGACTTGATGCTAGAGGAACTCCCCCCTAGGCTCCCACCTATGAGGGAAATCCAACACGAGATAGATCTTGTCCCAGGATCGAGCTTACCGAACCGACTGGCATACTGCCTCAGTCCCAAGGAAGCCGAGGAATTGCAGCGGCAAGTGGGGGAGTTATTAAGGAGGGGCTATATCCGAGAGGGCATGAGTCCCTGGGCAGTTCCAGCCCTATGGTGCCAAAGAAGAATGGCTCGTGGCGCATGTGTATAGACAATCGAGCAATCAACAAAATCACCATCAAGTACCGCTATCCCATCCCCTGCCTGGACGACATGTTGGACCAGCTATCCCGCTCAAAGATCTTCTCAAAAATCGACTTGAAGAGCAGATACCACCAAACTAGAATACGGCCTGGAGATGAGTGGAAGATGGAGTTCAAGATACATCATGGACTGTACGAGTGGATTGTGATGCATTTTGGGTTTTCCAACGCCCCCAGCACGTTCATGCGATTCATGCGCTACGTTTTGTGACCGTTTATGGATAAGTTTGTGGTGGTCTGTTTCGATGACATCCTCATCTGTAGCCAGAGTTGGTCCTCACACTTTGACCACCTTTGCGTTGTCTTTGAATTGCTGAGATCGGAGTGCCTATTCGTCAGTCGAAAGAAGTGTTCCTTCTTCACCACTTCTGTGACCTTCTTTGGCTTTATTGTTTCTACTGATATTGTTCATACAAATCAATGAAAGATAGATGCAATCTTCGAGTGGCCCAGACCGAGGACCTTACATGATGTTTTAAGCTTCCATGGGTTGGCCTTGTTCTATAGAAGAGTCATCCGAAACTTTAGCACGCTGATTACCCCATCATAGAATGTATTAAGGGGGGTGATTTCAAGTGAATGGATGAGGCTAAAACTAGCTTCCACCTGGTCAAACAGAAGATGACTGAAGCACCAGTCCTAGCACTTCCCGACTTCGACAAAGTGTTCGAGGTCAGCTGTGATACATCTGGAATTGGCTTTGGAGGTGTTTTGAGCGGTCGGATCGACCGGTAGCTTTCTTCAAAGAAGAAGTCGTTGGGGACCGAAGAAGAAGCTTATCCTATTCATCGATCATGAGGCCCTGAAGTACATCAATGGCCAACACAAATTGAGCAGGCGGCACGCTAAGTGGGTGGCGTACTTGCAAGAGTTCACCTTTACCTTGAAGCATCAAGCAAGAAGCCTCAACCGTGTAGCAAATGCTCTGAGCCGCCACAGTTCTCTTCTCACCACAATGAGCACCAAAGTTGCAGGGTTTGAAGCCTTTACGAATATGTATTTCTTCGGGCGGATCCTTCAGGAGATAACCGATGGGAATCGTCATGATTTTATGTTACATAACTGTTACCTGTTTCGTGGCCTGAAGTTATGCATCCCCGACTGTTCATTGCGATAGCAGATCATGAGCGAAGTCCATAATAAGGGGCACTTTGGTCGTGATAAGACGTACGCCCTCATAGTTGTAGACTTTTATTGGCCAAAGCTGTCTAGCGACGTGGCTCACTTTGTGGAGCTCTGTTTTGTGTGCCAGCGGGCTAAAGGAGTTCTCACCAACGCAGGGTTGTACACTCCCTTGCCAGTCCCTAAAGCCACTTGTCTTGACATCAGTATGGATTTTGTTCTAGGCCTTCCTTATACCCAGCGGGCCTCAGATACTATCATAGTAGTGGTTGACAGATTTTCCAAGATGACCCATTTTGTAGCTTGTCGGAAGACTATGGATGCTACCTGCATTGCACATCTTTACTTTTGAGAGGTTGTCCACTTCCATGGTGTCCCTTGCTCCTCACATCCAATCATGACACCAAGTTCGTCAGCCTCTCCTGGAGAAGCTTGATGGGGAAATTAGGGACGTAGTTGAACTTTAGTAGTGCATACCACCCCCAGACAGATGGCCAGATTGAAGTGGTGAACCGGAGTTTGGGTAACCTACTGAGAAGTTTGGCTATAACAAAACCGAAGTAGTGGGATCTAGCACTACCTCAAGCCGAGTTCGCCTACAATAGATCGAAGAATAGGACTACCGGCTTGAGCCCATTCGAGGTTGTGTATGGGTGGAACCAATCAGGAGTACTTGATCTGATCCCCATCCCACGAATTGGTCGTGTTCACCCCTGAGCTGACGAGATAGGTTAGCATCTTCGGGTTATTCATGAGTAGGTCAAGTTAGATATTCAGGAGAGTAATATCAAATACAAGGTGAATGCCGACAAAAGACGGCGTCAGGTGTTGTTCGATGAGGGTGACTTAGTATGGGCTGTCCTCACTCGAGATCGCTTCCCTGTAGGTGAGTATAACAAGCTCACGGAACAGAAGATCTGACCATGTGAAGTACTGCGAAAGGTCAATGACAATGTATACCGGTTGCGCCTCCCCAGTCATTTGAAGACCTCTGACATCTTCAATGTGAAGGATCTGAGCCCTTCATTTTTGGAGTCAACAGATCCTATTATGAACTCGAGGGCGAGTTCTTTCCAACCCAGGGAGGCTGATGCAGGAGAGCCCAAGTCAGACGATGCCAAACTGTCTTATTGAACCATGAGAGCTTTGGCATACCACGATTTGGCTTACCGACGTAAAAGAGGAAGGTGATCGAGCCAAGTCCGGAATTGGGGAGCACTTTGGACATGTTTCGGTGATTTGGCCATAACTTTGGCTACCGATATCGGATTCGCACGCTCAACCCTAATAGGAAGATCGTCTCAACGCGCACGTGGGGTCCATCAGCTTCATCCATAAATTCCACTTTTTTCCCCATCGTTTCTTCATTTTTCGGTGTTTTTTTTTCTATTTTTGGTAATACTTTATTGCCAATTTAGGATAGGATAAGAATCAGATTTGAACTCAGATTTTTAGGAGTTATCTGATTTATTTAGTTATTTTAGAATTATATAAGTTTTTCTAATGAACGAAAATTTGCGGATTTAGGCAAATTTGGATAAGAAGATAGATTTTCTAGGTTATCTAGGTTAGTTTTTTTTAAGCTATTTAAACCCGGCTTGTTGGTTGAATTTTAGTCATTGATTATTGAATAATAGTTTTCCTTTGAAGTTCAGAGACTTTATTCTCTATTTGTCTTCCCTTTTCTTGTTCTTTTGTCAATCCCTACTAGTTACCACCGCCCGCAGGTTAATCACTATCCTGCCCAGAGTCACCGTGACATACATGTCCTGACACATACGCATTTACACATGTACAATATAGCCAGGGAGATGTCCTACGTAGTTTACCTGTTGATTTACCTGGGATTTCCTGTCTATGATTACCTCATCGATGTAATGCTTATTTTTCCCTATGATTATTCTTGGTTATGATATTTATGCTTTCTGTTTCTATATCTCGGAAACTTCTTAATAGCTATACATATATGATTTTATCCCTGTGTGGATTCCTGGTATGTATTTTATTTTCTGTTATCCATATTTAATGTATGACTTATATGCTTTTAGTGAGTACTTACTAAACTCCTAAAGCTCACCCTCCATGTTCATTTTTTCCCTATTTCAGATCCCGACAAGTAGCTAGGAGCGAGGCTTAGGAGGGAGTTCCCATGGGACAAACTAGCATCTGGGGTATTTGGAGTTGAGGTCTATGCACCTCGTTTTATTTTTGAGTAAGGATTATTCTATTATATAGGATCCTTTGTAGGACTAATTACTTTCTAGAACCTGATAGGGTTGTATGAACCCTTATATTTATTATGTCGCACTCATTATTATTATTACTAATCCTGTGTAAATTTTCTATATCTAATTCTGAGGTCTTGCTTCCGGGTGCTGTTCGTCCCTGCTTGGGTGTGGTTGGCCTGTTGGCATCCTAGGCAACATCCGAGGCGTGACAGATTGAGGTGGTATCAGAGCCTATAAAGATAAAGTCACCCTAGTTGCCCTGGTGACTTATAGACCTAGTAGCTTGAGAGTGTGGGACTGGGTAGTGTATATCTTTGTACAAGCTAACCAATATAATTATCGTCTGACTACTGATCATAACGAGAAGACGAGGGAAACCTTTTAGGACGACAACCAAGCAGGACGAACTTGCTCATTTTGATAATGAAGGGTTAAAGATGGCTGGACCTGACATGAAGGGATACGTGCACCACTCACCCATTATAGAATTGATGCGCGAGGTCCTGGGCATGGTACATACGTAGCTTGCCACATTACCTTTTCAGGGATCAGTTGCCATATCATCGCCTTTTCATTGATGACCTCGTTGCCTTTTTAGGGAAAAATACTATATCACCGCCTCCTTAGGGATGAGTTCACCATATCATCTCCTTTTCAGGGATGCCCTTGTCGCCTTTTTAGGGACAGATACTCCTTATCACCTCTTTAGGGATGAATGCACCATGTCATCACCTTTTCAGGGATGACCTCATCACCTTTTCATGGACAACTACTATCTCATCGCATCTTTAGGGATGAGTTCACCACATCATTACCTTTTCAATGATGACCATGTCTCCTTTTTGGGGACGAATATGACCTCACCTCCTTTTCAAGGACGAATATGATCTTGTCGTCCCTCTAGAGGAGAACTTATTGCTTTTCTCAGAGGCACTACTATTTGGTTCTTCTCAGAGGACACTCCCGTCTTGGTTAAGACATTTCTTTCCGGCAAGAGATTAATCCTCTAGTTCGTAATATCCCCACTTGGGTTCATTATGATGAGTTGCTAAAGGCCACTGAATATAAGGTTGGCAATGCGGGAGGCCGAGGTCATCAACTACAAGGCCCCATCATTCCTTCTCAAAGATAAGATATTTAGGAGGAAAAGAAAATATGCATGTAACACAAGTAAGTTAAAAGATTCTATTTCTTTATTGATAACTTATGAGGATTTACAGTTGTAAAGAGCATACAAAAGAAGAATTTTTCAAAGGGCTTGATTCAGTTGTAAACCCTTGTTCCGACCTCAGTTGTATGCCCCCTAATTCGGTCGACCCCTTTGGATGGGAGACCTTCATGGGTATGACGCAATGCCTTTGATCAGATATCGCAGAACGACCGAGAAGGTCGAAGGAGCATTGCCCTTCACTTCAGAGATCTCTACATGGCCTCTACACAGGGCATCTTCGGTAACCTCAGCGGTATTGCAATATGGGCTGTGAACATCCCCTGGAAAATGTTGATTCATTAGAAAAATTGGACGCCCCAACAACTTGCCCTCACTTCAGACCTTGCATCAAATTGGGATAGGTTTGGAAGAATCAAAGGGAAAATGGCCCTTTCAACCAGGTCGAGCGAGGTTAATTTGGAAAAATCAAAGGAAAAACAAGTTCTGTTCAAGAACTCCTCCCTCAAAGGCGAGTAGGTTTTCTCCCTTTGGTTTCTCAGGATGAAACAACGACTTGTTTGAACGAACTGGAGACCCCATCGAAATGACAATCAAAGAAGATCTAGGAAGCATCAAGGATGAAGATTCCAACTCTGGTTAAACTCTATTTATTTGCAAACTCTGGAGGGAGGCATTTATGGCCCGCCGGTTCGGGAATCATAAAGCATGCCCATGCTAATAAAAAATGAGCTTGTGGAATGCTTTCCTAGGAGTAGATCCATGAAAAATCGCTTCAACTACCTATAAACAAGTTGTATAAATAATGCAAAAGAAAGAAAACGGGAGACATCTTTCAATCAACTAGTATGTGAAAAATGGTGTCAAAAGCTACAAACATATAAGTACATGGCTAAAGGTAAAATAAAATAAAGAGATCAGGGCTAAAAGTTTTCTAATGAGGATTCAAGAGCATGGGTCTCAGGGTCGACTATAGGTGTCCCAACAACAGGAGTGCCATCCTGCACTTCAACTATAGTGAGAGCAACTTTGGGCTTGTTGGTGAGTGCCACGGGATTGTCGAAGCTCTCCCCGAGGAAGTGGCACAAGCTCCTCTGGACCACTAGCGACAACAACCTTCTCTTTGACACCGTCCTTATTTTCTCTTTGGGTAGGAAAGTACTCCAAGGTTGCTTGATATTCCAAAGTCTTAAAATCTAGCTCTGAGTGATTGTGAGTAAGTTCTTCAAACATCTTATAAGCTTCAACTACCCCAACCTACACCCAGCATATATAACTGAAGTTCCTTCGAATTCTTGAATTCAAACACTGTCCTGTACACCGCTTTGGTCTTTGCACTAAGGAGTGTTGTCCAGTATTGTTTCGAGCTCGTGAACTCCCCAATAGCTCTTGAGGAGACTTGTCTCATGTGATTGCTAATTTTCGCAGAACATTAATTCTTCTCAACAACATTCTTTCCCTCTATTTAGAGGACTTTATGATGCTCCAACTCTAGCTTGCTGAGCTTGGCCTTATATTCCTCTCTCAAATGCTTAAGCTCGGCTTTATGTTCTTTCTATAAATTTTTTAGCAAAGTCTGGTGTTCCTACTTTAAGCTTTGGAGCTGGCCCTTGTGATTTGCTTCCAAGTATATATACCACATACTCTTTATTATTCATTACTATCTCTCTACTAAAACCTAGGGTAGAAGAGGGCCTAGCCCACTCCTTAACAACTTTTTTGAGCTATTGTTCAATCTTTTTGATATTTTCACCTTGCCGGGTCAAATCAACTTCAGTATTCTTTGAACCTTCATGACTAAGAATTCCAGTGGTAGTGACTTCTTCCCAAAGCTTAATGGTTGTGTAAGATATTAAAAGTAAGGATTGCATGTGTTGACAGCTTATTAGACAAGGATAAGATACTGGAGAAGTAAAAACATAAGCCCGAAAAATGGCTCAAAAGTACCTTTATTCCCTCTAGGGTAAGCTAAGAAGCCAACCCATCCTTCTTGAGCTTCACGAAGATGGCGAAATCATCTTTGAGAAATATGGCCTGGATGGCTTCTTTAGCTGCCACATCAAAGCAAGCACTTTACCCGAGCCTCATACAAGGATGGAGATTTGCCATTCAAAGCCTTACCTTTTGAAGTATGATCTTTCGGCCCAAATGCCAAAAGAACTGGAACCTTGGAATTTGACACTTTGGGAGTAGGTGAGGATATTGCAGCGTGTTGTTCTTGACCAACCTCTTCTGGAGCAGGTGAGGATACAACTAGAGCTCTCTCGACCTCTGAGCATGAGCGGGGAGGACATTGAACTTATCGAGAGAATTCTCGGGAAAAAGCCAATCCTTTAGAGAAGGTTCGGATTTCTTACTTGGTTGGGGATGGTCCTCGGAAACTAGAAGATACCATCAAGCCTTCTTTCATGACCCACTACAAGTGAACTTTACAGGAAAGATAGCTGTACGGAAAGCTTAATTGGTCAGATATACTTAAAATATCAATTTCATAATAACTTCACGGTAAAGCGAGGAAAGTCCTATCCTCCATATAAGAAAATCTTGCGTTTTAAGATTTGGCTCAATTAGTAATTCAATGAGTTCTACTTGCTCAGAATTTTGAAGGATAGCTAATTGATCCCATTCCCAATTGGTCATTGTGGTCTCATAGACGTAATCAAAGTTGGGAGGACCCCAAGAGGTCGAAGTTGGCCATTCAGACTAACTAAAGATGAAAAGAAACCAGATTTCCAGCTAGGAACACATGTAGGGTAAGGAACCAAGGAAAGACCTATCTTGTCAAGAGACGAAGTAAAACCAATCTTCAGATCCAAGACTCCTCTTAAAAGAGAGAAGGAGTCAGAACTAGCGGAGGGTTGGAGTAAATCGGAGATGAGAGAAAATGATTATGAAATCACACAAAATCTTCCCGGCATTTCAAGTATTTTGAGTAGGGAAAACCCTATAGAAATGAATTCGGGGGCTGGGAGTCAAAAACCAACTTTGAAAGCATATAGGTACATGGATATCTTCCCTAGTCTAGGATCATTGGCTCTGTTTGGAGAAGATGGAAGTCTAGGTAAAAAAGGGAGAAGGACTCCAAACGCTTTCATATAACAAGAAAAAAAAAGGTTTTATCCTACAAGAAATTAATCTTACTCAAGAATCCAGTTTCCAAGATGACAAGGGTTGGACTTCCATTACCTTAGACAAAAAACTAGGAGTAGACTATTTCGAAGAGAAGGTTGAGACTCTCCGGGAGCAACAATGAGGAGGAAGACAAGCGTGGACATATGAATGTTCAAAAGACTACATCATAAGAACGATAGGAGGTGCACCTTTCTTCTGAGACGATCTAGCGGTTTTAATCGTTTATCAAGAAGATGCCTCACCGATGATCAACACGTGGGCCACAACCTCTCTGACGCTTTGAGTTGATTACATCGGAGATAGCGTTCATCGTACCATCCACGTTATTCCATTAAGGAAAGTGTTTCATGGGATACCACCAGAAAGTTATTGGTTCGAAGATCAAGGTTGATACGAGACATTCAATTTGTCAGCCAAGACCAGTTTTGCGAAACAGACGATAATAAACAATGGAGAGAGGGTTTCTCCGTCAGATCATGCTATCAAGTATTGATTGGTTTTGTTTAGATGGTTCTGGCCAATTTAGGGAAATAGGTCGTAACAACTCGTATCACCAATCGACGACCTGGTTCATGTCGGCAACATGGAATTGCTCTATAGAACAAGTCATACTTAGTGGGTAAGGGCACCTCTCTCAACATGAACCATGCTATCAACTATCTACTTAGCTTCCTATGTTGACTTGCGCTATAAAACTTGTCAACCTAACAAACAGAGGGACAAGTGTTATGGGGAAAATCGAACTGAACATGTGACCGTAGCGGCTAAGGGGAGGCTATTGATAGCCTCTAGAGGACGCCAAGGTAAATAGAGGGCTGGTTTGTGCTTAGCACCCAATCTACCTAACAACCTTTTAGGAGATATAAAAGAAGGCTTTGTTTCACTCATAGGAGAATAATCATCTCTCTCTCTCTCTCTCTCTCTCTCTCTCTCTCTCTCTCTCTCTCTCTCTCTTCTCCATCTCTTCCCTCCTATCAAGCTTTCTAACTTGACCGTCGAGGGTCCGAGGATAGACCTCTGGACTTCCATTGTAGGGTCAGTGACTCAAAGGTTATTGCCTCTCAAGGAAGAGTTCACCTGGATTCATTCATGATTATAGATCAGCTTCCCCACAAATCACCCTGTCATCTTCTCCGTTAGATCTCACTAGTTGATCCAGATCCCCACCGACCTCGAGGGCACGTGGATTTTTGGCATCATTAGATTATATTTTTAATTTTTCACATTATTTTTATATTTTAAGTTATAATTATTTCAAAAATAAATTTATGTTTTTGGAGGATATAGTTTCATAGAAGTGTTATATTTATAATCTTAAAGATGTATTATAAATTTTCTAAATAAGGGGTAAAAAGATATTTTATTGAGACGAGTAAATGATTTAGTGCAATGACTCAAGGTTAATTTTGAGGAGTTTTTATAATTGAGAATCTAAATTTTTCTGGAATATATGTAAAAAAAATTATGTACTCTTTTGCACTCAATTACTAACATGGTATAAAATTGTTCTAACAAAAATATTGTCCGAGTCTTTCATTGTAATAATTTCATATTGATAGTGGATCATTACTTTGTCTACCTTGTTTATGGATGTAACTTTGTTGTGGGTACACTATATAATTCTTTGTGTCTTGGTAGTTTGCTTGAATTCTCTTAGAATATTACTATAAACTTTGATACTATTATTATTATTAATGTTGGTTTGGTCTGTATGTATTATGTTGACTACGGAATTGGATTTGCTTTGAGATCAAACCCAATCCCATATCAACGATTGAATTTGTTTGATTTTGAGAATTAGAACAATGAGAAAATAGAAGAGAAATCAATCAATCAATCAAGAGATGGAGGTAATGATTTAATGTGGAAAATCCTTAATAGGGAAAAAAACCACAGATCAATGGGTCAAATCCACTCAAGCTCGATTCAATTTAGCTCTAATTAAAACCTATTTATAAATTAATATTTATATTATATATTAATATTAAATTTTAAGCTTTCAAGACGAACTCGATTAAACTCGACTCGGCTTGACTCGAGCTCGACTTGAAAGCTCAAAATTCTGAGCCAAGCTTAAGCTTTTACAGAGTCGATTTCGAGCAATTCATGAAAAACTTCATCCTTTGACAACCCTGAATATAACCGATCATAAATATAAGTTGTAAGTACAAACATGTTACTGTTATGAAGTAGAATTTATAGAAGGCGTTGATTGATTTGAGACCTAACCAGAGCAGCCGGCTATGATTCTCCAATTTATTCAAAATATACACACTTATTATTATGGTCTATGTTGATGATTGTTTTATTTTCTTTTCTTTTCTACTTCATCCTTCTAATATTTTTCTAATTTATTTTATCAAACTTAGGTCTTGTTCCATTTTCTCTAAGATGAATGCTTCTTTAATTTAATTAATTTTGGACAGTTTGATCATATGTAAGACAGCTCGAGCTAGATTTGGTTAAACCCAAATTGAACTCAGCTCAAAATTGACTAACTCGAACTCGAACTCAAAATTAGCTTGAATAAATCTGTTCAAACTCGGCTCGATTTTAATTTAAAAAACTTGAGTATAAGTCGATTCAATTAAAAATTAACAGTTTATTTATTATTTGATTTTTTAAATATATTTCTACATAATAAAAACTATACAATTATACAGTATTTTCAATAAATAAAATTTATATTTATACAAAAATTGAAACGTAACCTTTTAAAGTTAATGATTATATGTTATCGTATATTTTTTAATTATATCAAATATTAATAAAAATAAAATTTATGCTATATAAAATATATAAAATATATAATATTTTACTATTTTCATTTATATATATATATATAGAGTCTTTTTATCAGATGGCCTTTGGAACATTGTTCCAGTCACAGCCCTACCTCCCATTTTACAGCCCTATGGCGTGTTTGAAGGATTTTCAACCGTATGAATGGGAAGATCATTGAAAAATAAGTTAGCCTATCAATTTTCATACAATTTGGTGACCGTTTGGCTCTCTCACTTAATGGTTGAAATTCTGAACCTTTAAAATTTTCCTAAAATAGGAACCGTTAAGTGATGGGAAGATCATTGAAAAATAAGTTAGCCTATCAATTTTCATACAATTTGGTAACAGTTTGGCTCTCCCACTTAATGGTTGAAATTCTGAACCTTTAAAATTTTTCTAAAATAGGAACGGTTAAGTGGGAGGACCAAAAGGTCATCAAATTATATGAAAATTGACAGGCAAGCTTATTTTTCGATGATCTTCCCATCCGTACGGTTGAAAATACTTCAAACATACTTCAAGGGTAAAAATGAGAGGTGGCAGGCTTAACACAGTGATCCAGTCAGCCTGATTGTAACGCGATACTATATATATATATATGTGTGTGTGTGTGTGTGTGTGTGTGTGTGTGTGTGTGTGTGTGGACATGGTAAGGTAAGGTCGGCCGGATTTACTATTCATTTGCGGTCGCCTCCCATTTGACCACCTAGAGCATGTTTGAAGGATTTCCAACCGTATGGATCGAAGGAACATCGAAAAATAAGTTAGCATGTCAATTTTCATACAATTTAGGAACTTATAGGGTTTTCATCTTAACGGGTGAAAATTTAAATTTCACATGTTAAGATGAAGGCCCTATAAGTTCCCAAATTTTCTTGCGTTGATAAACAGTAACACACCACGTAGTGTGCGCATGCATGGGTTATCCACGTAGTGTGAAGCCTTATGCAAATTTAAATTAATTTTTTTTGAAAAAACACCAAAACAATCTTGTAGGGGCTGTGCTGGGCATGCGGACCATGCATACCTGGGCTAGCACGGCACATGTGAGCCCCGTGTTAGAATTTTTTTGTGGGAAATATTAATATATTATGGCTATTACTAATAAAGGACATAATGGGTGATCAATGGAGGTTGTCCTTTAGCCTTCCGTAACCGGTGTGGGGGAGATGAGGGGTCACCGGAGTTACACTTAAGGATTAATGGGAGCCCTTAGGTGTACCTATGAATTGGCTATAAAAAGGGTGAGGGTCCATCCTTCACAAGACACCAAAACTTTCTATTTCCCATCACATAGATTGAGTTCCCTTGTGGGCATAAGGAAGGTGATCTTGTTGAAGGAACGACGAGTACCCTACTTTATTCCGCTGTAGTGTCGTGGTTCCATACGTTTGGGGAAACTAATGGACTCAGGTAAGCTTTTATGTTCATGCTTGTTTTATCTTGACAATTCTATCATGTAAGTGATCTTGGGATTTATTTTCTTCTATTAGAATATGTGCATAATTTTCTAACACCCCCCGCAATGCCGGTCCGCGAGCCTCACATTAACCGTCTAAAGATAAGCCTCAAGATCCGCGATCATGCATTGACATGACCCGAGCGTGTCGGGCCATGCGGGCACTGACTATTGACACCTTAAATAGTTGAATACACCCTCTGCAATAATAATAATAATAATAATAATATGAAAAATTAGATGTTCAACGCTGAGATATCGTTGACAAGATAAATATATCAATAAGTGATGTCTTTTTTTACCCTTAATATATACATTAAGGTCCAATAAAATCAAATTATTTTCTCAAAATTCGTTGGGGAAAGTGGGAAATCAACCAACTTCACTATGTTCTTAGGTTGTTATTTATTATTTTTTAAAAAAAATAAATCTTATTTATTTAATGATTAAAACATTGGTACAAGCAATTCTTTGTTACATAAAATAACGACTAAAGAATAAGAAAACAAGGTTTTCTTGAGTCAGGACAATCCTAGTCCCCTCCCCCCCCACACCCAAAAGTTCCCCCCCTCCTGGCTCCTGCAGTTGGTGTGGCCTTCTCTATGAACCGAAGGCTTCACTTAAATAAGGCATGGGTCGCTTCCAGCTTGGCCTTCTTTGACTGATGAGCTGCATCAAACAAGGACAATAGGAGGAAGTTAGCTTCACAGATGATTTATAAGAAAACATGTTGTTTATCTTAAAAGCATCACCGATTTCTCTCCATCCATATATTCTAGGTGAGTGTCATCGCCAAAGTCCCAACCTTTCCTCAAAGTCCTGTCCACTTTGTCCGTGAGAAAGTTTAGGCCCTATAGCTCATGTAAGGCTATAGAGGGAGTCCATGTCAAATATAGCTAGGTAATGCTCCCAAATGTGTTGTGCAAAAGGTCATTTAAGGATAAGGTGCACCACTGTCTCCTCTATAGAGTCACATAGGTAGCATGTTGTGCGAGTGTCTCTCTAGTTTCGCTTATGTAGATTTTGTAGTGTGAGTATGCGGTCTTCCCGAGTCAAACATATGAAAAGTTTGATTTTTAGACGGCATGGGGTTTTCTAGAAATCAACTTTTAGATCACTTATGATACTTCTATCCACCTTGAACCGGTAGAGGGATTTAACCGAGAAATCGGTAGTTATTAGTTTCCAGGCCTTTTGGTCATTTTTCTCCCCCTCAGAGTTTGGCTAGGTGGCGATGTAGCTGCATGGCTTCCTCTGTAGATAGGGGACCTAGTTTAAGGAGGGGCCTTCCCATATGTTGAGAGATCAGGGTCATCTTTATTGTCATAGATCTTTTTAAGATTAGGGGCGGAGTATAGGAAGGAGGTTCCAAAATGATTGTCCCTGAATCTAGTTGTCAAGCCATATATTGGTTGTTTGACCGTCTCCAGAAAGGATATGGGGGGGGGGGCCTTTTCCTTACAAATTCTTTTCCAAAAGAAGGAGCCATGTCTGGGTGGATGCCTATGAGCGTTCTCTTGAAGTAGATATTTTTTATGATCTTGAGGCATATGTCCGCCCTACCACTGAGAAATCTCCACCGCTTCTCTTGCAGTGTACCATTGAAATCCGAGAGATTCAAAATTCACCATCCTTGTTGTTCTTTTGGTTGGCATAATCTTCCCTACACTTGCTTGAATTCAAAATTTAGATGGTGATATTGATAGATTGTTTTCATCAAGCAAGCGTTGAATTAAACAACCATTCATGATTTGATCATTTCAACTAACTGTCAAACTAGTCGTGCATTTGTTGTTTGATTTAAAAAGAAGAGCATAGTACATGTATATTTTATTATATTTGGGAGTCACCTTAATTTCACTTTGAATGAACAGAGCCTAGCAACAGTGTATGACTATATTTGGATCTAATCTATGGATGCACTTGTTTATATATACATTAGCTATAAAACCCGCCCCGAAATAAATAAAAAATTTTATTTAGTATTTTTAGAATTTATTAAATGAAATTTTAATTTTGGTAAGCGATGAAATTTAGGAAAATTATAAAGGTCTAATTAATCCAGATTTAATTAAATATTAATTAAATCAGATTAATTATTGTGAAAAACAGACAAATATTTGAATCTCAGGAAAAGTGGGTCTGGTCGAAGACTGAGACAACCCCGTGATGTCACAGTGCACCCGTGATACTAGGGTCGTCTGACCCAGAATTTCTGGATCTGGGTCGGGGATGGGGATGAGTCCCATGGTTGAATCGTTACCAACGTGACGGCATAGTGGAAATAATAATAATAATAATAATAATAATAATAATAATAATAATAATAAACAAGTGAGGAAAGTGTTGGCTGAAATGTAATTTTTACAAGGACTTATATGTTCAGGTTTTAAAATATAACTGACATGAAATAGTACAAGGCTTCTCAAAATGGGGATATGAGAATAAGGATTTAAGAGTAAATGGCTTGCCTTGCATCACAAGCCTCTAAATTTATTTAAAAGTTTCATAAAGGCTCTATATATTTCCTATTATTTTAATCCCACTCACTCGCTCAATCCCTCTCTTTGGGGAGCCATGAAGTTTCTCTTTTTGCCCCTCTTGTTCAAAAGGCTCTCCCGGTGGACTCTCCTCCCTTTCAATCCCTCTCTCTATGGTTGTGTTTGGTTGGGGGTTATCCCACTTGGGGATAGGAATAAGTTTTGAAAATTTTCAAATTTTTTTGGAGGGAATTTTAAACTAAAGGTATTAATGATAAGATAGTGATGTGTCTATCATGTATTGGTGGGTTATATTTTTAAATCTTAGTTAAATGTTTTGGCGGGAAAAACTTTTTTATGGGAAAGTGTGTTGGGGATAACCCTTGGGGTAGTGAAAGCTTTGAGATTTGCTTTTGTTTGGTAAGTGTTTCATCTTTGGTTTCCGGTTGATCTTAATGACAAAATAATGAATTGTCAATTTGGAAGTTAAGGTGTGTTTGGTTGATGAATGTAAAGAAGAAATGTGTTACTTTTATGAAGATATTTTGGGGCTGCAATTTATTTGTTAATAAATGATCTATGTGTAATCCAGGTGGTTGTCCTTATGTTTGTAAGGGCCCTTGTATATCTGAAATACTAGCAAGCCATGCATTCCGTAGAGTTTCGCTAAAGGGCCAAGGAGAGGTGGTTGAGTTACTAACTAGAGTGGATGATGACCACGGAGATGCTATTATTGAATTGAAGGCCCCAATGGATGTTGGAGCTCTTGTTTCTTCTTTACAAACCTCCATACTTCTCCATTGAATGCAAGGGTATACTTTCCTTTGCTCTTCTTATTTTGTTGTCTCCTAGTTGTCAAATATTACTTAGAACTATGATGCTGCTAGAATTGTTTGGTTGTATTGTATTTGGAGTAAGATGGTTGGTCCAATCAAAGTAATTCTTGAGGATTGAAGATAGTATTCATGGAATTTCAATGTTATTGGGTTGTTCTGTTGTTTGGAATAGAGTGGATGGGTTTTGTTCTACTTCTATTGTGGATCTACTGAGATGTAGTGAACAACAGGCACCTTAAGAGATGTAGGAAGTCATGTGTTGTTCATGTTAAGGCCTTTTTTATGTATACTATAAGAATTGTACTAGATATTCTATATTAAATCTTTTGAGCAGGCTTCTCGACCATTCATTGGTTGCTTAGATTTGTGCTATTAGAAATATCAAAATTGTGCACATGGGTTATCCAATCAGATTTATCATGCAAATATTGGTGTGCAACTGATAAAAAAAATAGTTCTTTCTCTCTCTCCAAAGCTAGTTAAGGCCATTTATTTTAGCTGATAAGCTTTAGAGATTTGATAACTTATATATATATATATATATATATATATATATATAATGGCAAAGGTTAAGGCCTTGTATTGAGAATTGAGCTCCAACGTAAAGAAAACCCTGTCGGGTTACTATAGCAGCTATAGTAACCCTGAAATAGTTATTTTTGGTAATTTTCCAAAAGTCTCGGAATTCAATTATAATCGTCTTGATAGTTCAGGATATAGTTAAACTACTAAAAATGGTATGGACAAGTGTCTAAGGGCCCGGATTCGTCGGTTGTAGATTAAAAAGCCGATATTTTGGTAAACTCACAATTTGGGCAATTGAATGCATGTAATGCATTTAGATTGTTATGAAATGTTATGTGATGCACATTTACCATGTTTAGGACATAGTGAGGTGGTTGATAAGCTGAGTGGAAGACTCGGACCTGGGTAGGTCGTAGAAACGAATGAGGTAGGATGTCGCACGGGTGCTGTGAGTATTTCCAACTCATAGTATTCTATTGATTCTTATTGTTGTTGTGTTAGATGGATGTTGGAGTCTATCTTGTGATTCCTGCTTTGTCTGTTGACATGTTATGCTGGTAGCATTTGTCTGAGCTTGTATGTTCTGATATGATCTGCTTTGAGGGAGTACCCCTTGACATTCTTCTTGTGTTGTTGTGGGATGGCCAAAAGGTGGTACTCCATGGCATATGGCCAGTGGAGTACCCTCTGGCATCCTACTTGCACTTGGGATGCTCAAGGGGGATGGTACTCCATAGCAGTCTATTGATTTTCTATTCTTTGCATTGAGTATTCCTTTCTTCTACCATGCTTTTGATTTCGTACTCTTAGTTCCTCGAGATGTTTCCAATACATATTCGAGATGGGTTTCCTCATATATATCGGCTTTACGTCTCGAGGAGATATTTGTTTTCATACTTTTATATACGTATTTGAGTCGAGTCGCTCCTTAAATACGTATTGGCTTCCGATCTCGATGAGGTCACTGATTAATATATATTTGAGATGTTGCTGCCTTGGATATATAGATATACCTGTTCTGCCCGGGGGCGGGGTCCAGTGAAAGGGGAGGCATCGCTCCATCCGTCGGATCGACACCACTCTAAATGTTGACTCGGGGGCAGTTGAGACGTCTCTGAGGACCCTTCGCTCGGATGACATCCGCACCCACATCTAGCAATTTGATAAGGAGTATGTTGCTGCTCACTTTCGTTCATCTATAGCTACGGTAAGCTCTTCTATTGTTAACTGATTCGCTTGTGTCGTTGTGCTGAGCCCAACTTCCACTGGCATTCTTATGGGGGGATCGTGTAGCTTATTTGGCTTAAAGAGGTACCCCCGAAGCGCGATGATAAACTAACTGCAGGATACCATCCGGGGGAAGTCCTCAGAGCTAAAGGGCCTGAAAGACTAAAGGGATCGCATTCTCAGGCTCCACAAGGAAACCTCTGCACAGCTGAAGGGGGCTACAGAGGAGTGTGAGAGCTTGAAGAGCACCCTCCACCTTCTTGAGCGAAGCCTGGCTGAGTCAAACATCCATCTTGAGAAGGTGAAAGAGGAGAAGAAACTAGTTCTTGATGAGCGGGATGAAAGCCTCAAGGAGTGCGCCTCACTTAGGAAGGCCAACGCCGCCTCACAACGGGCCTTCGAGGATATGAAGAACAAGTTTGAGGAGGCTGACTCCAAAGCCACCCTCTTCGAGAGTAAGTGTAATTTCCTCTCTTCTGAGAAGGAAACGAGCGATGAACTCCTCCGCTTTACCTGCAAGATGGAGCTAGATCGCGTTGCGCGGGAGAGGGATAGTGCTCAATCCTTGTTAGCTTCGTCCCGGGAGGAGGCTAGCCTTTGCGCTGGAGAGGTTGAGGTGTTGAGGCCCGGGTTACTGTGTTGGAGGAGTCCCTGAAGAGGAAGGAGGAGCAATTCGATGGGTACACCCAGGAGGTTGGTCCAGGTGTGTTCGAGGTCTTCCAGACTTTACAGGTGAGGGATCCTTCAATCAACTTCAGCGACCTGACGTACGCCCACAAGCTATATTTCGGGAGGAAAGATTCGCCCTCCCCTTCCAACGGCTCTGAGGTGGAAGCAGAAACAGCCTTCAGAGGTAACCTTCCTTTTTTCCATGCCGTTGTCTGATACTTTACTTGGGGATGTATCGCGTTGAACCGTTTTGGGCATCTCGAAACTTGTTATCACAACCGTCGGAGTAGAGGGGCCCTCGGATCCTGGTGCCGATGTAGTGGTGGTTGGATCGGTTGACAAGTCAGACCTTAGGGGTCCGGTTGTTAGTAGGGCGCCGAGGGGAAGGGTGCGACATTGTCATTGAAGCGGTCTCTGTTCGTCCCCTTGAAGAGCCCGGTTTGTCACCAGATAGCAATGATCTGCCACCGGAGTGCGACGCTATCGATACTACTACTATCAGCCCTTGCAAGGTCGGATCAGGACACATCACGGCTTGACCGGTCAATCCTCCTTTAGAGGTGATCGCCGCTGGGGACTTTTCCTTGACTGAAGGGGCTGATATAGGGATGGAGGCCTCTTCCTTGGCGGGAGGGCGCGCCGAAGCAACGACAGAACCTGCTCCGACATGCCCTCTAAGTTCCAACCCTGTCGTTATTGAAATCTATGAAGATGATCCCGCAGGTATTTCCTTCTTCTTTTCGCGTTTTTCACTTTTACTATTTCTCTGAGTTTCTTGTGTTGAGGGGGGAGGGGGTTCATCACCTTGACTCTGTTTTGCAAGGTGAAGGGGCGGGGTCAAGAACCTGCGTGGAGGCCCTTGGCTTCGAACTAGAACTAGGTGAGGGACAGCCTCGCCTCTATCATTTCTGGTGGGGGCTTCCGCTCCCCCGACTTCGAAAGGTATTGTTGCTTTTTGATGTGGATACTGCTGAATTGGTTTCTGATGCTTTCTGAGAAATAGCTTACGGGGCCGCCATCCGGTTATTGCGTTGTCAACAAGCTAGAAGTAAGGGCTTGGTTCATGTTTAACTCGTATTCCTTCAGGGATTGTTTTCGGCTAAGAGCTGACATCGGACCTCCTTCTCATTGTTGTAGACCGTGAGGCTTACGAGGAAGAGGAACAAAGATTCTGGGGCCTCGAAATCACCATGCTGGAACATCTCGATAAGCTGTGTATAGAGCAGGGTTTATCACGGGGGTCCATGCCAATCCTTTCCCCGCCTTGCGTTCCGTTGCCATGATGTTTCAAAGAATTTGGCGGAGAGGCCAAGCTGCTCTTCTGATTCAGAAATTCTGGAGGAAAGGTCGTGCAGTCTCCTCACGGATGGGCCCTTCCGTACCAGGAGAAAGTTTAAGGAAGGAGGAGTAGGACCTTGCTACATGTCTTTCCTGGGTTTAAATCATGGGCATCATCTGTTTCTCTTGGCTATTATAGTTTGCATGAGTGTATACTTGTGTTGCTTTTTTCCTTTCATCTAGTTCGAATCATCCGTGTTTTTTACATTGTAGCCTTGTTCGACTTCCACACTTCTTCTTGTCCATTTTGATGTGCGCGTGCCGCTTTTCCCGGCATGTGGTCCTATTGCTCATTGGGAATGACGCCTGTGGCCTGGTGCAAGTTCCCAGGCGTGCTTTGTTCCTCTCGTCGGGGGAGAGAGTTAACCAAATGTCGCTATGCATTCCGAAGCTAGGATGGTTATGTTATTTAAACTCCTTTACCACCCCGGTCCATATGGTCCCATTTTCATCTCGTAATGGCGGAAAACCGGCCCCTGTCTTTCCACATAGTGTTCTACACTTCCTTCCACTTCTCCCAGTTTCGTCTCCCAAGGCGCTTTAGCTGCCGCATCCGCGATCTCAGGAGGGGGAGCTCGGTTGCTACTCTTAGGGGTCCCAGTAGAAACGAATGGGACGTAATGTTATACTGGGGGATAGTCTTCTGGGAGATATTCTTCCTGCATGGATGGACCTCCTTCTTGGCAGACCATCGTGTCTCGGTGGGGGATTGCCTCATCTTTTCTTACCTTGGGGATGCCAAATTTCAGGTCGACATGCTCGCGCGAGACGAGAGCCTGAACGCGTTGGCCCTCTGCGCCCGTCCGGGAGCAGATGATGACGTCGCCTCTCTAGGGTCCTCCTAAACTTTTTACGGAGGATTCGATCTCGCCTTTGTGTCTCTGGAGAGATTGGCTTTTTAATGTACCTTCTTTTTTCTTCCCTCGTGGGGGTTGTGCCTTTCACTGGTTGTATGTACTTTCTTTTTCATCCATAATGTATTACCTCCGCTTCTTTTCCCTTGATTTGTGGGGGTCTTTCCACGTATCGGGCGGTCGTTGGGTGAAGTTGGTGTAGCTTTGCTTTGCGACAGGAAATTTACGCCTAGCCAGGTCGGTACCCCCCCTCTCCCCCTTTTGCGTGGGGTTTCGATACGACGTCTTGACTTTCGAGGCCCCAAATATGGGCGATTCTTGGGTTCTCGATATTGGCATCGTTACGCTTGGGGACTCTCAGCGGAATTAATGGTGAGTAGGCAACCAAACGTCACACGTCGCTTCTAATGGAGTAGTCATGCGTTGAGTACCCCTTGGGACTCGCAGCAACGCGCACGACCCCTTCCACCTTCCATCTCCGCCCCCCCCCCTCCCCCCTCGAAAGACCTGAAGACTCTCTATAAATGGAGTGGGAGGGTTGTTCTCATGAAGACATACCTCTGTACATTATGGGTTGCAATAGTCGCCCCTCAATCTACCACTTCCTGTTTCCTGGCGGCATCCGCCGTTGGCTCTGGATTCCCATGTCGTTTCATCGTGACATGTGCCACATCCCTGATGGACTTATGCAGCTATACGGGCCAAGCGGGCATCACTGGTGGGTGGAGGTGTCGCGGAAGGGCGGCTTTGGGAAGGTTGCCTTTTCCACTGGGAGGTCGTCATTTGTAGATGACCATCATGTGGGGGAGGAGGACTTGCTTATATTCGTCCTCTGCGAAGATGACGCGTTCGACGTCCACATCCCGGACAACAACCAGTGTACGAAGAGGTCGGCTCTCAGGGCTCAGCCGGGTGGGAGTCTGGAATGTGGTGACGCGGTCCCTAAGGGCCTCTTACAGGTAATTGCCTTGAGTTTTACCAACTTTTTGCCTTCTTTGTTAATGAAATTGTGGCTATGTTTCGTTCCTCGTTACCTATGAATGTTATGCTATTGCTTGTCTCGTTGTTTGCGGGGGAGTTCTTGGCTTCCGATTCTCCCATTCTGGAACCAGCCATACACCACGCTTCTCGTCACCTGTATTTGAGGCAGTTCCTTCCTTGGGAGTGGACCGGTCGCGTTAGGCATTCCGACTTAGCGTTGGGGGGATATTCTTCCCTGTAGAGGGGTAGCTGGAGTATCCTCTCCTGCGAACCTAGGCCGATCGCGTTAGGCGTCCCAGCTTAGTGTTGGGGGAATATTCTTCCCTATAGAGGGGTAGCTGGAGTATCCTCTCCTGCGAACCTGGGCCGGTCGTGTTAGGCGTTTTGACCAGGATGGGGGATAGCACTCTCCTACCGGTATGAGGGGGAGTGGCTGACTTTATCCGATCAAGGGGCGTACTATCGCACTTAGGTTCCTATAGCCTGGCCCTCAGGTGGATAGTGCCTCTTTGGTGGACTTGTTTAATTCTTGCTGTCCAGGGGTCGCGCTGCTTTGGTGGGCGGGCTTTAGGCTCGAAAGTTTCGACCCTCCTCGTTAGGAGGAAAAGCCCCTTTCGCGCCGTCAGATCATATAAACAAATTGTAGGAAAATAGCACTATAGTGTAATGGAAGGAACATTGGAGAGATAATTATTAGTTTTATTGATAATACCTCCGCAGATGTTTTGTGCGGAACAGGCGCTTGAGTTTCCACCCGTCCATCTTGGTAAGAAAGTAGGTGCCTGGTCGTACAATTTCCTTTACAACATAAGGGCCTTCCCGGTTTGTGTTTAGCTTCTCCGTCCTGCTTTTGTTGCCTTGGAATTTGTTCTCTCTCAATACCAGGTCCCCGACTTGAAAAGTCACTTCTTTGACTTTGGAATTGTAGAACTTCTTGACTTTTTGTTGGTGCACCCCTTCTCGGATGTTTGCACAATCCCTCCTTTCCTCTAGGAGGTCAAGCTCCGATCTAAGCCGCTCTTCATTGCTCACCGGGTCATAGGATTGTACCCAGGGGGTGGGTATCGCAACTTCTGCTGGGAGTACCGCCTCCACTCCAATGCCGTATGCATCCAAGATCTCACGGTTGGCGTCCGTTCGGGTCAGTCCGGTAGGCCTGATGTACCCGGCACTTCTTCTACCCATGTGGTCCCATTCCGAAGCACCCGGGTCTTCAAGCTATGAAGAAGCGTTCTGACTTGCCCGTTGGCTTGGGGGTGCGTGACTGAGGTCAACTTTGGCTCTATGCCCAGTCATTGCAGAATTTCTTGAACGTCGGGTCGTCGAATTGGCGGGCGTTGTCGGTGATGAACGCCACCGGAAGTCCAAATCGGCATATAACTGACTTCCATAGGAAGTTCTGGCAAGCCTTCTCTGTGATGGACACCAACGGTTCCGTCTCCACCCACTTGGTGAAGTAGTCAATCGCCACGATCAAGAATTTCAGCTGTCGCACCGCCGCCAGGAATGGGCCCAGGATGTCAACCCCCCACAGGGCGAACGGCCTCTCGCTCACAACCGGGGTGAGAAAAGCAGCGGACCGCCGATGAATGTTTGCGTGGCATTGGCAGGTGTCACACTTCTGGGCGAAGTCCTTTGCATCTCTAGTCAAGGTCGGCCAGAAGTATCCCTGCCTTAATACCTTGTGAGCGAGAGCTTTTACCCGCAGGTGGTCTCCCACAATCCCTTCATGGATCTCTTGGAGTACATACATTGCTTCGGCTGGTCGGAGACACTTCAGGAGTGGTAGGGTATAGGATCTCTTATAAAGTTGCTCTTCCACCCTACCAGTATGGGATGGAGGGTCGCCACCCTTCGGGCTTCCTTGGGATCCTGGGGTATGGTGCCAGACTGTAAGTAATCCATGATAGGGTCTATCCAGCAGGGTTCATTGTCAATATCCTTGAGCTCTTCGGTTCGTCGGCATTCGATGGTCCTGGCCGCCAGGTATTGAGTATTGATTAGATGCCCTATATCAATTTCGGAAGAGGCGAGCTTCGAGAGGGAGTCGGCCCCTTGATTCTCCGCCCTCGGGATCTTGGTAATCTAGCAGCTTTGGAAATTGGAAACAAGCTTTTGCACCATTTCTTTGTATTTGACCATGTTCCCTTTCCTTGTCTCAAACTCTTCTGTTAGGTATCCCACCACGAGCTGCGAATCAATGTTTGCCTTCAAGTTTTGCACTCCTGAGGCCCTAAAGCCAATCAGCATCAAATGATCATCGCCTACTCATATTCGGCCTCGTTATCGGTTGCTTTGAAGCCAAACCTCAGGGCGCTTGATGTGCTCCAGCCGGACGGTGAGCGGAGGACCAGCCCCGCTCCTAAGCGGTCGCTGGTCGATGACCCGTCTGTGTGCAAAACCCACTGGCGGGGAGGGATTTCCATTTCTCCAGGGTGGCCTTCATCTACCATTAGCTTATCACCAGTAATGGTTAGTTCAACAATAAAGTTTGCGAGTACCTGGGCCTTGATGGCTTTTCGTGGCTCGTAGCTGATATCATATTCCCTGAGTTCAATCACCCATCTGGTTAGTCGGCCCGATATGTTGGGTCGATAGAGCACTTGGCGGAGTGGCTGATCGGTCAATACCTTCACCCTGTGAGATTGGAAGTAGGGGCAGAGCCGTCGAGCAGAAACTACCATGGCGTACGCCAACTTCTCTAAGAGGAGGTATCTCGATTTGTGTTCGTAAGTACCTTACTTACGTAATAGACTGGTTTCTGGGACCCGTCCTCTTCTTTTACCAACACCGCACTGACCACGGCCTCCGTGACCCATAGGTATATATAGAGCTCTTCACCGAGCTATGGCTCTTGGCCAGGAGTGTTGGTGACTGCAGGTACTCCTTCAATTGTTGTAATGACCTTTCACATTCATCAGTCCATTCGAGCTTCGGTGCTTTCCTGAGCGGCCGAAAGAATGGAAGGTTCTTTTCCCCCGATTTTGATATGAACCTCCTGAGTGCTGCCAGTTGACCAAGGAGCCTTTGTATCTCCTTGACGCTCCTTGGTGACCTGGTTTCCATTATTGCCCTGATCTTCTGTGGGTTAGACTCGTGCCCTTCTGGGTCAACATGAACTCGAGGAATTTCCCCGACCGGACTCTGAATGCACATTTATTCGGGTTGAGGCTCATGTCGTGCAGCCGCAGAGCGGTGAAGGTTTCTTCGAGATCTGCGGCGTGCTGTTCATCTTTGGAGCTTTTCACTAGGATGTCATCAACGTACGCTTCGACATTCCGGCCGATTTGGTCTTTGAACACTTTGTTTACCAGCCTTTGAAAAGTTGCTCTTGCATTTTTGAACCCAAAGGGCATCACCTTGTAGCAGTAAGTTCCCCTACCGGTAATAAAGGAAGTCTTTTCCTCATCGGCCCGAGCCATCCTGATTTGGTTGTACCCGGAGAAGGCGTCCAGGAAGCTGAGCATTTCATATCCTGATGTGGAGTCAACCATGTTATCTATGTGGGGCAGGGGGTAGCAATCTTTAGGGCAGGCTTTATTTAAATCAGTAAAATCAACACACATGCGCCACTTCCCAGTGGACTTTTTGACCAGTACAACGTTGGACAATCACTCTGGGTAGTGGACTTCCCTGACGAAATTTGCCTTCACCAGCTTGTCGACTTCCTCCTTCGCTGCCTTCAGGAGATTAGGTGTGAAAGCTCTCATCTTCTGCACCACCGGTTTGTGTTCTGGGCCTACGCTGCGACGGTGTTCGATGATATCCCGCGGGACCCTTGGCATCTCCTCGGCCATCCAAGCAAACACATCGGAGTTGTTTTTCAACAATGTCATAATCTCTTCTCTCTGCCCGGCAGCCAATTCAGTTCCCAGCTGGACGGTCCGCTCAATTTGGTCTCCCCATAATGGTAATTGCATCACCGTGGGTGCGCGGTCTGCATCTCCTTTCTTCATCCAAATTGCCAGAGGTCCTCTACGACCAGCGCCTCAACATTCCTTGTGCCTCCTTCTCCCAGATCCTTGAGTATGGTCGTGTAGCATTGGCTGGAGGAAAGCTGGTTACCTTACACTTCTCCGCAACCGTTGGGTGTGGGGAACTTCATCATCATGTGATAAGTGGATGGAACCGCTCCCAGGGAATTGAGTGACGATCTTCCTATAATCACATATAGCTCGACGAGCAGCGAACTATAAGGAAGTTGACTAGGGCAGTGGTCGTCTGGGGAGGGGTGCCAAGGAGAAGTGGGAGGGAGATTAAACCATTAGGCTGGAGGGGGCTTCCATTGAAGCCAATCAGCAGAGACTTCACTGGCCTCAAGTTCTCCACAGGGATCTCCATTTGGTCGAAAGCGTTGGAGAAGATGATGTCTACTGAGCTTCTCGTATCGACCAGAACCCTGTCAACTGTGAAGATCCCGATCTGGGCTGTGATGACCAAGGCATCATCGTGAGGGTTGCTGACCCCTCTAAGATCTTCCTCGGAAAAACATATGTTTGAGGACACCCGGGGCCTCTTTACAGATGCCATATTCTACACAGCCCCCACCGTGCGGACATAATTCCTCCTAGAAGACAAACTTTCGCCTGCGCACCCGGGCCCCCCAGCTATCATTGTGATGCGCGGGCTCTTAAGAGTTATTGGTGTGGGTGGGTCAGCTGAAGTCCCCTTCGCGGCTAGGTCTTTTTCGTGCAATCGGGAAAGCTTGCGCTTCTATGGCATCCTTTAGATGGACATACCTAATGGGCCGAAAGTGTCCTTGGTCTTGGTGGAATCTCGTAACTTCTTGCCCTTCTTCCTCTTTGGGTTCTCCCTCATTTTGGGTCGGGGGTTGTCGTAATCTTCCGGCCTTGTATCCGCAGAGTAATGTTTTTCAAGTGAATGGCATAGTTGCGGTATCTTGCCATCCGATCAAGATCTCTTAGTAGCCGATATGTGGGCCTCCTCTTATCGGGCGGGTGTTGTGTTCTCCGGTCTCGTCTCCCTCCTCCTCAGGGTCGGTCTTCCGTTGGCTCCACCTGCCGATATCCCTGCTGCTGTGACACCATTCCTCAGGCGAGCTCCATCCGATCTTCCTCATCTCACCTAGCTTACATCTAGAGCTGGATTCCTCGATATATCCCGGCCGCCTGCCCGCCCGAATGAACAGAATCGCCGCAGTGCACGGCACGCCGCTCCAGCGTCTCCGTCGCGTCGCCGCACCCCCACTACCGCTGGTCTGCACGCATGCAGCACGAAACAAATCGCGTTCTGCCGCGCCCGTCTATGCGCAAGACGCCATCGCTAGCGTTCGACAGTTGATACGCGGCACCTTATGCTGCCACGTGTCATGTATATATATATATATATATATATATAAAAACGAGTGAGAAACATAGTTAAAATTTATAATTACTGGTCACTAATCCATCCAATTTTTAAAAGTTAAACACCAAATCAGTTTTAAAATTATTTGTTAATACTAATACTAGATTAACACTTTTTAATTTTTAATACAAATTATTAATTAGGAAAAATTATTTAATCAAAACTTTTTTTTCAATAGTTTTTTATAAATATCTACTTAATAAATAATTAGCATAAGTGAGATAAGATCCCAAAAACATGATATCCCAATAACGTTATAATAGATGTTTTAATAACAGTTTATTTATTCAAATTAATTCGAGAAACTGGCCATATATACCACTAATTACCTATATTTGTGTTTTTTTAACTAATGTATAGTTTTAAATTTGTGAGAAAGTTTATAAAAGAAAAAATTGAAATCTTAATAATAATAATAATAATAATAATAATAATAATAATAATCAAAATTTGTGTTTTGATTGGCTTTACGTTTTGGGGTTTTTGTTTGATTATGTTGAAGTATTTTTCTTAATTTTGGGGGTTTAATGTGGAAGAAGCATGCTTTTCACTCCATATGAATTTTTCTTAATTTTCTTTTGATTTATCTTAGAATTTTTTATAAGTTTTTAGATTTTTTTAGATTTTTTTATATTTTTTAAGCTTTTTTTAAATTTTAATAATTTTTTAATAAATGGGTCGCGTTTCTGCACTGGTAGCCGGAGTGGGCAAGCCCGGCTTTGGGCCGCTTCGTGTCAAGGGATCAAGTACTTTGTGTCGCGGCCTCGCACGACATCGAATTACGCAGACGGCCGCAGTTCGCGCCGCCCAAAAATCCAAAATTTCTACCTACATCTCATCGCAGAGTAGCAACTGCTTTCATTTCAAGCGAGGAATTCCGCCAAGTTAGTGGGGACACCTCGAGTGACACTGTCCTTAAACGGGCCTTTTCTCAAGCCCCTTATCACGGTCCCAAAGACCATATATGAATCGAGGTCCTCCATGCCGGTGATCTCTTCGTTGAAGCGCCCGATGTAGCTCCGCAAGTTCTCCGTGGGCCTGTGCATGAACCCGAAGAGTGTGAGAGGATCCTTTTTCAGCTTCCTCCTATTTGCAAACTGGGTCAGGTAAAGATTGGTCAACTGCTTAAAGCTGGAGACAGTCCCGGCAGGCAGACTAGAGAACCACTCGAACGCTACACCGCTAAACGTTCGTGGGAAGGCACGACACATAACCACTTCGTTGGTTTGATTTGTCATCATCTCAGCAGAATACCTCTCTATGTCCTTTAGTGGGTCTGTGGAGCCATCATAATATCGAATATTTAGGGGTCGGAACTGCTCAGGAAATGGGGCCTCCCAAATCACCCATATAAAGGGGAGTTGAGGTCCGGTACCAGCTGCAAGACCCTATCCCTCTCCATCATGTGAGGTGGAGAGCGGTCATATTGGCCGTGCCTTCTTGGTGAGCGATGCCGCTGCGAGTAACAACCAGGTAATTGGTCCTGAGGTGCTGGGTCGCTGGAGAGCGGGACAATGTTCGGCGACGCCTTCCCGCCGCTAGCGTGGGCAAGATGAGCCTGAGCTCCCCACCGAGGACTCCACTATTTGGGCCCTTATCAGGGAGCGTAGTTGTTGCCTGAGAGAGAGGGTCCTGGGCCGCCCCCTCTATTCATTCAGGGTCTCACAAGTATGCGGGACCGCTGTCCGAGACATGGTGTTCTACATTTAGCAACGCCGCTTTGAGCTCTCGATCTCCCGCATCTATCACTTGGAACCGCCATCGGTTGACCTCGCCTCCCTGGAGGTGCCTTCATCCCTCTCTAGGGCTCGGGAGTCAGCCGCTACGAGGGGGGTCATCGGGTGGAGGTGTTTCAGCCGCAGCGATTAGTTGACACCCCTCCTCAAGGCTTGTGGCCTTGTATCCTCTTCGACTTTCTCAAGGTTGCCATGACTTCTCGTTCAGGGTCTTCACGGACGGCGCCAAACTGTTGACACTGAAATCGGTCTGCCTTGAGATTGAGAACCGACCTCGCGCCAACGGTTGAATTTATTTGAGGTTGGGACCCTTGAGCAGTACGAAGAAGACGAAGTCCATACAAGCAATCACAAGGAGAGACAAGTTTAACGTGGAAAAACCCCTAATAATGGGGAAAAACCACGGGGAAAAGAGATGCACTATCATTTAATGTTTTACAGATGCCCTTTGAGGCATTTAAGAGGGGTTAAATCTATTAACCTTCAGGTGGAGGTGAGATTGGAGGCGATGACCTATGGCCTGCTCTTTCTTCCAGTGGGCGCCCTTTCCAATGTAATATCTTTTATGGTTTTTGGTGTGCTTGTCCTTGTCTCATTGTAGCAACTTCTTTATATAGGCTAGGATTTCTTGGGGCGCAAGCCATCACTCGAGGCACGTGCCCATTAATTGCGCGCTTAGTTAGCTGCCTCCCAAGTCTTCCGCGATTGTTCCTGTGAAAAGGGAGCGTGAAATAAGCCCCCGATGAGCCGTGTGAAACCGATGAGTTGCGGCAGACCGATCAGATAAATTAGACAGGGTGGAGTCACGCCCGAAGTCGCCGAATGCCGCCTCATGGGATGTACCGATGAGTACTTTGGTCCAGTTGCTAAACCATCTTTGGAAGGTAAAAGTGCCGCCTAGGATCGGGACACTTGATTGTCAGAAATGAGCGTCACGTGTCTTTCCACTTTTACCCCCATCATATACATTAGCATTAGGTTCCATTTGGATTTATTTTTATGAAAAAAACAGAGTTTTAAGTTTTTCTAAATATTTTACTTGTAAATGTTTAATTTTAGGAGAAAGTTAATAAGTTTTCAGTTTATATGAGTCATCATAGAAGCACCTGTAAAGAAATTTTCAACCAGAAAAAATAAAGATAAAAGAATATTTTTATTTAAAAAATAATTGTTTTTTATTTTTTTTCAAAAAACTTGATAAACACTTTTCTTACCATGTTTCAGTTTTATTTTCTCTTTTTTTTTTTTCCTGGAACTGCTTAAATTATTATAAAATACGTGCTTCTACATCCTAAAATCCATGATTTTCTAGAAATTAAATAAAAAAGAAACTATACATCCTTAGTAAGAAAAAAACCATCTCAAATTTAAATGGTGGATGAAGATAATGACAAAAGGTTTTATTTGAAAAAAGCGTCAATCACCTTTCAGCCAGGGATAGACAATTTGTCGAACACACATACTCTCATCTTGCGGTCATGAGGTGTCAAATCTGTAATCTTTCCCAACTAACAACACCCTATATAAGAGATCAATAAGCCAACACCCTATGCAAGGGACAAAAGTTGAGCAATATCATTTGGAAGATTTAATTTATATTTTATTATATTTGGAAAGTCACCTTGCTCAACTTTGAATGCAGAGAGCTCAACAACGTATTTGAATAAAAATGCATAACTTATTGTGAATGATTTAGTGAGCTACTGCCTACTGGACCTGATATATGGGACTTTAGTTAAATTTGTTCCTAAACCATAAATGGATAAAAAAAATCCCTGAAATAAAATAAATATTACAGTTGTAAACAACCATTAAAAAAAATTATTATTTTTTTTAAATGTGTTGAGTTAGTCATGTGAGGTGATATGCACATGTTAGCATTAAGCTACATCACATGCCTCATGTCAACTTTTTTTTTTCCTATTTTTGGTTTTTGATTTTTTTTTTTAAATATAACATGCTGGCATAGCAATTTATGCCATGTCAGCATTAGTCCACATGGTTTGAAAAAATAATAACATGTTAACATGGTTCATAATCCATATAATAAACTGACTAATGCTAATATTACCTAAGTTGTCAAGCCAACATGTTAGACCACCAACACAAAGCCAAAAAAACTACGTGACATGCATCATCACTAACATGTCCATGCCATCTTAGACCATCCTTACACATTGGCACAAAAATGTAAATAAATAAATAAATAAATAAATAAATAAATAATTTTTATTCACTTTGTTAATGACCATGATAGAGGCAAAGTGACCATTAATTTGTTTTTGTTCAAGAATTCTTTTGATTCATTTTGTAATTTAAAGATCAATTTGACCAAAGCCCCATATAGTTCAAGGATGGCAAAAATAAATTTTTGGTCCTTATACTATAGCATATTGTTCATTTTGGTCACTATAAAATTAAAATGTTCAATAACCACTCGTATTTTGAGAGTTTTGCATTACTGGGCCCTCTGGAGATATTGGTACCACCTATAATAATACATGATGAATACTTAAATATTTTAATATGACGTGGTAGGTAATGTGAAACTCTGACATGGCACAAAATTGAACTTTTTAATATGTAAAATAATTATTCCTGATGTGGCAGAAATAAAAAATAAAAAAATCTGAAAAATCTTGGAAAAAAAACCTTTGCCTTTTTACACAGGATTTTCCGATTTTGTAACTAAATCACAATAATCAACATGGAAATTCCTAAAGTACAGAAGCGGTATTGAACATTTTCATTGTACAAGGACCAAAATGAACAATATACTATAATATAGAGACAAAAAATGCATTTTTGCCTCATTTCAACTTAAAATTATTCAATCAATCTAAGCTTTAAATCATTAAAAATTTTGTAAAGTATATTACTAACTAGAAATCGAATTTCCAAGCAAACTTATATCTTCCTTTTCTTCATTTCATCGTTTAACTATTTAAAATTAACATTGAAAAATGAATTCCAACATTGCTAGAGGGCACTTGAAACTACTAAAATAATACTATTAGTAACTAAACACGGCTCAACGTCTACAATTCCTTACAAATTGAGTTTTTTTTTTTTTCCAGTCAAGTATTCTTACAAATTAAGTTGATACACATTAAAGGAATTCTTTTTTTTTTTTTGGGAAACACTGAAATGATTTGAAAGAGGCCCAATAAATGAAAATTATTCCCTCAATAAAAATGTGTGTGAAATCAACGATGCAGAGATGATTGTTAGTCGATCCAAGAATGATTGCGATCTTGGACTATGAGAGTTGTCATATTAGTATTGCATGATAGTAATTAACGTGCTCTTGGACTTGGTTATAAAATAAAGTAGTACAATTAATTATAGAGAGCAAGGACGAATACCACGTGAAGGCACGCGCGCCTTGTCAGTGTTTAATCTTATCTTTGAAATTATTGTACTTAACTCAATGATATAAGTATTAGCAAAGAAGGAACTCCATTATAAAAGGGAGCCATCTCTAAACAAAGGTGAAAGGAAAATTTTCTTCAGAACCTGACTGGTATGTTTTGTAAATTTATGCAATAATTAGGTTTTTATATTTCGCTTTTAAAGATGCTTGAGTAATTTTTAAGTTCAATCTATCCATACGTTTTTTCTTTTTTGACTAGATGGCACTGGTAAATATCGACTTGCCGGAGTTTAACATTTCCAAGGTTTGAGGGACAGTTACATCAAATTAATGAGTGATTGCCGTCCAAAACTGGGAGTGAAAACTAGCTCATATCAGCTTCCCATACTCCCCCGTTCTCCTCCTTCTACCCCTGAAGGGTACAAAGAGATCCGATTTGCCGACATGGTGCTACGAGCCGACGATACAAATGCGATCAAGTTGAGACTGCGACGGGACAACCTCTACTTGGTAGGCTTCCAAATTGAGGTATCTGGCAAATGGGACAAAATGGATGGAGTTCACTCCCGACGCAGGTGTCCTGCAGCTAATTCCAGGATCCACTCCTCCTCGGCTTCACCGGTGGCTACGATGCCTTGCTCAAAGCTAGCAATGGTGATTATCTCGACAATGTGAACCTTGGAAGGGTGGTACTCCTGGAAGCTGTAAAACAGCTCAATAATCCTAACACGGCCTACGATACTCGCGCCAAGTCATTGATCGTAGTGCTCATTATGATCTGTGAATCTCTTAGATATACTTATATCACAGAGTTTTTGGCTCCAACATTTGTAAACACTAGCCCGAGTCCGACTGTAAACCCCAACTCACGCACAATCGCACTCATCAAAAATTGGGGAAAACTCTCTGAGTTGTTACTGGTACGTGAACAAAGTCCCACTCACTATTTCCCATCAAATCCACCACCGCCGGAGATGGAAATCCATAATTATCTTGATGCGGTCGCTGTGCTTGGCATCTTGAAGGAAGAGACCCCCATCAGGTCAACTACTTTACGAACAACCATCGTTGACAATGATGAACAACAATACTACTATCCTCTTGGTGAACCAATGGTGGAGGTGATTTGGGTGAAAATCGACAGCGTGTGCGACCTCTACGGCACCATCCAAGTCAGTGATGGAGCTGGTTCTCAATACCTTTACAAAACAACACGCGGCTGAATGAATCACAAAACTAAACCTGAGAGGCAAATTTTATCTTACAAAATTTAATCCAAATTTAATCGATCCATCTTAGCCTATGACGGCTTCACCCATCCATGTGGATCTCAAGGATGCAAGCTATAGCACCAATCGAAACTCCTGAGTCATTAAAGGGAAATCTCATGGAACGCCTTCAACACCTTCTCCAATGTGTATGACCAACCTTAGAACAAGTCATTAAAGGGGAATGCTGGTTCGGTGATACCAACTATATCGTGTTAAGTGATGCGGTGAAGGCCAAATTGGAGGTTACACTCATAAAGGGAGTCTATGGTGCAGAAACTACCCATGTTTACGGAGATCTAACTGCTCGCATTGGAAAATTTAAGGAGGGAAGTGTGATGTTCAAGAAGGCATCAAACGAGCCCATTGGTGTAACTTCTGGGCAACTTATTCCGTTGTTGAAATCTACGGTAGCTGTACCATTGAACTCATCCATTATAGTTGAGGCTAATATTTCAGTACCCGGTGATGATGGGTTTGCTAAGTGCCTTGAAGAGTTCCCTGCCCTACTCTCAGGTACATCTGAGAAATCCATCTCTGGCAAGTCAGGTGAGATCCGAGTGAAGGTCACTTGGGACAGAGAGATGTAATTTTCAAGTCATCCACATGCTACTAGTTACTATGTTATTATTGTCCAATAAGTTCCATCATCCCAAGTTGTTTTGTACATACTAGAGACATGAGTATGAGTATGAGTATGAGTATGAGTATGGGTTCTTGTGTTGCTTGGGATTTGGGACAAGTGTTGTTGTTGTTATATTTAAATATATTGTACTAATGTGTTCTGTTAAATTTTTTGTTTTGTGAAATGGTTTAATTTCAAACTTTAAGTTTAATTTATATATTGTGATATGGTATATAAATCCTAATACCCATGTGACTCCATCTAAGTTGTCCGGATAAACGACATAGATCACCACACAATCGGCATGGCAATGATAATCACGGCCAGAAGAGAGGATAGCGGTATGATAAAGGATGAGTAGTATAGTAGGGAATTGAATAACCCTAATAACAATGGGATGGTGGCCGGGATTTACAATGACCGACCTCGAGACCGAGAGACAATAGGGAGAGAGTTAGGACAAAACAAGGGGTAACCCAATTCTACATAGGACTCTCTCTCTCTCTCTCTCTCTCTCTCTCTCTTAGTAGGTCCAAGCAACCCAAGTGGACCAGTCGACTGATGATGTGCTATTATCTCTTTCGCAAATGTGTAGGGCGATCAAGTAATATAGTACACAAAGAGTAGGTTAGTCGAATCCATAGGGACTAGCGCTCCTAGTACTAATTCGTCTTCTATTATCTAGCATATAAATATAGGTGATGGTTTAATCCAAACTAAGAAATCTAAAGAGGAACTAAAGTGAGCAATTGACAATTCCAGGGTAAATCAATGCAAAGATTATGGTACCCTTGATCTCTATCGCCCTAGGACTCCTTTGCTCGGCTAATTTCCTTATATTGGCTATCTAATTGATATGTTCTTGGACCGTGAGGAACTCTAATTAGTTCAACCCCTATCTCTAAGCGGTCAAACCCTAATCCCATGCGATTTACACCCCATCACCCTATGACTGTATTAGATTATGTGGTTTCCACTATTAGATTTTACCCTAATCCAGAGAGTGTGACACCATACACCCAATCTCTCATCGTGCACTCACCCACTGCCATCTATACTCACATCTAGCATGATCGAGAACTCTCTACAAACCAAACAACTCAAATATGTAAATTGGGGCTCTCACACTAGCAATTGCAAGCATTAATCACACATAGATTGTAAAGTCCGAAGATTTTAGGTTATTATTTTTTTTTCTAAAATATTTGGTTAATAAGTGATTGTCCTCAGGGTTGGATCGGATTGAGTTTTTATTGGAATAAAAGTTTCTAATTTTTTAATTAATTAAATAATTAGAGAAGTCCCTTGTACTTGGAATTTAATGGATTTAATGAGAAAAGAAGGATTTAAAAGGTTAATGCCCTAATTAGGGTTAATTGGGATCATTAGAGACCTTTTAGTAATTTCAAGGAAAATCTGGGTTTAAGGGGAAATTGGGTCCTTCTCACACATGAGAACTTGCATGCGAATTGGGAGAAATAGGAGGGTTTTTTAATATAATTCACGTGGAAGCTATGCACACTTAAATGAAATTTCAAAAGAGTTCAGGGACACTTTACTAAATAACCACTGAAAACTTGCATGTAAAATATGAAAATTGCAGGGACTCTTCACTAAAAATTGTTGGTAGTTTAATCTCAACTAGGAAAAGAACCTAGTTGTAAATCATAGTAGTGGAGGGATTTTAATGCAAGGTTGAACCCTCACGGGGATTTGAATATAAGGACTTGCATGTAGAGGGTGGAGTTGGTGAGGGGGGTCCTTGAAAAAGTGAAGAGTCCATTCAAGAGAATATCATGTGGTCATGTTGGTCTTTTTAGAAATATTAATTAAAGCTGGGGTTTTATGGGCAAAATGAGTTAGGCACGAGATGGTGTTTCATTATTAAAATGATAAAGGGATAAGAACAAATAACAAATGTGGAATGGCTGCAATGGTGACACGTAGCTATGAACGGAGGATTAAATCAAAGAGAAGCTCGTGAAAGCTTGGAAGAAACAGACACGTGGCTCTTGAGATCAGGTAAAAGAAAACGCTTGATGGCCAAGGCATCCATGCACGAGTCGCATTGGAGGAGCTATCAACGGCCAAGATTAATACTGTGGATAAGGGAAGTAATTGAACGACGCCGGTGGGGACATGCAATAAAAATGCGTGTGATGGGAAACGTTTCCACGAGAATGAAATTATCTCTTAATTAGGGGTCGCCATCCATATCCATCTTAGCGGAGGGTCAGATCCGAGGCGTAATGATCATTCTCGGCCGTCCATTTGCGTAAGCTGGTCTCTCTCCTTCACCAACTCACCACCGCAATTACCGCGCCAGCCAACTGTGGGGAGATCCGCTCGCGCTTGTCAGCCGTGATCAAGGGAGATCGCGATCTCCTCCACCGTTATCGATAGCTTCTTATAAGAGCACCATGCGTGGTGAAACCCTAAAAGCTTTGTGCTGAGCGGCGGCGAGGTCTTCCTGATCATGAGAGAGGGAGCGAAAGGAGGCAGAGGCGTTGGTTCGCTCAAACCCTTGCAGTGGTTTTGAGCCGACGTTGGTGTAGCCGTCAGAGCACCGCCCTGGGATACTGGAAGCTGGTATAGTCAGGTAAATGTTCCGAAATCCTATGAGAAGTTTCAGTTGTTTAGTATACCTGCAAACATACATGATTTATAGAAAATCATAGGTGATAAATATTTAGTGTTTTGATATATATATATATATATATACACTTGCAATGTTGTGGTAATAGCCTGAACAAGTCCAGGAAAGAGCGGTGGCGTTGTACTGGGTATGTGGAAGAACCTAATTGAGTTTTGTTTCCATTAACCATCAGTCATAGGAAAACGATGGGTTAATGCATGGGTTTATCCTAAAGTTTCCATGCTTGCATCTGTGTAAGAACTGGTGGCTAATAGGTTGTTATAATGCTGGGAAACCAGGCTCAATATATGTGCAGGTGTACAGGAAGGTGAATATGATGGGTTATGGGAATACTTAGGTTATTTCTAGGTTTTAGAAGTGGTTATGAGTTCTTGAATGAGTGATTATGGTGGGTGACCAAACCTATTTAGTATGACCTTGAGTCTGTGGATTATAGGTTACAATGAGTCTGCTTGAAGAGGCTGTTGTAGAGGTTGAGGGTATTTGGAAGCATGAGGGTGGCTTGCTTAGATTTAGTAGTCAGAAAGTTTCCAGAGCTTGTTGATGGGTTTGTTAATGGCTCGGGTTCATTGATGAAGGGAAACAGGGACAGTGAGGATAGGTCTAGGATAGTGTATGTGTCGTTCTTTGATGATGTAACATGATCTCCATTGATGGTTGTAAGTTTTTATGTTCTGTGAGGCATAGATTCATAGACCGGTGAATGGATGCTTGGGTTGGGTCTTGAAGGAGATGAATTAGTTAAAGAGGTTGAGTCTAATCTACTTCAAACTAGTGGGTTGAGTAGAACTATGTTCAGGGGATTACAGGGACCTACTTGAAAGGCTCAATGGTTGAGTAATAGGCTAAATATTAACAGGGTTGAGTTTAGTTAAGTTTGAGATGAGTCCATATTCAAGACCATGAGTTAGGTTGGTCAAGTAAGAAGTTGGTTAGTCGCCTGCAGTCTGGCTGCCTCTTCGAGGGACAGTTTGGTTGTCTGTAGTTCCCCAATTGGGATGTGTAGCACACTGTTAGAAAGATAAGGGAAAGCACTTTCTAACGAATCTGGATCAGCCAGATCGGATTCCCGGATTACAAGTTATGAGCAGTTCATTATGACTGCGCTGAATTACCAGAATTCTGCATTAACACTAATGATAATAATAAACTACTTTGATTATGGTAATAGTACTGAGATATGGTTGGCTTTACCAAATTTGGACGTAGAGTGCTGAGCTTCTTCAGCAGGGACGCAGTTAGATCGAGTAGATCTTCAGTAGAGGTAAGTTACTTCTGCCTTATACCCACTCTATGGAGTGTTTATTGGCTTTGCTATTATCCTGTTTGAGTGTTTCATGACATCGTGGCTATCATGTCCCCTTGATTTGTTTGGATTGTTGCCTTGTTGATTTCATACGTGCATACCTGTTTCCTTGTTTGATTGGATTCCTGTTGAGCATGTATGATTGATTTCTGGGATTATGGCATCCCTTGTTGTGAGTGATTCTTCCGCCCGGATCAGTAGAGCATGGGGGCTCCATTGGGGAATGTTCAGGGATGAGACACCCTGGCATTTCGGCTTGTCATGCCATAGGGATGATACGTTGGTTGCCCTGCCTGTCAGTGGGGGTGATTCGCTGACTATGTCGATCGACACGTACAAGAGGTAGCGTTACCGACATATGACCTGAGGGTTGTTTTCAACAAATGCTGATGTTGCTAACCGGGGGATCATTGCTGAGTTCTTCTTTGGAATTCTAGATCCTGAGGGCTGCCATTGTGTTAGGGGTCCCTACCGTTTGTAGTCCTTGTGGTAGGTTTGAAACCCCTAGGGTTTGGTGGTACAGGGCGTGGTCCCCAATTGCTTGGTTTGTTTTGATATGTTCACTTTGACTTATCTCTTGTGATTTGTTGATGGTTTTGATTTCATTGTGATCCATTTGGGGTACTTACTAGGCTTTCTTTTCGAAAGCTCATTCCACTTGCTTCTCTCTTCTTTTTCAGGTCCTGAGGAGTAGGTGACTGGGACTCAGGGGTTGCGCGAGGGATTTGGGGATATCGTTGCAGAGGTTCGAGGACCTCGTGTTTTCTTTATGTGAGAGATTTTATCTGTAGGACCCTTATAGAGACTTGACCTATGTAGGGTGTTTGACCCTTTCTTATTTATTTCCGTTGTGAAACTCTGATTAAGACATATTATTTGGATTATTTGTTGTTTATCTGTTTTACCTAGGCCTTGTATCCAGGTGAGGTGCGCCTCTACTTAGGTACGGCCGATCTGTGCACATGCCCAAGGCCTAGGAATCGGGTCGGGGCGTGACATAGATGGTTCGCAAAAATAGATCAAAAATAATATAATAAAAAATGAAAATAGTCACAAGTTCATCTTAGAATTCTAGAATTTGAGGCTCCAATTTTCCATCAATCCAAAAACACATCAGCGAGCAAATTGTGAATAATAACATTTACTAAATAATAGCTCAATATGCACCCTCCTCTTCTCTGAGTTTAAACAAAACAGATGTAGCAGGAAAAAAAAATCAGCTTAACTGCAACAAGTGCCTTTAATTAAATGAGATAATTGCTTGCATGCCCCTACAAAACATCAAAATTACTTATTTACCCTTACAAAAGTGACAATTGCTTGCATACCCCTATGAAACAACAATAATTGCTTATATGCCCCTACTGTTACTCATTGTTAGTCGTTGTTAGTGGTTTTGTAGGGGTATGCAAGCAATTATAAGGGGCATATAAGCAATTATTGTTGTTTCGTAGGGGTATGCAAGCAATTATCACTTTTGTAAGGGTAGATAGCAATTTTGATGTTTTGTAGGGGCATGCAAGCAAAAAACCCTAATTAAATATGTCAGCCGTTTAATTATATAAAACCACATCAGCCAACACAACTATCAATGTATCAGCTATGCTCTGTAGTTAAAATCTGAACATAAGCATTTGCAACAAGTGCAAAAAGGGTAAACAACAAAAATTATTTAAGATCTAACCATTCAGCAAACCAAAAGGATATGTCATGTGTATAAAACTCTAGTAGTTAACTTAAACCTCTATGAAGTACTCTATGTTGACTAGAACAAATTATTTCAAATTTAACCATTCAACAAATCAAATTATTTCATATATAAACTACTGGAAAGGCCAAAGATTAATTGAAAAATAGATAAGATAATGTCAAATTCTCTTCTGATTTACAACAATTGAAAAGACCAATGATCAATTATTTCAGATTTTGTTGAACTGGTAAAAGTTCTCTTCAGTTTTACAACAACTAAATCCAAGTGAGTGGGGATAGAGAGGATTATCATTGTCCGAGCTTCGGGATGATCTTCAGTAATTCAAGTTGATCTTGCCATGGGTCATTTCTCAAATTCTTGGTTTAAAGAAAAAATTTTGTAGGGTAAATGCTTTGTTTGATCATGAGGTAGGAAATACAAGTGATGGTTGACTTTAAGTTCTAGACTGAATTCATAAGAGAAACATAAGCATAAAGCACCATATAATTAGAGAAGCTAAAAAACTTAAATAGAAAGGTATGAATTTGTATGTAAAACTAATTAATGCAAGCCCAAATTCATACTCGGAAAATGTATAAAAATAATAGAGAGGCTCCAGTAAGAGGGCAAGCAAACCAGACTACAAAGAATGCAACAAAGAAAACGTTCAAGTATGGGTTTACCAAAAAAACACAAAATTGCATCAAGGAAAGAAAACAAAAGATCAAGAAGCAATGCACCAACAAAAAAATAAGATTAAAAAAAAAACTCGGTCAGAAAAGGAGAATTTTATTTATATTATAGATACTATACATAGGCCAATTGAAAATTTATGTATGAAACTTCAGATAGGTCACCTACCAAGATACTAGCTAGATCTATCAATCAACCCAATGGTCAACAAAGCTTAAGCACGAAATTGTCAAACTTAGAAGGATAATTCTACTTAAACAACAAGTATAGAAACCCAAATTGCTCACAGAAGTTTGACCTTCTAAACTTGAACTTCTTGATTACTTATTAGAGTATGTCTACATTCCAAACCTAAAATTTCAACAAATGAAGTTCAAAAAGCAACTTCATTTGGATAGAAAATAACAAAGACTCAATCAAGAGATATACAAAGTCATTAGGAATATTATCTATGGTTTCAAAATACAAGCATGGAGGGAGAACAAGAAACCAAACACAGAAGTTCATTCAACTGATAAAGCAAACAATGGTGAAGAAAACAAGAAGGCAAATTCATTAGAGAGGAAGAAAGGGCAAAGAACCTATATCGTGATGCGATCATATGCATAGGTCCTGAGATTATCACTAGTGTGCCTGCAAATCCTATACTCTTGCAAGACATCAGTTCCCATCTCTTGGTAGAACTTGATGCCATTGACATTCTAGTCCAAATGCGTACCACTCCAATTGCGTCTAAAATCCATCCTCGCACATGTTGGGCTATTACTGATAGCGGCATCGTGCCAACCCTCTCCTCCTCTATGACTTTCTCACCCGAATATATCCTCGATATACAACCCCGACTTCCAGGGAGATGGGGAGGATGGGAAGAGAGTAGCGGTGAGCCACAATACAATGGTGGAGAAGAGATGGGTGGCGGAGAAAAGATGGGAAAGAAAGGGATTGGGATGGAGAGTAAAGGGGGTGTGAGAGGGGTGACTCCATCCCTTCCATTTTGTTGCATTTCAACTTACAACAAATTTTGCTCTAAGTTGAAGTGCTGCAAAAGTACCCCCAAATATAAAAAGGTTTATATGTAAAAACCATTTTATAGCTAACCAAACAGCATTTCACATGCGAAACCACTTACATTACAGCTACTTATAGGTAACCAAAAAGCCCCTTAAAGTAGTTGTGTTGATGAGGTCTCACTCTTTATTTCTAGCATCTCCGAGGTTGTGACCGATGGAGTTGTCCACGAGTTGTCCAAAGCTTGCCGAAGATTAGTAGCCGGACCAAAGTTTTTGGATTGTGCTATGGATAAGCTTTCCTCCGACTCCAAAGGGATTTGCATTCCTTTTCACGGGAAGCTTCGCTAGGAATATTGTGCTGAGCTGCTATTCCGGTTAAGTAGGTGATAAGATAGTAGGTGCTTTAAGGTTAGAAGCGATGCCAAAATGGGTTTATTGTTTTATGGTAATAAGTTCAAAACCTCATTAATTCGTAAGCACCACCGTCATAGTGTATCTCAACAAGATTATAGGGATTAGTACTTGTGATGAGCTGCTCTTCTCTGGACTCACCAACTCCAAGCATGAAATCAAATTGAAGAGCATGTTAGTCTTACTCTGGAGTGGTTCTGTGGGAACCTTAGTTGGAACTTTGCAGCATGTCATCAGCACATGGATTCCAGCCCCTATGTTAATTAAGTTGAAGAAATTAAATAAAAGGAACAAGCTTTGTTTAAGCTTTAAAAGAGAACTTCGTTCCATCAGAATACGGAGGATGGCGGCAGTTGTTATGAAGCGTCAACCACAAGATGTATGAAATGACAAAAGGTAACTCAAGGCTTGTAATTAATTAAAATAGTGGGAATAGTCTTAGATTAATATAATATGATGCTAAAGAAATAGTAAATTAATGTGTTCAGAACGTAGTAAAGGCGTCGAGGACTCAGTGGGAGAGCCGAAGCTGGGATAGTAATAGTACATATTTGTATAGGTGAGTGGAATACAAAGGAGCCCCAGGTTTTTTCCTTTTTTACTCATGTTTTATTATATGAGAGTATTGATGAGTATTTTCAAATACTATTTTCATTATTTATAATAAGATTGCCCCTAGTTAGGGTTGTTACATGATCTCTATAGTATTTTTAATTGGCTTTTCTTTGCATTGCTTGTATTTGAAGTTGATGAATATTTAACTAACCTGGATTGAGGGTTAGCAATGTATGTGCATGATTGATGAGTTAGAAATCACCCTGGAATAAGGGTTGACCTATTGGAAAATCAAATTTACAACTAATGTATTGAACATGAAATACAAGCTTGCATAGGTTGTATAATATTGCTTATATGTTTGAGATACACCCAATTGAGTTGCCTTGTGTTTACCATGAGCTCGGTATATGAGCTCTATATAGGTCTTTTGGACCGTAGTCGGTATCACATTAGGGAGGGTTGATTTCAAAACTTAAAATAGTTATTTCTTTCAAAACCCTCTACCCATACTCTTTGGGAGCATGGTACCGGCTGTCTTTCCCTTTGGAGGGTGACTGTACGTACGTGTTATATTGCTTCGTGCAGATTATTGCTTCATCTGAGATATTGCTTGTGCATTATTTCTTGGTGTAGATATTGCTTCCTAGGCATGGTTTTGTATTATATACATGGGTTGATGTGTATGTGTGATGTGATGTTGTTGTTGCTTATATGCACTTTTCATTATGTTTTCCTCATTTATTCAGCATTATATCTTGATTGTAAGATATGGAAAAGATGAGTTAAATCTAGATTGTGTATGAATTCACCAGCATTATATGATGATTATATGCATAGGACCAACATGTTTTCTACGCATATGTCATTTTTATGAAATGTATATTTTCATATAATAACACTGGAGGGGGATGTATTCTCTTACTAAGTTTGTGTAAGCTCATTTCCCTCCTTTCATAGATCGCAGGTACAACTCATACAAGAGGTCAGCGACTCGAGGTGACGCGCATACCAGATGTATATAGACTGAGTGATTTTGATGTTATGTAGTTTACATTTGAAACATGTCTAGGTTGTGTACTCTAAGATTTTGTATTATGTGATATATGTTGTTTATATAGACATGTATTCTTGTGGTTATATTATTATATGATAGGATGCTTTTACTAGTTGAGGATTTTATTATTGCGATATTACTTTGTCATATAGAAATGTTATCAGGAACAAGAAATTAAAAAAATTGACCCAGACGAGTATCAGGGATCAATCCCAGTGTTGTATAGCTGGTATGGGCCATGGGGCCAGTCCTGACATAGGGGCTTGAAGGAAGGTAAGGAGAAGGTATCCCCGTTGTTTAGCAACTCTAGATCCCCTAGGCCTTGACAAAAGTCCAAGACTCCTCCAAGACCCCGGCGTGAAGTTATCTATTGGGAGAGAAGGGTGCAATCAAAGTGCTTTACTTAAACACTTTCTCTCTCCATCCTAGAGATCTTAGAGGAAGTTCTACCTACCGGGTTTCAAGCGCCATCCATGCATGGCGTGTATAATGGCATTATTAACCCAAATCGACCATTTGGGAGCTGTTGGGACAATGATGCTAATCCATGTGACCATGGATGCAATCATGTGTGGTTTCTTCCCAACAACTCTACATGGAGTAAGCAAAACCTCGGTTCAACAATCTTCTTCCAGAGTCAATTGCATCCTTTGAAGAACTATCCGTCAAACATTTTGTTCGCTGTAAGAGGTGGAAGAACTCCTTGGTGACCTTGATGAGGATTAAGCAACGAAACGGAGAAAGCTTGCAGGATTATATTCACCACATTAACCTAGAGATGCTAGACATCCTAAACCTCAACCAGTCTTTTGCCAAGGTTGCACTCATAGAATGGCTCCACAGGTTAGCTTTTGTTTCTCTTTGTGTAAGAAGCAGCCAGAGGACTTGTCCAACCTCCTTGACTGTTTTGAAAATTATATCAATGCCAAGGAGATTCAAGCTGGCTGGAAGGAATAGCCCCAACAAGAGAGACCTAGGAAGTGGTAGAATCCATGTAGGGAACCTCCTAGGAGATGGATGAAGCTAAGGCTCCAACCTAGGAAGATCTGTAGACCGGAAGGGTTGACAAGATACCAAAGCTATGCTCCTCTCAAAGCTAGCCTAGCGAAGATTCGGTTGTAAGTTAAAGATTAGAGGATCTTGAGGCGTCCAGCCAAGATGAAGAACGCTATAACACGGAAAAAGAACAAGAAGTTTTGTCATTTCCACCACGACTAAGGCCATGATACTGAGAAGCACATCCAACTAAGGGACGAGATTGAAGATTTGACCTGACGCGATCACCTTGACCAGTATCTTAGACGTGAACAACAGAAGAAGGTATGTATTATCCAAAGCCAAGCCAACCTCCACCAAAAATTATCCACTACATCACCGGAGGGACGGGATACGGAGGTGACAGCACCGAGTCCTGCAAGAGCAATGGTTGGATGTTTGACAAAGTAGATCAACCAAGGAAGAGGCCTTGATCTAAGCACCCTATTACCTTCTTTGACAAAGAGTTGGGGTGAGTTCGTTACCCATACGATGATGCTCTGTTCATCATGGTTACCATTGCCAACTACGAGGTGAGAAGAGTCATCGTTGATAGTGGTAGCTCGGTCGACGTCATCTTTTGGGACATATATGAGAAGATAAACCTCAAGCCAAAGAAGTTGCCACCAGTGAAGTCACTGTTGGTAGGATTTTTTGGAGGAATAGTACAGCTCGAAGGTATGATTATACTCCCTGCTATGGCAAGAAACCGCTCTCCGCAATCTACCATCATTGGGAATTTCCTTGTCGTTCGGTGTTTATCCAGCTACAACAATAACCTTTGGAGGCTGAGACTAAACATATTAAGGGCGGTTGTCTCCACATATCACCTGTTGATAAAGTTCCCGATCGAGAAAGGGTGTGGAGAACATAGGGGAAAGCAACCCATAGCCCAACAGTGTTAAGTCGCCTTCCTCAAAGGTAAGGCGTAGGAAATACTAACTGTTGAGGCCCATGAAGAAGCCAAAGAAAGGCTACCCAAAAGAGCAAAACCAGTCGAAAAGCCTGATACGATGTTGTTAGCCGATGGTAAAATTGATCACACAGTATAGCTCGGGGCCAAATTACAGGCTGAGAAACAGGAAGAAATTATGAATATTCCATGAAGTAGTATTGAACTTTTCACGTGGTCACCTGAATACATGCCAAGAGTCAACATGGACCCTAACTATGTGTTTGGTTCATAGAAATGAAGATTGGAACTTTAGAAGGTGGAATTTGACTCATGGAAAAAAATTGAAGTGGGAGTTTAATAAAATTTAAGGGTTAAATAAACCTCATTACCGTAATTTCACTACCACAAAACAAACGTTGACAGCATATAAAAAGTGTTTATTTTGAGATCCTCGAAATCTAACAAAACACCATGAAAATGTAGTATGGAATTTGGACGTCCCATCTATTACTTAAATGTATGTCGGTGGTCTAGAAACGGCGATTTTTCACTTTTAATCGATTATGTGCCACAAAAGAGGAAGTTGAAAGCTTCTCAAGGAGAAATTCATCAGGGATGTCCATTACCTTACGTGGTTGGCAAATGTGGCGTTTGTGAAGAAAACCTCAGGAAAATGGAGGATGTGTATAGACTTCACCGATCTCAACAAGGCTTGCTCAAAAGGCTAATTCCCTTTCCCGATGATCGACAAACTAGTTGATTCCACTTCAGGATATGAGATGTTGAGTATCCTTGATGCCTTATCTGGATAAAACAAGATCCAGATGTCCAGATTTGACAAAAAGAAGACATCCTTCATTAGCGATAAAGTTACCTATTTCTATAAGGTAATATCTTCTAGATTGAAAAATGTCAGAGCTACTTTTCAGAGGATGGTGACTAAGGTCTTTGAGAAGTAGATCGGGATGAATGTTGAAGCCTATATTGATCACATACTGGTCAAGAGTGAGAAGGCCAGTTAGCATATAACTGATTTATAGGATACCTTACAGGTACTCCAAGCACACGGGATGCTCCTCAACTCATGTAAGTGTGCTTTCAGAGATCGATCCAAAAAAATTCCTCAGGTTCATGGTTACCCAATGAGGTATAGAAACCAACCTCGAGAAGTGATGCGTTCTAACCGCAAGTGTACGGGTCGAATCAAGTAATAAAGTGGACTAGAAGTAGGGTTATCGATCCTCAGGGAGAAGGAAATACTAGTACTGTCTATTTGTCTATTATCTAATCGATCGGAAATTGGGTGACTATCAACTAAATCTAAACCTAGAACTTAGAAATTGAAATTGCACAATCGCTTAGTACTTGGAGAAATTCAATCAAGAAAGGGATACTTGGGTGTTCGAATCCCCTTTGGATTTGATGATATTAATTAGTGTGAACTATGTCAATGCTTGATAATTCATTGGCCAAAGGTGCCTAATGTGCTTTCACTCTCTCCACCAGAGATGAGTTACTAATCTAATGTTCTCACCGATGATGTCTCGACCTAATTTGGGAAGATTAGGGGAATAAACAATATGAAAGAATCGCCCTCCTTAGTACCCGGGCTCCCAGTGTACTCCTAATCCTCTCTATTGGAGAAAGTCTACACATGGGGAGGCATTCGCATCTTCCCCCACATGGACGATAATAGTCTTTCCGGGCTCTCGCAACGTAGAGAGACTAATACCTCAATACAAATCATCCAATAGACCTAATGGAACCATACAAGCAATTAACATGGAAACACTAATTTAATTAAAATAGCATCCAAAGGTTCATCTACACCCAAGCATCAAGAAATTAGCCCTCCATCAATGGAGGGCAACAATCCACAATAATGAAGGAAGATGAAAACATGAATCTCAAATAAGAAAAACTCCCTATTGATGAAAGTAGGTGGATCCTTCACTTGCTCGCCCTTCCTTCTTGCCTTCTAGAGCTTCGAGGTGAGGAACCCCTCCGGTGCCCTCTCCTCCAAGTTGGGGAAGAAGATGATGATGAGGCTCCTCCTCTAGCTCTCTTTTTCTCTCCAAGGTCTTCTAATCAAGAGGCCAGCTCCCCAAAACCTAATTAGGTTTTCCCTTTTATAGTTGACACTAGGGTTTTTGGGTTCTTTTCCGTTTATGCCCCTGGGTGGATCAAATCGTCGCTGGAGACTTACTCCATACGGACTCCCATACGGGTCCGTATGGCTTCATTGTGTCGTGGTATGGCTCTGTCGGTCAGAGTATGGGACCCGTATGGACTCATACGAGGTCTCATACGGGGTTGGAGTGGAGGCCATCTCTACGCTTTCGAGGTTAAATGGTCAGTGCCCATGGTACCCCGTATGACCTGGTCTTCACTCTCTTTTGTCCTGTTTTGGCCCGAAATTTTCTCCAAATGATTCCTTTTCTCTGGAGTCTCCATACTTTGCCCTGTTCACAAAAATAAACCCTTTTTTAAGTATCGGTGGGCTTAAACTCCTCTAAAACTCATAATGAACATGCATAATATGATACAAACTATAGGTTAAATGAACACTTATCAAGAAGATCAAGGCTTTTCTTGAGATTGGCCCATCAAAGACCATCAAGGAGATTCAAAGGATGAACGGGTGTTTAGCTGCCCTTGGGCGCTTAATTTCAAGCTAAGGAGAGCAAAGTCTTCCATTCTTCTGAGCTCTCCGGAAAGCACCCAAGGTGGATTCGACTGAGGAGTGTGAGAAGGTGTTTCAGCAATTAAAGGAATACCTTAGCTCCCTGCTGTTGTTAGCGAAACCTCGGTTCGGGGATGAACTTTTCATTTACTTAGCCTCTACCACCATGGCGATTGGCTCGATGCTCTTGAAAGAGGAGGAAGGGATTCAGAAGCCAATCTACTATTCCAGGAAGGTACTAACTAGTCTCATGTCTAGATACATTCCTCTGGAGAAGTTAGCTTATATCCTTGTCCTCTCCACTCACAGACTAAGGCTGTATTTCCAAGCATACAAAATTACAGTCCTCACTGACCATCCCTTGAAGCAAATTCTCCAACTCACTGAGACGTGTAGAAGGCTGACAAAGTGGGCAATTGAGCTCAGTGAGTTCGACATCTGCTACAAGTCTCGTATAGCGATCAAGGCCCAAATCTTGGCTAACTTCATCGTAGAATAAGTCACCTCTGAAGGCGACAACTACAATTGTATGGAGAAAGAAGAGTGAGTTGCACCCTCCAGCCTATGGACTCTCTATGTTGGTGGGTTAACTAAAGGAAATAGATCTGGGGCAAGCTTGATTCTACGATCCCTTTCAGGATGAAAGACCTCTATCACCCTCAAATTCAGCTTCAAGGCGACGAACAATGAGGCAAAGTATGAGGATTTTGTGTCTAGTATGCAGCTAGCTCGCGATCTCGGAGTCCAAAACCTGCATGCCTACATCGACACTCAACAGGTTGGTGGTCATATAACTGAGGAGTTTGAGGCCATGGATGAAAATATGGTTAAATATAAGACCATGGTGAGGAAGCTAGTTATGGTTTCCAGCACAACTAGGACACCAAGGTTCCTCGAGCAGAGAATGAGGAGGCAGACTTTCTGTCAAAACTTGCATCCTCATCATACTCCAATCTCAAGCAACCCATCAACCTTCAACACTTAACCACTAGAAGTGTTGGAGACCAACCAGAGGAACAATTGCAAGATATCCAAGTTGATATGTGTTGGATCGATCCCATTTGGAATTATCTCTAGGATGGATCTCTTCCAACCAACTCAAAGAAAGGTCAAAGAATAATTAACAGGTCAACTTGTTACATTATTATAGGTGAACACCTGTACAAAAAGACATATACGATGCTCTATTGTAGATGTTTGCGTCCATCAGAGGTGTATTATGTTCTTTACGATGTGCATGAAGGAATTTGTGGAAATCACCTCAGTGGAAGATCCTTGAGCTACAAGATCTACCAGCAAGGCTACTATTGGCCTACCCATACCAAGGAAGCCATGGCGCTTGTCTGGAGATGTGAGTCTTGTCAATACCATCCGAGGAACCATTGATGACTGACTACCCAACTCAATTCTATTATGAGTACAAGGCTATTTGCAATATGAGCGGTTGATATCCTAGGCCCATTCCTGATGGAGGTCAGGTAGCCGTAGTTCCACATCATGGCCATCAATTATTTCATCAAGTGGGCGAAAGCTAAGACACTTGCAAGGATTTTAGAGAAGGCATGCCAGGAGTTCATCTGGAGATCGGTCATCTACAAGTTCGACATCCCTGTTGCTTTTAGGCAATTTGACAATTAGAGCTTCAAGAAATTTTGTTCAGAATTAGGCATCGAGGCAAGACTGACGTTCGTGACCCATCCGTTGGCAAATGGCAAAATAGAGGTAACGAAAATAACCATTCTCCAGAGCCTCAAGACTTGAGTCCTATAAGCCAGGTCCAGCTGGGTAGGTGAGCTTCCTAGCACCATGTGGGCATATCAGATAACCATTCGGACCACCATAGGAGAGACGCCCCTCAACCTCACCTTTGGAGCTGAGGCTGTAATTCCTGTTGATATCGGGATGCTAAAATACCGGACTCTCAATTTACCAAGGAGACTTATAGTGAAGGACTCTGAACTAAACATGACCCCTTGGAGGAAAAGAGAGATAATGCATGTATCAGGGTTTCAACATATAGACAAAGGGTACGACTTTTCTACAACTCCAAGGTGAAAGAGGCTACTTTCTAGCTTGGGGCGTTGGAGCTGAGAAAGAGCATTTCCATAGAAAAAGGAGCCGAACCTGGATGCTGACTTCCAAGTGGGATGGGCCCTACATTGTGAAGGAGGTCATCCGACTCGAGGCGTATCGGCTTACCAATTTAGAAGGTCAAAACTTTAAACGACCATTTCCAATTTAGCACCTCAGGTGTTACTACCAATGAATGGAATTCTTCCATCTTTAACAAAATCTTATGCCTCCTATTTTGGCTTCTAATCTTTAGATTCGCCTCACCCTTTGGGGGGCTGACCATGTTTGTTTGCTTGCATCAAACTCTCTTTGGGGTCGAGCATGTTTGCTCGCATCTGAGGGTCAAGCATGTTTTTTCGCTAGCATCAAAGTCTCTTTGAGGGCCAAGCATGTTCGCTCACACAAAGTTTCTCAAAGGACCGGGCATGTTTTGTAGCATCAAAGTCCATTTGGGTAGAGCATATTTGTTCTCTCACATCAAAGTCTTTTTGGGGGCTGAGCATGTTCGCTCGCATTAAAGTCCCTTTGAGGGCCGAGCATGTTTGCTCACATCAAAGTCCCTCTCAGGGTTGAGCATGTTTTCTTGCATCAAAGTGTCTTTGGGGGCTGAGCATGTTTGAGCACTCCAGGTTGAACACTTAACCCTTGAGCTCTACCATATCGGCCTCAACTTTATGAAAAAGCTCAACAGTAGAGTCATTGAAGGCGGCCTCCTCCTAGGGGCGTGTGGCGGTATGTACCATCAAAAGGCCAGAATATACATGAGACGATGAATTAGAGATGAAGAGGGACATGAGATAGGCCTTAGGGTTTGGATTAAGGATTGAAATGGGAACATATGAGAAGATAATGGAAAAAGGCTGAAGGGGCTTAAGTAGAGTGCGCCAATATCTCGTCTATTGTCTCTCGTCTTAGGACCCACCATCCGCCAAACCATCATCCAATGTGCCAATCCTCCATCTACTATCTCTAGTCTTAGGACCACTCCATCTGCCAACTTATAAGTGTTTAATTGATCATATTTTTATACTATATTTGTATACACTTTGCATGCGATTTTGATGAAACTTGGCCTATCGATACTTAAATTGCGTTAATTTTGTGTGAAAAGACACATTGGGGGCGTTCCAAGGGGAGAAGAATTTTGAAGCAATTCGAGCAACTTAGAGAAGAAATGAGCAGAAATGAAGACCCAGACGGACCTGTCTACTCCTAGACGGGCCTTTCTAGCCCGTGGAGATTGCTCTGAGTTGACTATGGACTAGACGAACGAAAGCGTGACGCCCATGTGCTACATCGTCTGAGTCGCAGAACAATATTAGTGGCTGCAATGAAGACCCAAACGGGACCGTCTGGCAAGCATTCTGACTCGCTTGTGTGCCAGACAAGTCAGTTGATCTCCGTCTGCCACCTCGTCTTGCTCAGACTTGGACCAAGGTATGTCAAGCTGATTGAACCCAAACACCTTGGAAAACTTGTTCTCATCCTCCAAAAGCGTTTGGGACTATAAATATTGAGGTTTAGGGTTTTGAAAGCATCTTTGGAATCTTTGGCTCTTGAGACCACTCTTGGGAGACTCTTCCATTTATCTACCATTATTCATCCACCATCTAGGGTATCAGAGAGCATAGTTGGAGGCTGAGGCACCGTGCCATCATCCACATTTCCAACGGCGCAGGGCTTGGAGGGGGTTGCATCAATGGTCCTATCACCGCTAGCGGTGGAGGGAATAATGTATCTCCTTATGTCTATTTCTCTCCTTTCTTGTTTTGTATTGGATTTGTGTTGCCCTTAAATGGGGAACTAATTTTGTAGGTCTTCGGACATGATGAACCCTTGGGTTGATGTTTAATTTAGACATTGAATGTTAATAGCTATCTAGTTGCTTTTTAATATTGAGATCTATTGAGTGTCATTCATTCCATTGGTAATCTACGTTGCGACAACCCAGATTATCTAATCCGATGCACCTTACGGGGAAGCGGCCTCCCATCGCGGCATACCTCAATCAAGGAGATTATGAGTGGGCCGAGAGATCGGATATTAAGGAGAGTGAATCCTTAATATGCCTTGTCCCATAATCCTTCCAAGAATTAGATTCCCCATAACAGCAATCAGTGAGGGTAGTAGGTTTGTAGTTTGCCTAGAGAGAGGGATGAAAGCACTATAGGAATGCCTTGGTCCAATTTATTGCAACTATTAGCATTAATATTCTTTATCTACCTTTATGATAACCCAAGGAGGATTCATTTCTCAGATACCCCTCTCCTATGATTGATTGCCCTTATAACTTCACCGCGTCATTGTTCAGATCTGATTTCACCTTCTTTCTAGGTTTAACATTTAGATTAGTTTAGAAGTCCACCAAACTCTGATTAAGCTATATAATAGGTAACTAGTTAGTACTAGTATTTCTCAGTCTCTGTTGTTCGATACCCGACTTTTCCTAGTCCACTGTATTACTTGTCCAACCCGTACACTTACAGTAGTATCAGCTCGATCACCAACCTAGTGTCCAACAAGCCAATCCCCCGGCCACTCTCTAGCCGACCGAGATAAATTGAATACCATGGGACTAGGGATGGGCATAAAGAGAGGAATGAGGGGGAAACAAAGAGAGAGCTAGAGAAAAGCCCGCCAATAAGTTCAGAAAATGGTGGGAACGACTGTCACATTTTTGAAATGTGTTTTGTAATTCAAAAAGTACGTTAATATCTGTTTTATTAATAATTCTTATACATATTCTTACACATATTAATATCAGTAATATTAATAATCCTACGTGAATACCTGTCTTGTATGACAACAAGACAAGGTTGAGCAACTACACCCACCAGGTTTGTTGTAATTATTTCTTGTGCCAAAGCACCCATAGGAAAGTATTTCCATGGATTTCATCTTGGCTTTACCTAAAGCTAAGGCATGTGGGTCGATTATGGTGACTGTTGATTAGTTTTCGAAGTATTCCACCTCATACTTGAACCAACGAAATGCACAATATAGGAGATAACTTTGTTATTCATAACACATGTCTTGAAGTATTGGGTTATTCTAGAGCTATCATAAGTGATAGGGATCTTCACGTCACAATCAAATTTTTGAAGGATTTATTCAGACTTACGGGTACGGATTTGAACTTCATTACAAGCTTTCACCCCCATATAGATGGATAGACAGAAAGGGTGAACATACTGTTGGAGCTATATTTGAGGCACTTTGTGAGTCCTAATCAAAATGATTATGTGAAGATGATGGACAAAGCCCAATTATCCTACAACTTGCAGCATTATGAAATAATGAGCATGAGTCCATTCGAGATTGTGAAAGGACAACGGCCCTTGACCCCAAATATAGTGGTTACTGGTAAAACTTTCACTAGTTCAGTTGCCTATAATGCTGCCAAAGGTTTGCAAAATTAGAGGAACCTGGCCTAGGCATATCTGAAGAAGGCAACCAAGAAAATGAATAAATGGGTGGATAAAAAGAGAAGGAAAGTGAAATTTCATATAGGAGATCTAGTCCTCGTCAAGCTTATACATAGGTAGTTTAAGTCGACAAAGGTGTTATACAAAGGCCTACTATGGAAATACGAGGACCCCTTTCCCGTCATGAGGAAAATAGGCAAGGCACTTAGCAAGTGAGTTTTCACTACGTAAGAAAATCCTCCTGATCTTCAATGTTAGCAATTTAAAGCCTTATCATGAAGACCCGGAAGATCCAAGTCAAGGCGAGTCACACTAAGCGCTGCCCATCACCACTACTTCATTCAACAAAGAAGTGGAGAGTATTATTATAAATCAGGTAGTATCTCACAAAGGAGTAGCCAGGAGTAGATAATACTTTGTCAAGTGGAGAGGCATGCCAGACTTTGAGGCTAGTTGAGAGAAGTAGGAATCTTTGTGGTAATTCAAGGATCATACCCGGAGGTTCATAGAGGAGGATGCGGCGAGGACATTGCTAGATTAGGCTCGGCAGAATGTCATGGCTTGCCATCAATAGGAGGCTAAATTAAGAAATTTGGAGTAATATACAGTACTCTGGAGGAAGATTCTAGAAGGCGGACCTCCAAGAGGGCTCAAGACTATTCTAGAACCCACTGGATCTTTTTTAATATTGTAGAACATCTTGACCCTTGTGGAAAGATATCGATTCCCAACCGTAGCAATTAGATTATATCGATACTCACAAACCATTGAGGAGGTGGAAACTTATATAAAAGGTGAGACCCCTTTTGGCCAATATAACCATAAGAACTCAACAAATGAAAAACTCTCCAATGCAATACAAAGCTCCTTGCTTCCAAGTGCCTCTCTAGCTCTTTCTCTTACGCTCTTCGATGGTTCTAAGATATACTTAGTTTGTAGGAGGAACATGTCTAAGTGCCAAACCGGTAGTAGATGGCCATTGCATCCCGTGACATAGCGCTTGAAAAGGTACACATCCACCATCTTCTAGTTAAGTGAGTTAAACAAGTAGGACAGATCGAAGTCGGTTATCTTACACACTGATACAAAACTATATAAATGGGCAAATTGGGTAAGTTAAAATCATTTTTAAACAGGTCAATGTCAAGGTTTGGTATCTTGATTTGTTTACAAAACCTTACACAACCAAAATCCAAACCGTTTTGAATAAGCTGTCTTCTACAGTGTCGTGAAGCCACTGGTGTCGTGTAAAACCCAACATCCAAAAATATATAACCGAGCGCCCAACCCACAAACTAGGGACATCCTACGGTAGATAGCATAGCATTTATATATAACTAATTATAGAGTATATATTTAAGTTTTAATTATCTATATATTTTAAGTTATAATTATTTATAAAATAATTTTTTTTTGGAGTATATAGATTCATAGAAGTGTTATATTTATAATCTTAAAGATATATTGCAAATTTTCTAAATAAGGAGTAAAAAGATATTTTTAATGAGACAAATAAATGATTTAGTGCAATAACTCATGGTTAATTATGAGGAGGCTTTACACTTGAGACTTGAGAATCTAAATTTTTCTAGAATATATCTAAAGAAAAGTTTTATGGGTATATATGTATAATTTAAAGATTTATATTATTATTATTATTATTATTATTATTATTATTATTATTATGTTGATGATGATATAAAATTACTCTTTTTGCATGAATAACAAACATGGTATAAAATTGTTGTACCAAAAATAATATCCTAGTGTTTCACTATAATAAATTTATATTGATAGTGAATCATTACTTGTTGCCTATGGATGTAAATGTCACTTGAGGCCTCGATTACGACGTCAGCGAGCAACCGCACTCGAGCAGGGACAGGCCCCACCCAAATGCAATGCTTAATGAATTAGGTACAAATATCAGATAAGCAACAAGGTAATAATTAAATGCAATGGAGTAAAATTAAGTGTTCATACACCCTATAACATATATGGAGTCAAATGCCTATCTGAGGGTCCTACATAATAAAAGTTCAATTTGAATAAAATAAAAGGTACACAAACCTCGACTCAAAAATCAAGAAGCTAGGTTGTCCCGCGAAACGCCTTCCAATATCCCGCTGCTAGCTACTTGTCAAGATCTGTAGTAGGGGAAGATCAAGGGGGTGAGCTTTAGGGAAAGTTCAGTAAGCACCCACTAAAAGAAATGTCATGCTATGAATACAAAAAATAAACACATACCTAGAAAGTACTCAAGAATAGTATCACATAATAGTATAATTTACTATCTATAAACCATCCGATACATGAGACAGGAAGTGAAAATATCAAGTCAGGAGTAAACATCAGGAGTAATAAAGCATGTCAAGTATTGTAGAAAAAAATACAGTTACAAAATTTCAAGAAAATCACAAAGGGCATCTACCTAACTATACTACACACGTATGCATAAGTATTAAGTAACAGGAGTATCATGCCCGAAGTCGGATCATCGACGGAAGCCAGAGTCAACCGCAGTCGAGACAAACACACATGTCCTGTATCACTACTATTAGGGATTGTGTCAACACAACTAGGGTGTACTCCCCCTGGTTGGGTAACAGGACAGGAGCCAGGTTAGGAGATAAATAATATAAGATGATACCACATAACAAATGACGCATATCCATCCGGCTAACGCACATGCTCACGTGTTTCCACGGTTAAGGGCCTACTCTTGGGTGGAGATGGTTATCAGGCATAACACATGTTTGAAATATCAACTCCAGGAATTCACAATGTGCATTCAATCAAATCAGGAAATCAGAAATACTACGCAAGTTAGAAATCGAGGCATGCATGACATTATACAGAAAATACTCCAACTAAACAAGTGGTTAAGCAAATATTTATTTTTAGGAGAAATACAATATTAATTTATAAAAATACTCACAGCGCAATTTATATTGCAATAGTACTTACAGTTTAAGGAAGGTCGGACTCACTCCCGGGCGTGTCTCATACCCCGTGGCGTGATTTGGCAGAAGAGTATAACTTAGGTTTTTCGCTCATTCGACTGAACTAATTAAAGTACACAAGTCCCATGCATGTTGAGCTGTAGTTACCATGTCTAGGGTTGTGAGATGTATTCAACTATGCATGTTAGATTATTATTATGTTTTACAACTAATCAAGCATGTATCTAAGTTCTTCAAGATACTCATGAGAAAGACTTCTATATGTTCCTAGAACCCCTGTACCTTCCTATTTAACCCACTTACGTAGTTAAGCCTTACTTATTGTCCAATCACCCTTTACAAAAGCCTATAGTTATTGCATCCACTCTACCATGTGGCAGTGCAACACTGCTATTGACCTAGTGGTTCAGACCAGTAGTTCACAGGAAGAATGTTGTTGACCAAAAGCTAGAGTGCAAGCACTCAAGCCTCCGCACCAAGTGTTCGTGGTCGTAAGTAATAAATTCCGGTGAGTACTGGGTCGAATATACAGGGAAGGCTTACTAGGTTTAGATGAACACTAACCTACTAAGTTGCTTAGTAAAGTTAGTCGATCAATAAGTGGAAGAGGTTACTAAACTAAACTACGCATAGGAAGTGGTAAGATAATGAAGGGTGTGGGGGAATACTCTCTATGATATGCTTCTTCGGTTGTATGGCTCTAATGACTTGTTATGATTTTCTCCTTAGCTTACTAAGTTATCAAGGTAGTGGATATGTGTGTTTCAATGATAAAGATTGCACTTATGTGCACTCCGGGTGCATCCTAAAAAACCTTATTTCTAAGGATCATGCTTCTAAAGTCCATATTTCTATCGGTATATTAGAAGCATTATAGGGAAAATCTCTATCAATACCATGGATATGCCTCTACTTATGTCTAAGTTAGAGGACAAATCCGTGTCACTCCATCCATCCCTAATTCCTACTCTACTTTCAAGCCTATATTTCTATATGCTTGAAGCTTAAGATACTTGTTGCATTTCAACCAACAAAGATTAATAAGAGAGATTTACAAGCACATCCACAAACATAATAACAAAGCAACCAAAGATAATATAAATATCAAGTCAAGAGTTCATACAGCCCTAGCTCAGATGTTCAAGCTACCATTACAAAGAAAGATTCATAATGATGCAAATATGAAGGTAAACATCCATGATTCAGTACAAAGAAGAGATCAATCAAATATAAAACAATAAGAGATAGGTTCCCCCTTTGTTTTGAGCTTCTTCCCTCTAGATTTGGCCTTGAAACCCTCCGGATTGCCTCTTTGGAGCCCTAGCCGTCGCCCCCAAATGAGAGATAAAAACCCTAGCAAATCAGCCCATATTTATAATCCAGCGCCCTTGACATCGCGATGTCATAAAGTAACATCGCGATGTGTCTTTTCTGTGAAAATTGGCGCTTTGTCCGTGATTAACATCGCAATGTATACAGTCCGTATCGAATATCTTCATCAACTCAACGATCAGATGACCATTTCAACTCGGATTGAGCTGAAATTTTAACTGAGTGTTCTTGACTTGTTGATCTTTGATGGGAATGGTGGAGATTGGATTTGGAGTCCTGTAGCTCTTCCAGTAAATTTCTGATCTTAGCTGCTCTTTCAGGCTGCTCACAATCCTCTCTTCTTTTACTCCTTATGCTCCTTTGACATAGAACACCTATCCATTTTCTCCAAGATCATCCTTATCTCGCTCCAATGGACTCATCATCTATCAATATTTAAAACACTTGCATTAGTGCTTAAATTAATCCATTTAGTATAGAAATTCACTATAACAAGTGTGTATGCTAGTTGAGGTAGAGTTTATACAAAATAACCCAAATTGGCTCTTGAATACATCATTAGATGGCCATATTTGGTCTCAACCTAGCATAATATGTCATCTAAATAACTCTCTTTTGAGAGCTATCAAATGTCGCCATTCATAGAAGAGTATCATGATGATTTACAAACACTTAAGGGATTCCATGATGACAAACAGGGAAATAAGTAAAGAGGTTATTTCTTTGCTAGTACAACAAGGTGTCTAACTAAGTAAGCTAGCAGTCACAACTTATAGTTTGATAAGCCTCAAGGATTTAACTATCACCATCTGGTTGCAGCTATTTAGTTAGTCATAGACTATATAGTATATCATGCAGCTAACTTGGAGGGACATAAGGATGGTCTAGCTCTCAAGTACATTTGCATCGATGAATCCATGACAGTCCCAGCAGTGAGGTCCAAAGTATTATAAGCTTTAAGAATTCACTCCCTAAGGCTCCATGGGGCAAAAATTTATTTTTGGTCCCTGTACTATGGTATATTGTTCATGTTGAAAATTTTTAATACGACCCTTGTACTTTCAGACTTTTGGCAATTATGGTCCCTAGGGCTGACATGGCAGCCAACTGGCATACGGGGTGAATACTTGAATTTTTTAACATGACATGGCATGTTGTCGTGGCAAAATATTTAAACTCTCAAAATATTAATCATTTAATAATGACATGGCACACCACATCAACATATGTCACGTGTCAAAAAAAATTCTGAAAAATAAAAAGGATTTTTTAAAAATTCCAAAAAATAAAGTTAGAATTCTAAAACATCAAAAAATTATAAAAAAAATAAAAACTTATAAAAAAATCTAAAAAAATCTTTAAAAATGTAAAAAATAATTTTTTAATTAATCATAACAATCAACCTAAAAAAATAATTTTTTAAAAAATACGATTTGTAATTTATAAAATGAAAATGGGCATTGTAACCACAACAATCAACTTGGAAAAATAGTAAAAAATGTATACAAAAAATATAAAAGAAACAACTTCAAAACCATTCCAACTTATTCATACCCTTAATAACCTTAATCACAACAATCACAATATAGAAGCTCATTTTTTACTATTTTTCTAGGTTGAGTTTTATGATTACATTATAAAATCCTATTTATTTTTTTAGAATTTTTTTTAGAATCGTTTAGAATTCTAACAGGATTTTTTAGATTTTTTTATTTTTATTTTTATTTTTTTATTTTTACATCTGCATGCCATGAACTAAAAATGGATTTTTTTTCATAGAATTTTTAAGAATTTTTTTAGAATTTTTAATTTTTTAAAATTTTTTGATTTTTTTAGATTTCTAACTTGATTTTTAGAATTTTAAAAAAAATCATGTTTATTTTTTATAATTTTTTAGAATTCTAATCGAATTTTTTTAGATTTTTTTAAAATCCTATTTATTTTTAGAATTTTTAAAGATATTTTTTAGATTTTTTAGAATTTTTTTAAAATATTTTAGAATTATATCTGGATTTTCTAGATTTTTTAAAAAATATCCTAAATGTGTTTTAGAATATTTTAGAATTTTTAGAATTTTTTGACACGTGGCATGCCACATCAACATGCTTCGTGGCGTGCCACATCATTATTAAATGATTAATATTTTAGGAGTTTAAATATTTTGCTACGCCAGCATGCAATGTTTTGTTAAAAAAATTCATGTATTCAGCTCGAATGCCTGCTTGCTGCCACGTTACGACCAAAAGACTGAAAGTGCAGGGGTCGTATTGAACAACTTCATAATATAGGGACCAAAATGAAAAATATACCATAGTACAGGGACAAAAAATGGATTTTTGCCCTCCATGGGTAAGGCTTCAAGGTCTGGAGTAATAGTAGAGCAAGGTATGCCTCTCTCGCGGCTGTTGTATGCCATTCATTGGCTTAGGGGTCCTCTACCCCCCTAATTCACATGGGCACATGCGTACCTTTCACAGGTGGTTGTTCTATATTTAACAGGTCTTGAAGCTTAACTGAATAGGTGTTAAGAAGTAATGAAGTCATTTAATCTTCAACTAATGAAATCATGATCCTTACTACAGTAATCCAAACGAACAGTCATCTCTAATCAAGGTTTATATATTGCTAATTAAGTACATCCATTGCCTCTGCCATAGCTTAGATTTCAATAATCTATTGGAATGTAGGACTCTTTTAGCCATTCACTGTTGTTAAGGCTGAACTGTTGCATTTCATTATTCTAGTTGATCGCTATCCTAGAACTGAGTTGATTCCTTAGGATAGGCAAGCGGGATGATTGAAAACAACTACATGCTGTCAAGTGGCTTTCCAATCCTAATAGGATTTAAATACCAATTTAAATAAAATTCAAATATATCCTAATCTCTATATATTGAGAATTTTTATGAGATAAATAAATAAAATTTAAATATGTCCTAATCTTAATCGATTTAGGATTCTTTATGAAATAAATTGATAAATTAGTTGGTTGTATCTCGGGCCAAAGCACAAATCCCAAGGCAGGCCCAAGGCAAAAATTTCAAGATAGCCCAAGAACACATATCTCGAAGCGATCTCAAATTTCAAGAAAGCCCGAGAACACATATCTGGCAATCTCAAATTTAACGATGGCCCGAGAACACATATCTCGAGGCAATCTCAAATTCCAAGATGGCCCGAGAATACATATCTTGAGGGGATCTCAAATTTTAAGATGGCTTGAGAATATATATCATGAGGCAATCTTCCAGAAATACAAATCTCAAGGTAGCCCGAACACAAAATCCGAGGCGATCCTAAATAGTAAAATAGCACAAATCCCAAGATGCCTGAATACAAATCCCGAGGCAATTATTATTATTATTATTATTATTATTATTATTATTATTAATGAAATAATAATAAATAAATAAATAAATAAATAAATAAATAAATAAATAAATAAATAAATAAATAAATAAATATAGTAATAAAATTTGATTAAATTTTAAAATATAGATTTGATCTTATCACCTCACCTCGTTACGAGAGTTGGGATCTCGCGGAAGTAGGCGCGCTTGAGGATAAAGATGAGACATCCTTTTTAAAGAGGGGGTCAGAAAGAAGACGAAAGGAGGGAAAAAATTGTCAAGGGAGAACTTTGGTCTAGGAAGAAAATTTTTGGGTGAAAAGGATTTGTCCAGAGGAGCCTATGGTCTGGAAGGAGAAGAAGCCCGTGATTATCCACCGGTAGAAAAAAGACAAGGAATGTAATTTTTTTATATTATATATATGTAATAAAAGCCCTTAGAACCCCCACTTTTGATATATTGGAGATCCAGGGGACATAAGTAGCCCTAGATTTTGAGGGAGAGCGAGGATGGGAGCTATAAGCAAATAATAATAAAAAAAAGAGTGTGATATTTAGATTACATGTTATAAAATAAAAAAATATCTAAATAAATAATGATGTATAAAAAAAGGGTCAAGATTTCTCTCAGCCGCCTTGAGTTTCTCTCCACGCACGCCAACGCCGCGGCCATCACACCCCAAATGTTTTTAAAGCGGGCCGGACCGATGGGCCACGGCGGGTGAGAAACCGAACCGGCTAGCGGGGCCCGGTCGGGTTTTATACCCAAAATTGATCTGGAGTGCTGAACACATCCAAACCCTATGCCCGACCCGGCCGGGTCGGCCGGTCTAACCGGAATCCGGAAGAACCGGGTTTTTTTTTTTAAAAAAAAAAACTTCTTGTAAGTTAACGTGGCGCCCTCGATGGCTCGACCACAAGCGAATATCAAAGTCAGAGACTCAGAAACCCTAGCGGCGCCGACGCGTGCTACTTGGGCCTCTTCTCACCGGTGAACGACGCGGGCTCGCCGGGAAGACGGTGGCTTCATAGTCCATAAACTCCTCCCCTCTCGGCCGTGAGAGATAGCTGGTAGCTTGTTCGCTGGAGATTTATTTTTCCTTTTTTTTCCTTTTAAATCTTTGATGATTCGTGAGTTATATAGATTGCAATTCACTGTATTAATATTTGTAAATTTGTGATTTCTTATTGAATGTGTGTTTTTGTGATTTTGTGATTTGAGTTGATGAACAAGTTTCTCAACTTTCTTTTATAAATTTATTCTGCAGATTATGAATCAAAGTGGTGCTTTCTCTTTTTGTTTCTTGCTATGATTCCTATGAACTAAAAATGATAATTGAGTTAGACTTAGCATTTTAATTTATTCAGGTTAGCAGATTTCTCTTTGTTATGCATTAATCATGTTTAATTAACTTGAAATCAGAACTCATCATCAATGAAACACAGTAAATGAAAGAAAGAATATGTTGAGAAATGGTTGCACAGTTGCACTGCACAAGTCTTGGTAATAAATAGATAGCATCCATCAGGATCTTGATTGATTTCGATTACGAACAAATCAAATAAGAAGAGAGGAATGTAAAGATATATGCCAACTCCATTTAAATCCCTTCTTCATTCCACCAATTCTCTTCTCACTCACTAAATTTGTGCAATAATAATCGATGGTAACATGCATTTGATAAATAATCGGTATTCATTTCTTAGTTTAAATTATACTATTTTAGTTTTAATTCCACATTTTATTACAATTAGAAGGACTTTAATTGATCTTGTAAACCAATAGAATTTTCATAGTTTAAAATTATACTCTTTACCTTTGTACTCACTTTTACATGTTTTTGGTAATTGAAGAGTTTTATTAAAAACTAAGCTGTCTTCAAACCTAGCTCAGTTACATATCAAAATATCAATATCCATTTTGACCTCATGTGGCATGTTAGAGAAATCAACATATTTAATTTTCCCAATTCCTTGTTCTTCTAGCTAGCTTAATTAGCCATATTGTCTGCTGCTACATTAGTTTCTCTAGGAGTATGTTGTATTTTCCATTCTTTAATCTGTGTTCGCAGTGCTCTACACCTCTGTCCAATATCTCCTAGCTGCTCACTCATCTGTGGGCCTTCATTCGTTAGCCTTGCCACTTATAAATTATGTTTGTAAATGCTTACCTCCATTATTTGTCCATGCACCAACTGATCCAAGCCTTCCTTCATGGCCTTCATCTCCTCCCCTTCAAAAGAATATTCAGTTGTGCATGTTCTCATCCCTCCAAGGCAAAATTTGACTGTATTAATTAGTTAAGTTATATATGCAATCCCTGCCTCCTTAATTACCTTCTTCATCCCATGATCCATCTGTAAACATTAGATGTTTATAATTCTTTCTGTTGCACTGTTGTGTTGCCTCCTCCCCTTATTTAATTGTTTAAAACATTGAAGTCAAATGTAGTAAGTGTAGATAATGATGAAACAATGAAGTCAAATATAACATTTTTACTTTTTTGCTAATGAATTGGATTCATGGAGAAAATTACAAAGCAATAAGTGTAGCATTTTTGCTAATCAATTGATTCAATTCTAAAAGAACAAAAACATTACAAAAAATATTCTATTTTGACATAATATTTTATTATTTTTCAGTTAAGGCTTGGATAAGAATTTAGTTTTTGATTGATAATTTGATGTGTCATTGACTTTGGTTATTGGAAAAATGCCCCCTTTTTTTTGTTTACTCATCTATTTGTACCGTTGAGTGTAAGGAAACATGACATTTATTTGTGAATTGTGAATTATAAATTGTAAATTTATTTTTAAATCTTTGTGTTTTCCTCCAATTATATTTTGGTTTTAAAAGTAATAATTATTGTGATTTTTTTCTTATATAGATTGCAATAACATGGATATAGTTGAATCGGGATCGACACCATCTAATGAAGTGCAATCTAGTTCTACCGGTATAAATATTCGATAGAAAAGGGATATTGCACGGAGATATGTAAGTGAGACGCAAAATTCTCAAAGAAGGAGGATTTTGATGTGTAATTTTTGTGGTAAGAACAATGCTGGAGGAGGAATCAACCGAATGAAGCAACATCTAGTTGGATCAAAAGGAAATGTTGATTCATGTAAAAAAAACACCTTCAAATGTTTGGTTTTTAATGCAAGGATCATTGCAAGAGAATGCTCAAAAGGCTAAAGAGAAAAAAAGGATGTTTTGATGATGTCAATTCTGTTGGTCATGGTGAATCTATGCATGAATTTGAAGGTGATGATGTTGAAGATATTTCTGGTCAAGTAGCCAAAAGTAGTGCAGCTTCCAAAGGAAAAAGAGACGCTTTTTGTGGTATTAAATCATATTTCAAGCATGGAGTTTCTGATCCTACCCAACCTAGTATAAAGGCTTCTCAGCAAAGCAAGGAGAAATGGCATGATACTGAAATGTCAATTGCATTGTGGTTTTATCATGCTTGTATTCCATTGAATGCTATCAACTCTCCCTTTTTCCAAGCTGCAATTAGCAAGATAGCAAGTATGGGCCATGGGTATACCGGTCCTAGTTATCATGCATTGAGAACTAAGATGTTAAGAGATTGCAAGCAACAAATGAAGCTGACTATTGATAGTTTTCAAAGAACATGGGCTGAAACAGGATGCACTATCATGGGTGATGGATGGACAGATATTAGACAAAGATCTTTAATCAATTTCTTGGTGTATTCTCCTAAAGGGATATCATTCATTAAGTTAGTTGATGCTTCAAGCTTTATTACAAATGCAGAGACATTATGCAATCTTTTTTCTGAAATCATTGAAATGGTTTGTCCTAAAAATGTAGTGCATATGGTGACAGATAATGGGGCTAATTATAAAATTTCTTTGGAAGGATGATTCTGAGAGAAGTATGTTGACATTTATTGGTCTCCATGTGCCGCACATTGCATAAACTTGATTTTCAAAGATATTGGTGACATGCCTACTGTTAAGAATTTGGCAATTCTTGCTTCAAAGGTGACAGTTTTCATCTACAATCATAAATGGGTTTTGAATTGGTTGAGAAAACAACCAAATTGGACAGAAGTTATTAGATCACGGAGCTACTCGTTTTGCTACAACTTTTATTGCCTTGAAGAGTTTGTATGACCATAAAGATTATTTACAATCTTTGGTTGTTTCTTGAACTTCAAAAGTTTCTTAATATGCAAAAAGGGAGAGAAGTTAAGAAAATTATTTTGGATGAAAATTTTTGGAGGAATTGTTTGATAGTGGTGAAGATAATGGGCCCATTGTTTGGTTTGTTGCGGATTTGTGATTCGGATGAGAAGCTGGAAATGCGTTATGTGTATGATGGTATATATAGGGCTCGTAAAGGCATTAAGGAATTGTTCAAAAGAAAGAAGGACTTGTACAAGCCTTATACTTCCATTATCAAGGATCGGTGGACTAGGACTTTACATACAGGGGTTCATGTTTTGGCATATTGGTTGAATCCTGCATTTAAGTATGATGAGCATAACTTGTGCCAAAAATTGGAGGTTCAACGAGGCATACTTGATGTGATTGAGGGACAAACATTGTTTAAATCAAATGAATTAATGGAAAGAGATGAAAGTATTTAGAGAAGACAAAAGACTTTTGCTCGGCCACTTGCTATAAGCACTTGCAAGACTACTACTCCCGGTAAGAATAAAATTATTTTATTTTAACTTATATGATAATTAATTTTTTACATTTCTATGATTGTTCAATATACTTAAGTAGTCTTATTATATAATTTTATAGATGAATGGTGGAAATTCTTTGGTTGTGATGTTCCAAATTTGCAAAAGTTGGCAATTAGAATTCTTAGTCAAACCGCTTCTTCTTCGGGGTGTGAACGTAATTGGAGTGTGTTTGAACGTATTCATACCAAGAAAAGAAATAGATTGGAGTAGCAAAGGCTCAATGACTTGGTATATGTTCACTACAACCTACGTTTGCAACATAGGTATGAAGATTTGTGCTTTTCCTTTTAAAATACTCCATATGACATTGAGTTATTGATTTAATCTTTTTAATTTTTTTTCTCTAGGTTGGCTTCAAAAAATAGACCTTATGATCCAATTGATTATGAGTGTATTGATAAAACTGAATTTTGGGTGGTGGAAGAGGAACCGGAAGGAGAACTTAACTATGATGAATTGGAATCTATGTTAGAGGAGCAACCAAGAATGGGTGAAGAATCAACCAACTTGTCTAATGGTTAGTTTTATTAATTTCTTGAACTATTATTTTTACAATAGTTAATGTTGTTAATGCTTAATTTATATATGTTTTTTTATAGGTGGCAATGAAGATGATATGGTGACAATTGAGAATGATGATAATGCAATGGTTGGTGTCCAAGGAAATACTAACAATGATTTAGATGAAGAAGATTGGCTTTCACCTCCTTCAACAAATTAAATGAAAATATTTTCTATTATGTTTTGTTATGTTGTTAGTGACTTGGTACTCTTTGTTTTGTTTTGTTGACTTAGTAGTCTTTGTCTTTGTTTTGTTGTTGACTTGTTTGAGTTGTTTCTACTTTCTACTTTCTACTTTCTATTATGTTTTGTTTTGTAATGAAGATGTTTATGTTTTGTTATGCAGTGGGCAATGGTTGCTCTTTATATTATGTTCCAACTTCCAAGTGTTGGTGATTACTCAATGAGTCAATATATATATATATATATATATATATATATATATATATATATATATATATATATATATATATATATATAATTTCTTTATTTATATTTATTTATATTTATTATTTATGATATCATCCGGTCCGACCGAAATGGGTCATCCGGTCCGGCCAGTGACCGTGACCCGAATGTATGAGACCGGTTAAGCTTCGGTCGGTGTTGCCTATACCGGCTCCCTCCCACTTGTAGCCCGCCCGGCAGGTTCCCATATGCGGCCACGGCCGCCCCAGCCGCCACAAGTGGGAAGCCGGGGCCCAGCGTCTCTCGGTCATGGTGAGAAGTCTTATGGTTGAGAAGCCCCATGGACCAGAAGCCCCGGCTTGCTGCGGGAAGGAAGCTCACAAGCTGCTTCCCCGATCTTTGTTGATGCGCCTTAGAAATATCCGACCCGTAGCGGTGAAACTCCACCGTCATTTGCCCGGCCAGGTAGGCGATGCGTCTCTTTGATGTATTACGGCAATGCAATGCAAAAGGCAACTAGTTTTAATCACGAAGGCCCGATAGCTCCCTCCAGAAACAACACAACAAGGACGTGACTTTCAGGAAGCTGGAAATTAAATATTTTCTTTTAGTTCAAGCAAACAATGAAAAGCTGAAGCCAAAGGAGACTCTGCAGAAGCATCAATATGAAACCATTGCCCATGGAGCTGCTACCCAGGCTGCCACCTTGAGTGGTGAGAAGGTTCAGGACTTACTAATGATTGATATCATCTTTGTTTCCCAATGAAGCTGTTGCCTTTGGATGGCATCTAATCCATGTTTTAAGCTAGTAAAAGATTAAAAAGGGATGTTGAATGCTGAAACAAGCTGAAGAAAACTGCAACCCTACTCGTTTAGTAAGCAAGAATGCCACACATCACTTGTTCGATGAAATACCCCATCAAAATTACTGTTTGGAACTTGACGTTCATGGAATAAATATGATCTTTGCCGTCTTTGTTTTTATGTTTTCTTTGCCGATTCTTTGTCTTTGTATTTGTTGATGCTATGTTATGTGTTGCCATTGAAATTTCTTTGCTTTCTTTGATCTTGGTCAGCGTTCTTTGCTACCCGTCAGGCTGTCTTTGCTTTGTTGTTGATACTACGTTCTTTTCTTTTTCTGTTTAACGAGGTTGTTGTTGCTTTCTTTGTTTACTTGAAACTGCTTCTTTGTCATGAAAAAAAGTTGGGTTGCTGTTGTAATGATGCCACTATGCCGCTGTAAAATAAAAAAAAGGAGTTGCTGATGTTGCTGCTGCAAAATTAAAAAAAACGCAAGAGGAAAGATAAAATGAAATGGTGCTGCTGCATCTAAGAGAGCAAGCATGAAGCACATGTATGTCCGAATTTTTGTCTCGACTTATTATGCAGAAATTCGAAGACGAGATGCACCGACATGGCAAGAAATCAATTCATTGATGAACCAAACAACAAGAAAGGCTACTGCAGAAATAAAGCAAGGAAAGGGAGAAGTCATCTGCTAAAGATAGAGGGAGTTGCTGCAAAGGGAAATGCCATTGCTATCCAAGAATCAAAGGAATTAAATCATGTGAAATGATTGCAATACTTTCACTGTAGAAGCTCAAAGAATCTCATCCAAAATATGAAGAAATTGACATTACTATTTGAAGTTGCTTGATCCTAATAACATTTTTTTTCCAAATTTACTGGCAAGTCAACTATTTGATCCAAAATGGTAGCAATCGAAGTGCTTGTGGCAAGTATTTTGTCTAATCACTGAGTGAAAATCCAAGTACTAGTTGAATTCCAAGACATCCAGAGCCTTCCAACTATATATAATACAGCTCCCTTTGGTAGCCCAGTCAGTACAAATTTTTATAGAGAACGAAGCCAATTCCTGCAATTCTGCCAGCCTGACCACCCTCCATTGAGTGGCTGCGAGGTCCGCGATTATGATTTTGTCCACCAAACTGCTTAAATTTAGGTATATTATACCCTTTAGGATAGGGTACCAGGTCATGATAACTGGGATATGGTTTATCTCCATCAACCTTTATCTCCTTCCCTTTAGCTTGCTTCAATTTAGCTGCCACCATTTGTTGTATCTCCTCCCGAGTCATTGCAACTGACTGCTCTGGAATAGGAGCATATGAGGTCCCCCCTTGCTCTCCTGGCCTAGGGATTTCTCTTATAGGAGCATATGAAGTTCCCTCTTGCTCTCCCGGCCTAGGAACTTCTCTTGGTTATGGAGAGGTTCTCCCTCACTCTACTGGCCTAGGGATTTCTCTTGGTTGTGGATTTGGACTTCTCGTCCTTTGTGCTTTTTGATTTTCTATTAAGGTAGCCATTTGTCTCTGCATCTTCAGCATTGACTCCATCATAATTGTCATGTTTTCATTAAGCCATTGATATTCAGCTTCCCGATTTTCCATTTATTGGAGTCTCTCCATTTGCTAGACTCTCATTGTAATATCATCTCCATTATAAACAAAGCCAGGTTCATCCTCTGCTTCTTTATTTGGGGGGTCTGCTTCCTTGTAATTCGTTAGCCTGCGAAACACTGGAAGGCTCCTTGTTCTCTGACCCTCATGTAGCATCTGGCATGAACCTTTATCTCTAACCCCACTTTGAGTCTGTGGCCATTCTACGAGACCTTGTGAACACCCTTGGTTGTTGTGGTTCGGGTACTGGATCTCCTCGGGCTTCAGTAACCATCCGGATAGTGTGTATTTCTACATCCACATCGGACATTTCTTCATCTTTCATCTCTCTCCTCCACCTGAAATTTTGAGCGGGAGGTCTTGGCTTGATTCTGTCTAGAAGCTATCCGATAAAAAACAGTCTTCCGTGTATTTAATACTAATTTCTTCTTGGCTTGATTCTGTCTAGAAGCTATCCGATAAAAAACAGTCACTCCTATTTCATCGATTCCAAACATAGTATCTAGTGTAGGCTATCTATTGGGGAAGTTAGGAGAGCCAGGAGCCCATGGATGTTCCCCTGCATGGCAATGAAAAACTGTCAGGTATCTGCTACTGTAAATGAACAGTTGCTGGGAGGCCTTGCTATGACCTATGAAGCAAAGTTAGGAAAATAAAGAGAATTAATGCATTATAGTACAAACTAGGGTTGTATGGTTAAGGCTTAATGGATCATGCAGAATTCCAGGTCTAACTGGTTTCTTGCCACCATGTAAGCAAACCTCCCACCAAACATGAAGCCTAACAGAAGGAGTTTTAAAACCCAACAATCTCTTAAACCTAATGCTAGAAAGAAATTTAGAAATTCTTGACCTCGTAGTGGAGAACCCTTTTGTAGCATTGAGCTAGAAAAAGTAGGTAGAGGCTAGATGACCTCAGATGGAGGAGTGAGAAGCTCTAGTATGTGTGCCATTTACACAAAAACTTGTGTAGAGTCTGTTTCATGTGGAATCATGCAGGTATGTAGGTGTTGGTCGCTCGAGAACATGCTAAAATGAATCTATTAGTGGCTATTATAACTATGATTGAGGAGTGGTATACATCACCTTGATAAGGTGAAATGTTGGGCAACTACTGATCCCTCGTGGTGTAGTGCATGTAAATGTATATTTAGAGCCTTGAGTATACTAAACCTAAGATTCTTAAGCTAGTAACTTAGATCTATTGAGAGGGTGAAAAACTAAATAAGAATTAGGCTAGGAACATGGGGAATATGAAACTCCACAAACTAAAGCACTAGTGGTCCTGGAGAGTAACATACTCAAAGGTTATAAGCCATAATTATTGGCTGGTGACCCTTGTAGACTCATTAATATAACTCTTTGTTATTACTGGCAAATGAGGTTAAGTATCTTAATTAGTGATGAATATATTATTTTTCTAGATCTTGATATAGAGTCTTGGGAGCAATAAGGGAATCGAGGATTTGTATAATGTCTGTAAACTGTAAGTATCCCACGCTATAAACACAGTGTAAATATTTTTGGGAAAATAAATAATTTCTTAATTACTTGGTTGAACTGGATTATTTTATGTATAAATTCATGAAATCATGCATACCAGATTTATGCGCATTATTACTGCTTTACTTTCTTACGTGATTCCCAGATTTATTATTTCCTATTTATGCGATAAATCCTTGATTCCTATACATCGCATGTTCTTGGTTTACTCTACATGTTTTGTTGGCATGTTTACTATTCCAGGGTTATATTTTCGTATGTATGCTATTTTCTGCGATAGTGTCTACCTGTGAGTTGGGCCTTAATCGCGCAAGCATGTGAGATGCACATCAACCTCTTCTGGCCGGGCCATGGAAACACGGGAGCCGAACAATGATTTCATCCGGCCAAGTTGTATACATCGTGAGCTAGGCACTAGTTAGGTAACATGCATTATTTACCTGTATTCCTGGTTTTTCATACATCTCTCGTCCTGGCTTACTACTTGTCCTATTGCCTAGCCAGGGGGAGTATGCCCTTTCCGTGCTGACATATTCCCTGATAGTAAGCTACCCAGGACATGCATTAATGCATCCCGTCTTCGGTCGATCACAGCAAATAATTGATAACTCACGGCTACGCCCGTGTGATCGAGGCGGAAGGCGAAGTCGACGATGCCGAACTATCTGATTACACCATGAGAGGTTTGGTATTCCATTATTTGGCGGACCGACTTAAAGGCGGAAGGTGATCGAGCCAAGTCCGGAATTGGGGAGCACTTTAGATACATTTCGGTATTTTGGCCATAACTTTGGCTACCGATATCAGATTCGCGCGTTCAACCCCAATTCGGAAAGCTCGTCTCGACGCGCACATGGGGTCAATCTAGCTTTTCTCGATAAACCCTTCCTTCATCCTCAAATTCCACTGTTTTCCCCATCGTTTCTTCATTTTCTGTGTTTTTTGTTCCATTTTTGGTAATACTTCGTATGCCAATTTAGGATAGGTTATTAATCAGATTTGAACTCAGATTTTTAGGAGTTATCTGATTTTTTTAGTTATTTTAGAATTAGATATGTGTTTCTATTGAACGAAAATTTGCCTATTTAGGCAAATTTGGAAAAGAAGATAGATTTTCTAGGTTATATAGGTTAGTTTTTTTTTTCCTAAGCTATTTAAACTCGGCTTGTGGGTTGAATTTTAGTCATTGATTATTGAATAATAGTTTTCCTTTGAAGTTGTGGAGACTTTCTTCTCTGTTTGTCTTCCCCTTTCTTGTTCTTTTGTCAATCCCCCCTGGTTACCACCGCCCGCAGGTTAATCATTACCCTACCCGGTGTCAGTTGGTATCAGAGATCATCTTCTTCCTGTGGCCTCAGCATCAAATGCTGAACGTTGTGGTGGCGGTCATGGTCGTCGTGGTGTACATGTTCCGACAGAGGAAGTTCTGTCTCAAGACTCAATCGCCTTGGAAGCGATGAACGAGGATCTATAGAGACAAGTAGAGGAGTTGACCCAACGATTGGAGGCGCGAGATTTAAAAGATCGTGAGGTTTCAGACCATGACTCCGAGTCCCCCTTCGTTAACCCTATTCCCGGCGTGGACACTCCACAGAGCACCATATACGAGAGAAGCGTCATGAAGATCTCGGCTTTCTAGTAAAGTTGCCCTAGTTTACAAGAACCCTACATGCTGAAGTCTTCATCAACTAACTGAATGAGGTAGAGAGGATATTTTAGTACAAGGAGGTCCCTGATCATCTGAATGTGAAGCTAGTTGCCATCAAGTTGAAGGGCCTAGCATCTGCGTGGTGGAAGCAGCTACGGCGTTCACGAGATCGGCAAGGCAAATCAAAGATTGCAGATTGGGACAAGATGAAGAAGAAGATGAAGGGGCACTTCCTCCCCTTCGGCTATACCCAAACCTTATTTCAAAGTCTTCATACGTTGAGACAGGGCGCAAGATCGGTAGATGAGTACACAGAGGATTTCTACCAATTGATCGCCGCGAAGCGACTTATCCTAGAGGAAGAAGCAAGCGGTGGCTCGATATGCAGGAGGTCATGCCAACCATGTAGGATGTTCTAATTCTACATACCTTTGTGGTCTTTTTCGGAGGCATACTAGAGAGCCCTCACTATTAGCAAGAGAATATATGACCGCCAACTAGAAGCGCGTCGAGTAGCGGACGGCTCGCCCTCGGCACCCCGCCCGATCCGGCAAAGCACCATCGTGGTAGTTCTAACTTCTGCGTTAGATTTGTTATAAATGTGGTGGCGAGGGGCATAAATCACGAGTGTCGAGAAACACGCTGAGTCGGAAAGGGCAAGAACACGATGATTGAAGAGATCGGCGTATCTTAGAAATTTGAGGATTTGAGGAACCAGTTTATGACGATTATGGAGATGATAATGAGGTTGGTGACTTGCTGGTTGGGGATTGCCATGAGACCCTCATTGTTCGCAAGAGCCTGCTGGCACCCAAGGATGAATCAAGGGACGACTGGCTGAGAAACAACATCTTCCACACCATCTGCACAGTGGTCGACAAGGTTTGCAAGGTGATTATCAACAACGGTAGTTGTGAGAATGTGGTGTCTGAAGACGCTATCCAGAAGTTGTAGTTGAAGACAAAGCAATATCTGAAGCCCTACAATTTATCATGGCTAAGCAAAGGCACCGAGGTAAAAGTAGATCGGGGTGTCTTTCTCCATTGGGCAAAGGTACTTTGATAGTGCATGGTGTGACGTCGTGTCAATAGATGCCTGTCAACTACTATTGGGCCGACCATGGCAGTATGATCGGAGCATAGTTCACGATGGAAGGAAGAATACTTATTCCCTCAGTATCAAGGGAAAAATAGATCGCGTTGGCACCCCGCCGAGAAGAAAAGCCTCCTACCCCGATAACCAATACTAACCTACATTTTTTGTCCATATTTTTAAGCGGGATCGAGCAGGGCGATGTAGTCTATGCACTGTTACCTTGCAAGCATAGTGTTACAGACATGGATCCAGATCTACCAATAGAGAATGCGATGAGATTTGCTCCCGAGTTGTTCAGCGGACTTGATGCTAGAGGAACTTCCCCCTGGACTCCCACCTATGAGGGAAATCCAACACGAGATAGATCTTGTCCCAGGATCGAGCTTACTGAACCGACTGGCATACTGCCTCAGTCCCAAGGAAGCCGAGGAATTACAGCGGAAAGTGGCGGAGTTATTAAGGAGCGGCTTCATCCGAGAGGGCATGAGTCCCTGTGTAGTTCCAGCCCTGTTGGTGCCAAAGAAGGATGGCTCGTGGTGCATGTGTATGGACAGCCGAGCAATCAACAAAATCACCATCAAGTACCGCTATCCCATCCCCCACTTGGACGACATGTTGGACCAGCTATCCTGCTCAAAGGTCTTCTCAAAAATCGACTTGAAGAGCAGATACCACCAAACCAGAATACGGCCTGGAGATGAGTGGAAGATGGCGTTCAAGATACAGCATGGACTGTACGAGTGGATTGTGATGCATTTTGGGTTTTCTAACGCCCCCAGCACGTTTTCATGCGCCAGGTTTTGCGACCGTTTATGGATAAGTTCGTGGTGGTCTATTTCGATGGCATCCTCATCTATAGCTAGAGTTGGTCCTCACACTTTGACCACCTTTGCGTTGTCTTTGAATTACTGAGATCGGAGTGCCTGTTCGTCAGCTGAAAGAAGTGTTCCTTTTTCACCACTTCTGTGACCTTCCTTGGCTTTATTGTTTCTACTGATATTGTTCATACAAATCAATCAAAGATAGATGCGATCTTCGAGTGGCCCAGACTGAGGACCTTACATGATGTTCTAAGCTTCCATGGGTTGGCCTTGTTCTACAGAAGATTCATCCAGAACTTTAGCACGCTGATTACCCGCATCATAGAGTGTCTCAAGGGGGGTGATTTCAAGTGGATGGATGAGGCTGAAACTAGCTTCCACCTGGTCAAACAGAAGATGACTGAAGCACCAGTCTTAGCACTTCCCGACTTCGACAAAGTGTTCGAGGTCAGCTGTGATGCATCTGGAATTGGCTTTGGAGGTGTTTTGAGCCAGTCAGGACAATCGGTAGCTTTCTTCAGCAAGAAGCTGTTGGGGATGAAGAAGAACTACTCCACTTATAACCTGGAGTTTTATGTCATAGTTCAGTCGGTGAAGCATTGACGCGTCTACCTCATACAGAAGGAGTTTATCCTGTTCACCGATCATGAGGCCCTGAAGTACATCAATGGTCAACACAAATTGAGAAGGCGGCACGGTAAGTGGGTGGCGTACTTGCAAGAGTTCACCTTTACCTTGAAGCATGCAGGAAGCCTCAACCGTGTAGCAAATGCTCTGAGCCGCCACAGTTCTCTTCTCACCACAATGAGCGCCAAAGTTGCAGGGTTTGAAGCCTTCACGGATATGTATTCGGATGATCCTTCCTTCGGGCGGATCCTTCAAGAGATAACCGATGGGAATCGTCATGATTTTATTTTACATAACGGTTACTTGTTTCGTGGCCTGCAACTATGCATCCCCGACTGTTCATTGCGACAGCAGATCATGAGCGAAGTCCATAATAAGGGGCACTTTGGTCGTGATAAGACGTACGCCCTCATAGTTGTAGACTTTTATTGGCCAAAGTTGTCTAGCAACGTGGCTCACTTTGTGGAGCGCTGCTTTGTGTGCCAGCAGGCTAAAGGAGTTCTCATCAACGCAGGGTTGTACACTCCCTTGCCTGTCCCTAAAGCCACTTGGCTTGACATCAGTATGGATTTTGTTCTTGGCTTCCTTGTACCCAGCAGGCCTCAGATTCTATCATAGTAGTGGTTGACAAATTTTCCAAGATGACCCATTTTGTAGCTTGTCGGAAGACTATGGATGCTACCCGCATTGCATATCTTTACTTTCGAGAGGTTGTCCACTTCCATGGTGTCCCTTGCTCCTCACATCCAATCATGACACCAAGTTCGTTAGACTCTCCTGGAGAAGCTTGTTGGGGAAATTAGGGACGTAGTTGAACTTTAGTAGTGCATACCACCCCCAGACAGATAGCCAGATTGAAGTGGTGAACTGAGTTTGGGTAACCTACTGAGGAGTTTGGCTAGAATTAAGCCGAGTTCCCCTACAATAGATCGAAGAATAGGACTACCGGCTTGAGCCCATTCGAGGTTGTGTATGGGCGGAACCAATCCGGAGTACTTGATCTGACCCCCATCCCACGAATTGGTCGTGTTCACTCCCGAGCTGACGAGATAACTGAGCATCTCGGGTTATTCATGAGTAGGTCAAGTTAGCTATTCAGGAGAGTAATATCAAATACAAGGTGAATGCCGACAAACGACGGCGTCAGGTGTTGTTCGATGAAGGTAACTTAGTGTGGGCTGTCCTCACTCGAGATTGCTTCCCTGTGGGTGAGTATAACAAGCTCACTGAACAGAAGATCGGACCATGTGAAGTACTATGAAAGATCAATGACAATGCATACCGGTTGCGCTTCCCCAGTCATTAGAAGACCTCTGACATCTTCAATGTGAAGGATCTGAGCGCTTCCTTTTTGGAGTCAACTGATCCTATTATGAACTCGAGGGCGAGTTCTTTCCAAGCCAGGGAGGCTGATGCAAGAGAGCCCAAGTCAGACGATGCCAAACTGTCTTATTGCACCATGAGAGCTTTGGCATACCACGATTTGGCGGATCGACGTAAAGGCGGAAGGTGATCGAGCCAAGTCCGGAATTGGGGAGCAGTTTGGACATATTTTGGTGATTTGGCCATAACTTTGGCTACCGATATTGGATTCGCATGCTCAACCCCAATTCGGAAAGATTGTCTCAACGCGCACGTGGGGTCCATTAGTTTCATCCTCAAATTCCACTTTTTTCCCCATCGTTTCTTCGTTTTTCGGTGCTTTTTTTTTTCATTTTTGGTAATACTTCGTATGCCAATTTAGGATAGGATAAGAATCATATTTGAACTCAGATTTTTAGGAGTTATCTGATTTATTTAGTTATTTTAGAATTATATAAGTTTTTCTAATGAACGAAAATTTGTCGATTTAGACAAATTTGGATAAGAAGATAGATTTTCTAGGTTATCTAGGTTAGTTTTTTTTAAGCTATTTAAACCAGGCTTGTGGGTTGAATTTTAGTCATTGATTATTGAATAATAGTATTCCTTTGAAGTTTCAGAGACTTTATTCTTTGTTTGTCTTCCCCTTTTTTGTTCTTTTGTCAATCCCCTCTCGTTACCACGGCCCGAAGGTTAATCACTATCCTGCCCGGAGTCACCGTGACATACATGTCCTGACACATACGCATTTACACATGTACAATATAGCCAGGGAGATGTCCATCATAGTTTACCTATTGATTTACCTGGGATTTCCTATCTATGATTACCTCATCGATGTAATGCTTATTTTTCCCTGTGATCATTCTTGGTTATGATATTTATGCTTTCTGTTTCTATATCTCGGAAACTTCTTAATAGCTATACATATATGATTTTATCCCTGTGTGGATTCCTGGTATGTATTCTATTTTCTGTTATCCATATTTAATGTATGACTTCTATGCTTTTAGTGGGTACTTACTAAACTCCTAAAGCTCACCCTCCATGTTCATTTTTCCCCATTTCAGATCCCGACGAGTAGCTAGGAGCGAGTCTTAGGAGGGAGTTCCCATGGGACAACCAAGCACTGGGGTATTTGGAGTTGAGATCTATACACCTCGTTTTATTTTTGAGTAAGGATTATACTATTATATAGGATCCTTTGTAGGACTAATTACTTTCTAGAACCTGATAGGGTTGTATGAACCCTTATATTTATTCTGTCGCACTCATTATTATTATTACTAATCCTTTGAATTTTCTATATCTGATTCTGAGGTCTTGCTTCCGGGTGTTGTTCGCCCCTGCTTGGGTGTGGTCGGTCTGTTGGCATCCTAGGCCACATCCGGGGCATGACAGATTGAGGTGCTATCAGAGCCTATAAAGATAAAAGACTCTAGTTGCCCCGGTGACTTATAGACCTGGTAGCTTGAGAGTGTGGGACTGGATAGTATATATCTTTGTACAAGTTAACCAATATAATTATCGTCTGACTACTGATCATAACGAGAAGACGATGGAAACCTTTTAGGACAACGACCAAGCAGGACGAACTTGCTCATTTTGACAATAAAGGGTTACAGATGGCGGGACCTGACATGAAGGGATACGCGCACCACTCAACCATTATGGAATTGATGCGTGAGGTCCTGGGCATGGTACATAAGCAGCTTGCCACATCACCTTTTCAGGGATCAATTGCCATATTATCTCCTTTTCATGGATGACCTCGTCACCTTTTTAGGGACAAATACTATATCACCGCCTCCTTAGGGATGAGTTCACCATATTATCTCCTTTTCAAGGATGACCTTGTCGCCTTTTTAGAGACGAATACTCCTTATCACCTCTTTAGGGATGAATGCACCATGTCATCGCCTTTTCAGGGATGACCTCATCACCTTTTCATGGACAACTACTATCTCATCGCATCTTTAGGGATGAGTTCACCACATCATTACCTTTTCAATGATGACCATGTCACCTTTTTGGGGACGAATATGACCTCACCTCCTTTTCAAGGACGAATATGATCTTGTCGTCCCTCTAGAGGAGAACTTATTGCTTTTCTCAGAGGCACTACTATTTGGTTCTTCTCAGAGGAAACTCCCGTCTTAGTTAAGATATTTCTTTCCGGCAGGAGATTAATCCTCTAGTTCGTGATATCCCCACTTGGGTTCGTTATGATGAGTTGCTAAAGGCCACTGAACATAAGGTCGGCAATGCGGGAGGCCGAGGTCATCAACTACAAGGCCCCGTCATTCCTTCTCAAAGATAAGAGATTTAGAAGGAAAAGAAAATATGTATGTAACACAAGTAAGTTAAAAGATTCTATTTCTTTATTGATAACTTATGAGGATTTACAGTTGTAAAGAGCATACAAAAGAATAATTTTTCAAAGGGCTTGATTCAGTTGTAAACCCTTGTTCCGACCTCAGTTAATGCTAACATGGCAAGTCTAGATTAGACTTAGTATCCTGGGCCGTATGCTCCCTAATTCGGTCAACCCCTTTGGATGGGAGACCTTCATAGGTATGATGCAATGCCTTTGATCAGATGTTGCAGAACGACTGAGAAGGTCGAAGGAGCATTGCCCTTCACTTCAGAGATCTCTACATGGCCTCTACACAGGGCATCTTCGGTAACCTCTGCGGTATTGCAATATGGGTTGTAAGAACATCCCCTGGAAAATGTTGATTCATTAGAAAAATGGGACGCCCCAACAACTTGCCCTAACTTCAGACCTTGCACCAAATTGGGATAGGTTTGGAAGAATCAAAGGGAAAATGGCCCTTTCAACCCTGTCGAGCGAGGTTAATTTGGAAAAATCAAAGGAAAAACATGTTGTGTTCAAGAACTCCTCCCTCAAAGGCGAGTAGGTTTTCTCCCTTTGGTTTCTCGGGATGAAACAAGGACTTGTTTGAACAAACTGGAGACCCCATCGAAATGATGATCAAAGAAGATCTAGGAAGCATCAAGGATGAAGATTCCAACTCTGTTTAATCTCTATTTATTTGCAAACTCTGGAGGGAGGCATTTATGGCCCGTCTGTTCGGGAATCATAAAGCATGCCCATGCTAATAAAAAATGAGCTTGTGGAGTGCTTTCCTAGGAGTAGATCCATGAAAAATCACTTCAACTACCTTTAAACAAGTTGTATAAATAATGCAAAAGAAAGAAAACGGGAGACATCTTTCAATCAACTAGTATGTGAAAAATGGAGTCAAAAGCTACAAACATATGAGTACATGGCTAAAGGTAAAAAAAACAAAGAGATCAGAGCTACAGGTTTTCTAATGAGTATTCAAGAGCATGGGTCTCAGGGTCGACTATAGGTGTCCCAACAACAGGAGTGCCATCCTGCACTTCAACTATAGTGAGAGAAACTTTGGGCTTGTTGGTGAGTGCCACGGGATTGTCGAAGCTCTCCGCGAGGAAGTGGCACGAGCTCCTTTGGACCACTAGCAACAACAACCTTCTCTTTGACACCCTCCTTATTTTCTCTTTGGGTAGGAAAGTACTCCAAGGCTGCTTGATATTCCAAAGTCTTAAAATCTAGCTCCGAGTGATTGTGAGTAAGTTCTTCAAACATCTTATAAGCTTCAACTACCCCAACCTACACCCAGCATAACTGAAGTTCCTTCGAATTCTTGAATTCAAACACTGTCCTGTACACCACTTTGGTCTTTGCACTAAGGAGTGTTGTCCAGTATTGTTTCGAGCTCGTAAACTCCCCAATAGCTCTTGAGGAGACTTGTCTCATGTGATTGCTAATTTTCGCAGAACATTAATTCTTCTCAACAACATTCTTTCCCTCTATTTAGAGGACTTTATGATGCTCCACCTCTAGCTTGCTGAGCTTGGCTTCATATTCCTCTCTCAAATGCTTAAGCTCGGTTTTATGTTCTTTCTATAAATTTTTTAGCAAAGTCCGGTGTTCCTACTTTAAGCTTTGGAGCTGGCCCTTGTGATTTGCTTCCAAGTATATATACCACATACTCTTTAATATTCATTACGATCTCTCTACTAAAACCTAGGGTAGAAGAGGGCCTAGCCCACTCCTTAACAACTTTTTTGAGCTATTGTTCAATCTTTTTGATATTTTCACCTTGCCGGGTCAAATCAACTTCAGTATTCTTCGAACCTTCATGACTAAGAGTTCCAGTTGTAGTGACTTCTTCCCAAAGCTTAATGGTTGTGTAAGCTATTAAAAGTAAGGACTGCATGTGTTGACAGCTTATTAGACAAGGATAAGATACTGGAGAAGTAAAAACATAAGCTCGAAAAATGGCTCAAAAGTACCTTTATTCCCTCTAGGGTAAGCTAAGAAGCCAACCCATCCTTCTTGAGCTTCACGAAGATGGCGAAATCATCTTTGAGAAATATGGCCTAGATGGCTTCTTTAGCTACCACATCAAAGCAAGCACTTTACCCGAGCCTCATACAAGGATGGAGATTCGCCATTCAAAGCCTTACCTTTTGAAGTATGATCTTTCGGCCCAAATGCCAAAAGAACTGGAACCTTGGAATTTGACACTTTGGGAGTAGGTGAGGATATTGCAGCGTGTTGTCTTGACCAACCTCTTCTGGAGCAGGTAAGGATACAACTAGAGCTCTCCCGACCTCTGAGCATGAGCGGGGAGGACATTGAACTTATCGAGAGAATTCTCGGGAAAAAGCCAATCCTTTAGAGAAGGTTTGGATTTCTTACTTGGTTGGGGATGGTCCTCGAAAACTAAAAGATACCATCAAGCCTTCTTTCATGACCCACTACAAGTGAACTTTACAGGAAAGATAGCTGTACGGAAAGCTTAATTGGTCAGATATACTTAAAATATCAATTTCATAATAACTTCACGGTAAAGCGAGGAAAGTCCTATCCTCCATATAAGAAAATCTTGCGTTTTAAGATTTGGCTCAATTAGCAATTCAATGAGTTCTACTTGCTCAGAATTTTGAAGGATAGCTAATTGATCCCATTCCCAATTGGTCATTGTGGTCTCATAGACATAATCAAAGTTGGGAGGACCCCAAGAGGTCGAAGTTGGCCATTCAGACTCACTAAAGATGAAAAGAAACCAGATTTCCATCTAGGAACACATGTAGGGTAAGGAACCAAGGAAAGACCTATCTTGTCAAGAGACGAAGTAAAACCAATCTTCAGATCCAAGACTCCTCTTAAAAGAGAGAAGGAGTCGGAACTAGAGGAGGGTTGGAGTAAAGCGGAGATGAGAGAAAATGATTATGAAATCACACAAAATCCTCCCCGCATTTCAAGTATTTTGAGTAGGGAAAACCCTATAGAAATGAATTCGGGGGCTGGGAGTCAAAAACCAACTTTGAAAGCATATAGGTACATGGATATCTTCCCTAGTCTAGGATCATTGGCTCTTTTTGGAGAAGATGGAAGTCTAGGTAAAAAAGGGAGAAGGACTCCAAACGCTTTCATATAACTAGGAAAAAAAAGGTTTTATCCTACAAGAAATTAATCTTACTCAAGAATCCAGTTTCCAAGATGACAAGGGTTGGACTTCCATTACCTTAGACAAAAAACTAGGAGTAGACTATTTCGAAGAGAAGGTTGAGACTCTCCGGGAGCAACAATGAGGAGGAAGACAAGCGTGGACATATGAATGTTCAAAAGACTACATCATAAGAACGATAGGAGGTGCACCTTTCTTCTGAGACGATCTAGCGGTTTTAATCGTTTATCAAGAAGATGCCTCACCGATGATCAACACGTGGGCCACAACCTCTCCGACGCTTTGAGTTGATTACATCGGAGATAGCGTTCATCGTACCATCCACGTTATTCCATTAAGGAAAGTGTTTCATGGGATACTACCAGAAAGTTATTGGTTCGAAGATCAAGGTTGATACGAGACATTCAATTTGTCAGCCAAGACCAATTTTGCGAAACAGACTATAATAAACAATGGAGAGAGGGTTTCTCCGTCAGATCATGCTATCAAGTATTGATTGGTTTTGTTTAGATGGTTCTGGCCAATTTAGGGAAATAGGTCGTAACAACTCGTATCACCAATCGACGACCTGGTTCATGTTGGCAACATGGAATTGCTCTATAGAACAAGTCATACTTAGTGGAACTATCTACTTAGCTTCCTATGTTGACTTGCGCTATAAAACTTGTCAACCTAACAAACAGAGGGGCAAGTGTTATGGGGAAAATTGAACTGAACATGTGACCGTAGCGGCTAAGGGGAGGCTATTGATAGCCTCTAGAGGACGCCAAGGTAAATAGAGGGCTGGTTTGTGCTTAGCACCCAATCTACCCCTAACAACCTTTTAGGAGATATAAAAGAAGGCTTTGTTTCACTCATAGGGAGAATAATCATCTCTCTCTCTCTCTCTCTCTCTCTCTCTCTCTCTCTCTCTCTCTCTCTCTCTCTCTCCATCTTCTCCATCTCTTCCTCCTATCAAGCTTTCTAACTTGACCGTCAGAGGGTCCGAGGATAGACCTCTGGACTTCCATTGTAGGGCTGTGACTCAAAGGTTATTGCCTCTCAAGGAAGAGTTCACCTGGATTCATTCATGACTATAGATCAGCTTCCCCACAAATCACCCTGTCATCTTCTCCGTTAGATCTCACTAGTTGATCCAGATCCCCACCGACCTCGAGGGCACGTGGATTTTTGGCATCATTAGATTATATTTTTAATTTTTCACATTATTTTTATATTTTAAGTTATAGTTATTTCAAAAATAAATTTATGTTTTTGGAGTATATAATTTCATAGAAGTGTTATATTTATAATCTTAAAGATGTATTATAAATTTTCTAAATAAGGGGTAAAAAGATATTTTATTGAGACGAGTAAATGATTTAGTGCAATGACTCAAGGTTAATTTTGAGGAGTTTTTATAATTGAGAATCTAAATTTTTCTGGAATATATGTAAAAAAAAAATTATGTACTCTTTTGCACTCAATTACTAACATGGTATAAAATTGTTCTAACAAAAATATTGTCCGAGTCTTTCATTGTAATAATTTCATATTGATAGTGGATCATTACTTGTCTACCTTGTTTATGGATGTAACTTTGTTGTGGGTACACTATATAATTCTTTGTGTCTTGGTAGTTTGTTTTTAATTCTCTTAGAATATTACTATAAACTTTGATACTATTATTATTATTAATAATGGTTTGGTCTGTATGTATTATGTTGACTACGGAATTGGATTTGCTTTGAAATCAAACCCAATCTCATATTAACGGTTGAATTTGTTTGACTTTGAGAATTAGAACAATGAGAAAATAGAAGAGAAATCAATCAATCAAGAGATGGAGGCAATGATTTAATGTGGAAAATTCTTAATAGGGACAAAAACCACAGATCAATGGGTCAAATCCACTCGAGCTCGATTCAATTTAGCTCGTAATTAAAACTTATTTATAAATTAATATTTATATTATATATTAATATTAAATTTTAAGTTTTCAAGACGAACTCGATTAAACTCGACTCGGCTTGACTCGAGCTCGACTTGAAAGCTCAAAATTCTGAGCCAAGCTTAAGCTTTTACAGAGTCGATTTCGAGCAATTCATGAAAAACTTCACATTTGACAACCCTGAATATAACCGATCATAAATATAAGTTGTAAGTACAAACATGTTACTGTTATGAAGTAGAATTTATAGAAGGGGTTGATTGATTTGAGACCTAACCAGAGCAGCCGGCTATGATTCTCCAATTTATTCAAAATATACACACACATTATTATGGTCTATGTTGATGATTGTTTTATTTTCTTTTCTTTTCTACTTCATCCTTCTAATATTTTTCTAATTTATTTTATCAAACTTAGGTCTTGTTCCATTTTCTCTAAGATGAATGCTTCTTTAATTTAATTAATTTTGGACAGTTTGATCATATGTAAGACAGCTCGAGCTAGATTTGGTTAAACCCAAATTGAACTCAGCTCAAAATTGACTAACTCGAACTCGAACTCAAAATTAGCTTGAATAGATTTGTTCAAACTCGGCTTAATTTTAATTTCAAAAACTTGAGTATAAGTCGATTCAATTAAAAATTAACAGTTTATTTATTATTTGATTTTTTAAATATATTTCTACATAATAAAAACTATACAATTATACAGTATTTTCAATAAATAAAATTTATATTTATACAAAAATTGAAACATAACCTTTTAAAGTTAATGATTATATGTTATCGTATATTTTTAATTATATCAAATATTAATAAAAATAAAATTTATGCTATATAAAATATATAAAATATATAATATTTTACTATTTTCATTTATATATATATATATATATATATATATATATAGGGTCTTTTCTTTGTGCATTTTGGAACATTGTTCGATCAGCCACCTCCATTTGGCCCTACTTGGCATGTTTGAAGGATTTTCAACCGTACGGATGGAAAGATCATTGAAAAATAAGTTAGCCTATCAATTTTCATACAATTTGGTGACCGTTTGGCTCTCCCACTTAATGGTTGAAATTCTGAACCTTTAAAATTTTCCTAAAATAGGAACCGTTAAGTGGGAGGACCAAAAGGTCATCAAATTATATGAAAATTGACAGGCAAGCTTATTTTTCGATGATCTTCCCATCTGATTGAAAATACTCTCAAACATACTCGAGGGTAAAATGAGAGCGGCAGCTTAACAAGTGATCCAAATCGGCTGATTGTAACGCGATACTATATATATATATATATATATATATATATGTGTGTGTGTGTGTGTGTGTGTGTGTGTGTGTGTGTGTGTGGACATGGTAAGTTAAGGTCGGCCGGATTTACTGTTCATTTGCGGTCGCCTCCCATTTGACCACCTAGAACATGTTTGAAGGATTTCCAACCGTATGGATCGAAGGAACATCGAAAAATAAGCTAGCATGTCAATTTTCATACAATTTGGGAACTTATAGGGTTTTCATCTTAACGGGTGAAAATTTAAATTTCACCTGTTAAGATGAAGGCCATATAAGTTCCCAAATTTTCTTGCGTTGATAAACAGTAACACACCACGTAGTGTGTGCATGCATGGGTTATCCACGTAGTGTGAAGCCTTATGCAAATTTAAATTAATTTTTTTTGAAAAAACACCAAAACAATCTTGTAAGGGCTGTGCTAGGCATGCGGACCATGCATACCTGGGCTAGCACGGCACATGTGAGCCCCGTGTTAGAATTTTTTGTGGGCAATATTAATATATTATGGCTATTACTAATAAAGGACATAATGGGTGATCAATGGAGGTTGTCCTTTAGCCTTCCGTAACCGGTGTGGGGGAGATGAGGGGTCACCGGAGTTACACTTAAGGATTAATGGGAGCCCTTAGGTGTACCTATGAATTGGCTATAAAAAGGGGGATGGTCCATCCTTCACAAGACACCAAAACTTTCTATTTCCCATCACATAGATTGAGTTCCCTTGTGGGCATAAGGAAGGTGATCTTGTTGAAGGAACGACGAGTACCCTACTTTATTTCGCTGTAGTGTCGTGGTTCCATACGTTTGGGGAAACTAATGGACTCAGGTAAGCTTTTATGTTCATGCTTGTTTTATCTTGACAATTCTATCATGTAAGTATTCTTGGGATTTATTTTCTTCTATTAGAATATGTGCATAATTTTCTAACACCCCGCGCAATGCCGGTCCGCGAGCCTCACACAAACTGTCCAGCACAAGCCCGCATCCGCATCATGCATTGACATGACCCAGAACATGTCAGGCCATGCGGGCACAGCTCTGTTGACACCTTAAATAGTTGAATACACCCTCTGCAATAATAATAATAATAATATGAAAAATTAGATGTTCACTGAGATATCGTTTACAAGATAAATATATCAATAAGTGATGTCTTTTTTTACCCTTAATATATACATTAAGGTCCAATAAAATCAAATTATTTTCTCAAAATTCGTTGGGGAAAGTGAGAAATCAACCAACTTCACTATGTTCTTAGGTTGTTATTTATTATTTTTTTAAAAAAATAAATCTTATTTATTTAATGATTAAAACATTGGTACAAGCAATTCTTTGTTACATAAAATAACGACTAAAGAATAAGAAAACAAGGTTTTCTTGAGTCAGGACAATCCTAGTCCCCTCCCCCCCACACCCAAAAGTTCCCCTACTCCTGGCTCCTGCAGTTGGTGTGGCCTTCTCTATGAACCGAAGGCTTCACTTAAATAAGGCATGGGTCGCTTCCAGCTTGGCCTTCTTTGGTGATGAAATTTTGCATCAAACAAGGACAATAGGAGGAAGTTAGCTTCACAGATGATTTATAAGAAAACATGTTGTTTATCTTAAAAGCATCACCGATTTCTCTCCATCCATATATTCTAGGTGAGTGTCATCGCCAAAGTCCCAACCTTTCCTCAAAGTCCTGTCCACTTTGTCCGTGAGAAAGTTTAGGCCCTATAGCTCATGTAAGGCTATAGAGGGAGTCCATGTCAAATATAGCTAGGTAATGCTCCCAAATGTGTTGTGCAAAAGGTCATTTAAGGATAAGGTGCACCACTGTCTCCTCTACAGAGTCACATAGGTAGCATGTTGTGCGAGTGTCTCTCTAGTTTCGCTTATGTAGATTTTGTAGTGTGAGTATGCGGTCTTCCCGAGTCAAATATATGAAAAGTTTGATTTTTAGACGGCATGGGGTTTTCTAGAAATCAACTTTTAGATCACTTATGAAACTTCTATCCACCTTGAACCGGTAGAGGGATTTAACCGAGAAATCGGTAGTTATTAGTTTCCAGGCCTTTTGGTCATTTTTCTCCCCCTCAGAGTCCGGCTAGGTGGAGATGTAGCTGCATGGCTTCCTCTGTAGATAGGGGACCTAGTTTAAGGAGGGGCCTTCCCATATGTTGAGAGATCAGGGTCATCTTTATTGTCATAGATCTTTTTAAGATTAGGGGCGGAGTATAGGAAGGAGGTTCCAAAATGATTGTCCCTGAATCTAGTTGTCAAGCCATATATTGGTTGTTTGACCGTCTCCAGAAAGGATATGAGGTTTTGGGGGCCACTTGTCCTTACAAAAGAAGGAGCCATGTCTGGGTGGATGCCTATGAGCGTTCTCCTGAAGTAGATATTTTTTATGATCTTGAGGCATATGTCCGCCCTACCACTGAGGAATCTCCACCGCTTCTCTTGCAGTGTACCATTGAAATCCGAGAGATTCAAAATTCACCATCCTTGTTGTTCTTTTGGTTGGCATAATCTTCCCTACACTTGCTTGAATTCAAAATTTAGATGGTGATATTGATAGATTGTTTTCATCAAGCAAGCGTTGAATTCAACAACCATTCATGATTTGATCATTTCAACTAACTTTCAAACTAGTCGTGCATTTGTTGTTTGATTTAAAAAGAAGAGCATAGTACATGTATATTTTATTATATTTGGGAGTCACCTTAATTTCACTTTGAATGAACAGAGCCTAGCAACAGTGTAGGACTGTATTTGGATCTAATCTATGGATGCACTTGTTTATATATACATTAGCTATAAAACCCGCCCCGAAATAAATAAAAAATTTTATTTAATATTTTTAGAATTTATTAAATGAAATTTTAATTTTGGTAAGCGATGAAATTTAGGAAAATTATAAAGGTCTAATTAATTCAGATTTAATTAAATTATTTAATTAGATTAATTATTGTGAAAAACAGACAAATATTTGAATCCCAGGAAAAGTGGGATTACGATGGGAGGCTGAGACAACCCCGAGTGATATCCAGCGATTACGTGATACTAGAGATTACGTCGACCCGACTTACGGATGCGGGTGAGGATGTGGGATGAGTCCCATGGTTGATTGGTCACCCTCGTGACTGCATAGTGGAAATAATAATAATAATAATAATAATAATAATAATAATAATAATAAACAAGTGAGGAAAGTGTTGGCTGAAATGTAATTTTTACAAGGACTTACATGTTCAGGTTTTAAAATATAACTGACATGAAATAGTACAAGGCTTCTCAAAATGGGGATATGAGAATAAGGATTTAAGAGTAAATGGCTTGGCTTGCATCACAAGCCTCTAAATTTATTTAAAAGTTTCATAAAGGCTCTATATATTTCCTATTATTTTAATCCCACTCACTCGCTCAATCCCTCTCTTTGGGGAGCCATGAAGTTTCTCTTTTTGCCCCTCTTGTTCAAAAGGCTCTTCCGGTGGACTCTCCTCTCTTTCAATTCCTCTCTCTCTATGGCTGTGTTTGGTTGGGGGTTATAAAGCAGGGATAGGAATAAGTTTTAAAAATTTTCAAATTTTTTTGGAGAAAATTTTAAACTAAAGGTATTAATGATAAGATAGTGATGTGTCTATCATGTATTGGTGGGTTATATTTTTAAATCTTAGTTAAATGTTTTGGCGGGAAAAACTTTTTTATGGGAAAGTGTGTTGGGGATAACCCTTGGGGTAGTGAGAGCTTTGAGATTTGCTTTTGTTTGGTAAGTGTTTCATCATTGGTTTCCGGTTGATCTTAATGACAAAATAATGAATTGTCAATTTGGAAGTTAAGGTGTGTTTGGTTGATGAATGTAAAGAAGAAATGTGTTACTTTTATGAAGATATTTTGGGGCTGCAATTTATTTGTTAATAAATGATCTGTGTGTAATCCAGGTGGTTGTCCTTATGTTTGTAAGGGCCCTTGTATATCTGAAATACTAGCAAGCCATGCATTCCGTAGAGTTTCGCTAAAGGGCCAAGGAGAGGTGGTTGAGTTACTAACTAGAGTGGATGATGACCACGGAGATGTTATTATTGAAGTGAAGGCCCCAATGGATGTTGGAGCTCTTGTTTCTTCTTTACAAACCTCCATACTTCTCCAATGAATGCAAGGGTATACTTTCCTTTGCTCTTCTTTATTTTGTTGTCTCCTATTTGTCAAATATTACTTAGAACTATGATGCTGCTAGAATTGTTTGGTTGTATTGTATTTGGAGTAAGATGGTTGGTCCAATCAAAGTAATTCTTGAGGATTGAAGATAGTATTCATGGAATTTCAATGTTATTGGGTTGTTCTGTTGTTTGGAATAGAGTGGATGGGTTTTGTTCTACTTCTATTGTGGATCTACTGAGATGTAGTGAACAACAGGCACCTTAAGAGATGTAGGAAGTCATGTGTTGTTCATGTTAAGGCCTTTTTTATGTATACTATAAGAATTGTACTAGATATTCTATATTAAATCTTTTGAGCAGGCTTCTCGACCATTCATTGGTTGCTTAGATTTGTGCTATTAGAAATATCAAAATTGTGCACATGGGTTATCCAATCAGATTTATCATGCAAATATTAGTGTGCAACTGATAAAAAAAATAGTTCTTTCTCTCTCCAAAGCTAGTTAAGGCCATTTATTTTAGCTGATAAGCTTTAGAGATTTGATAACTTATATATATATATATATATATATATATATATATAATGGCAAAGGTTAAGGCCTTGTATTGAGAATTGAGCTCCAACGTAAAGAAAACCCTGTCGGGTTACTATAGCTGCTATAGTAACCCTGAAATAGTTATTTTTGGTAATTTTCCAGAAGTCTCGGAATTCAATTATAATCGTCTTGATAGTTCGGGGATATAGTTAAACTAATAAAAATGGTATGGACAAGTGTCTAAGGGCCCGGATTCGTCGGTTGTAGATTAAAAAGCAGACATTTTGGTAAACTCACAATTTGGGCAATTGAATGCATGTAATGCATTTAGATTGTTATGAAATGTTATGTGATGAACATTTACCATGTTTAGGACATGGTGAGGTGGTTGATAAGCTGAGTGGAAGACTCGGACCTGGGTAGGTCGTAGAAGCGAATGAGGTAGGATGTCGCACGGGTGCTGTGAGTATTTCCAACTCATAGTATTCTATTGATTCTTATTGTTGTTGTGTTAGATGGATGTTGGAGTCCATCTTGTGATTCCTGCTTTGTCTGTTGACATGTTATCTTTGGTAGCATTTATGCGAGCTTGTATGTTCTGATATGATCTGCTTTGAGGGAGTACCCCTTGACATTCTTCTTGTGTTGTTGTGGGATGGCCAAAAGGTGGTACTCCATGGCATATGGCCAGTGGAGTACCCTCTTGCATCCTACTTGCACTTGGGATGCTCAAGGGGGATGGTACTCCATAGCAGTCTGTTGATTTTCTATTCTTTGCATTGAGTATTCCTTTCTTCTACCTTGCTTTTGATTTCGTACTCTTAGTTCCTCAAGATGTTTCCAATACATATTCGATATGGGTTTCCTCATATATATCGGCTTTACGTCTAGAGGAGCTATTTGTTTTCATACTTTTATATACGTATTTGAGTCGAGTCGCTCCTTAAATACGTATTGGCTTCCGATCTCGATGAGGTCACTGATTAATATATATTCGAGATGTTGCTGCCTTGGATATATAGATATACACATTACGCGTGGGGTCCGATGAAGCGGGAGGCATACGGCTCCATCCGTCGGATCGACACCACTCTAAATGTTGACTCGGGGGCAGTTGAGACGTCCCTGAGGACCCTTCGCTCGAATGACATCTGCACCCACATCCAGCAATTTGATAAGGAGGAGGTTGCTGCTCACTTTCGTTCATCTATGGCTACGGTAAGCTCTTCTATTGTTAACTGATTCGCTTGCGTCGTTGTGCTGAGCCCAACTTCCACAGGCATTCTTATGGGGGGATAGTGTAGCTTATTTGGCTTAAAGAGGCAACCCCCGAAGCGCGATGATAAACTAACTGCAGGATACCATCCGGGGGAAGTCCTCAGAACTAAAGGGCCTGAAAGACTAAAGGGATCGAATTCTCAGGCTCCACAAGGAAACCTCTGCACAGCTGAAGGGGGCTGCAGAGGAGTGTGAGAGCTTGAAGAGCACCCTCCACCTTCTTGAGTGAAGCCTGGCTGAGTCAAACATCCATCTTGAGAAGGTGAAAGAGGAGAAGAAACTAGTTCTTGATGAGCGGGATGAAAGCCTCAAGGAGTGCGCCTCACTTAGGAAGGCCAACGCCGCCTCGCCTTGAGGCCTTGAGGATATGAAGAACAAGTTTGAGGAGGTGACTCCAAAGCCACCCTCTTGAGTAAGTGTAATTTCCTCTCTTAGAAGGAAGGGAAGCGGCGATGAACTCCTCCGGCTTTACACCGCAAGATGGAGCTAGATGGCGTTGCTTGTGGGAGAGGATAGTGCTCAATCCTTGTTAGCTTCGTCCGGGAGGAGGCTAGCCTTTCTTGTTGGAGAGGTTGAGGTGTTGAGGCCGGGTTCTTGTGTTGGAGGAGTCCACGAAGAGGAAGGAGGAGCAATTGATGGAGTACACCCGGGAGGTTGGTCCAAGTGTGTTCGAGGTCTTCCGGACTTCTGGTGGGGATCCTTCAATCAACCGGCTGACACGGCGTACGCCCACAAGCTATATTTCGGGAGGAAAGATTCGCCCTCCCCCTCCAACGGCTCTGAGGTGGAAGAGGAAACAGCCTTCAGAGGTAACCTTCCTTTTTTCCATGCCATTGTCTGATACTTTACTTAGGGATATATCGTGTTGAACAGTTTTGGGCATCTCGAAACTTGTTATCACAACCGTCGGAGTAGGGGAGCCCTCGGATCCTGGTGCCAATATAGTGGTGGTTGGATTTGTTGACAAGTCAGACCTTAGGGGTCCGGTTCAGGAGCAGGGCGCCAGTAGGGAAGGGCACGACATTGCCATCGAACTTGTCTCTGTTCGTCCCCTTGAAGAGCCCGGTTTGTTACCGGATAGCAATGATCCCGCCGCGGTCGCGGCCTTCTCGATACCTACTGCTACTCGGTACCCTTGCAAAGGTCGGATCCGGACACGTCACGGCTTGACTGGTCGATCCTCCTTTAGAGGCGATCGCCGCTGGGGACTTTTCCTTGACTGAAGGGGCTGATATAGGGATGGAGGCCTCTTCCTTGGCGGGAGGGCGTGCCGAAGCAACGACAGAACCTGCTCCGACATGCCCTCTAAGTTCCAACCCTGTCATTATTGAAATCTATGAAGATGATCCCGCAGGTACTTCCTTCTTCTTTTCGCGTTTTTCACTTTTACTATTTCTCTGAGTTTCTTGTGTTGAGGGGGGAGGGGGTTCATCACCTTGACTCTGTTTTGCAAGGTGAAGGGGCGGGGTCAAGAACCTGCGTGGAGGCCCTTGGCTTCGAACTAGAACTAGGTGAGGGACAGCCTCGCCTCTATCATTTCTGGTGGGGCTTAGCTCCCCGACTTCGAAAGGTATTGTTGCTTTTTGATGTGGATACTGCTGAATTGGTTTCTGATGCTTTCCGAGAAATAGCTTACGGGGCCACCATCCGGTTATTGCGTTGTCAACAAGCGAGAAGTAAGGGCTTGGTTCATGTTTAACTCGTATTCCTTCAGGGATTGTTTTCGGCGAAGAGCTGACATTGGACCTCCTTCTCATTGTTGTAGACTGTGAAGCTTACGAGGAAGAGGAACAAAGATTCTGGGGCCTCGAAATCACCATGCTGGAACATCTCGATAAGCTGTGTATAGAGCAGGATTTATCACGGGGGTCCATGCCAATCTTTTCCCCGCCTTGTGTTCCGTTGCCATGATGTTTCAAAGAATTAGGCGGAGAGGCCAAGCTGATCTTCTGATTCAGAAATTCTGGAGGAAAGTTCGTGCAGTCTCCTTACGGATGGGCCCTTCCGCACCAGGAGAAAGTTTAAGGAAAGAGGAGTAGGACCTTGCTACATGTCTTTCCTGGGTTTAAATCATGGGCATCATCTGTTTCTCTTGGCTATTATAGTTTGCATGAGTGTATACTTGTGTTGCTTTTTTCCTTTCATCTAGTTCGAATCATCCGTGTTTTTTACATTGTAGCCTTGTTCGACTTCCACACTTCTTCTTGTCCATTCTGATGTGCGCGTGCCGCTTTTCCCGGCATGTGGTCCTATTGCTCATTGGGAATGACGCCTGTGGCCTGGTGCAAGTTCCCAGGCGTGCTTTGTTCCTCTCGTCGGGGGAGAGGGTTAACCAAATGTCGCTATGCATTCCGAAGCTAGGATGGTTATGTTATTTAAACTCCTTTACCACCCCGGTCCATATGGTCCAATTTTCATCTCGTAATGGCGGAAAACCGGCCCCTGTCTTTCCACATAGTATTCTATACTTCCCACCACTTCTCCCAGTTTCGTCTCCCACGGTGCTTTAGCTGCCGCATCCGTGATCTCAGGAGGGGGAGCTCGGTTGCTACTCTTAGGGGTCCCAGTAGAAACGAATGGGACGTAATGTTATACTGGGGGATAGTCTTCGGGGAGATATTCTTCCTGCATGGATGGACCTCCTTCTTGGCAGACCATCGTGTCTCGGTGGGGGATTGCCTTATCTTTTCTTACCTTGGGGATGCCAAATTTGGAATTCGGCATGCTCGCTGAGGCGGAGCACTGAGCAGGTTGGCCCTCTGGCGCCCGTCAGGAGGCGGATGATGAAGTCGCCTCTCTAGGGTCCTCCTAAACTTTTTACGGAGGATTCGATCTCGCCTTTGTGTCTCTGGAGAGATTGGCTTTTTAATGTACCTTCTTTTTTCTTCCCTCGTGGGGGTTGTGCCTTTCACTAGTTGTATGTACTTTCTTTTTCATTCATAATGTATTACCTTCGTTTCTTTTCCCTTGATTTGTGGGGGTCTTTCCGCGTGTCGAGGTGATGCGTTAGGTGAAGTTGGTGTATCTTTAGCTGCGGCGGGGAAATTTATGCCTAGCCAGGTCGGTACCCCCCCTCTCCCCCTTTTGCGCGGGGTTTCGATACGACGTCTTGACTTTCGAGGCCCCAAATATGGGCGATTCTTGGGTTCTCGATATTGGCATCGTTGCGGCAGGGACTCTCGGTAGGAATTAATGGTGAGTAGGCAACCAAGCGTCACCGCGTCGCTTCTAATGGAGTAGTTATCGTTGAGTACCCCTTAGGACTCATGACAGCATACGCACAACCCTTCCACCTTCCATCCCCAGAAAGACACGAAGACTCTCTATAAATGGAGTGGGAGGGTTGTTCTCATGAAGACATACCTCTGTACATTATGGGTTGCAATAGTCGCCCCTCAATCTGCCACTTCCTGTTTCCTGGCGGCATCCGCCGTCAGCTCTGGATTCCCATGTTGTTTCATCGTGACATGTGCCACATCCCTGATGGACTTATGCAGCTATACGGGCCAAGCGGGTATCACTGGTGGGTGGAGGTGTCGCGGAAGGGTGGCTTTGGGAAGGTTGCCTTTTCCACTGGGTGGTCATCATTTGTAGATGACCATCATGTGGGGGAGGAGGACCTGCTTATATTCGTCCTCTGCGAAGATGACGCATTCGACGTCCACATCCTGGACCACCAACCCGATTATGCGAAGAGGTGGCTCTCGAGGCTCGGTAGGGTGGGAGTCACGGAATGTGGTGACGCGGTCCCTAAGGGCCTCTTACAGGTAATTGCCTTGAGTTTTACCAACTTTTTGCCTTCTTAATGAAATTATGGCTATGTTTCGTTCCTTATTACCTATGAATGCTATGTTATTACTTGTCTCGTTGTTTGCGGGGGAGTTCTTGGCTTCCGATTCTCCCATTCTGGAACCAGCCATACACCACGCTTCTCGTCACCTGTATTCGAGGCAGTTCCTTCCTTGGGAGTGGACCGGTCTCGTTAGGCATTCCGACTTAGGGTTGGGGGATATTCTTCCCTGTAGAGGGGTAGCTGGAGTATCCTCTCCTGCAAACCTAGGCCGATCGCGTTAGGCGTCCCAACTTAGTGTTGGGGGAATATTCTTCCCTATAGAGGGGTAGCTGGAGTATCCTCTCCTGCGAACCTGGGTCGGTCGTGTTAGGCGTTTTGGCCAGGATGGGGGATAGCACTCTCCTACCGGTATGAGGGGGAGTGGCTGACTTTATCCGATCAAGGGGCGTACTATCGCACTTAGGTTCCTATAGCCTGGCCCTCAGGTGGATAGTGCCTCTTTGGTGGACTTGTTTAATTCTTGTCGTCCAGGGGTCGCGCAGATTTGGTGGGCGGGCTTTAGGCTCGAAAGTTTCGACCCTCCTCTTTAGGAGGAAAAGCCCCTTTCGCGCCGTCAGATCATATAAACAAATTGTAGGAAAATAGGACTATAGTGTAATGGAAGGAACATTGGAGAGATAATTATTAGTTTTATTGCTAATACCTCCTCAGATGTTACGTGTCTTGGAGCAGTAGCTTGAGTTTCCACCGATCCATCTTGGTAAGAAAGTAGGTGCACAGTGCGTACAATTTCCTTTACAACATAAGGGCCTTCCCGGTTTGTGTTTAGCTTCTCCGTCCTGCTTTTGTTGCCTTGGAATTTGTTCTCTCTCAATACCAGGTCCCCGACTTGAAAAGTCACTTCTTTGACTTTGGAATTGTAGAACTTCTTGACTTTTTGCTGGTACACCCCTTCTTGGATGTTTGCACAATCCCACCTTTCCTCTAGGAGGTCAAGCTCCGATCTAAGCCGCTCTTCATTGCTCACCGGGTCATAGGATTGTACCCAGGGGGTGGGTATCCAACTTCTGCTGAGAGTACCGCCTCCACTCCGAATGCCAGGGCGAACGGCATCTCGCCGGTTGGCGTCTGTTCGGTCGTCCGGTAGGCCCACAGTGTACCCGACACTTCTTCTACCCATGTGGTCCCATTCCGAAGCACCCGGGTCTTCAAGCTATGAAGAAGCGTTCTGACTTGCTACCGGGTCTTCAATCTACCAGGTCTTCAAGAACACAAACTTGGGGGTGGGTGACTGAGGTCAACTTTGGCTCCATGCCCAGTCAGTGCAGAATTTCTTGAACGTCGGGTTGTCGAATTGGCGGCCGTTGTCGGTGATGAACACCACTGGAAGTCCGAATCGGCATATAACTGACTTTCATAGGAAGTTCTGGCAAGCCTTCTCTGTGATGGACGCCAACGGTTCCGCCTCCACCCACTTAGTGAAGTAGTCAATGCGCCCACGATCAAAATTTATTCTCCTTTTACGCCCAGCCGCGGGGAATGGGCCGGGATGTCCAACCCCACCCAGGCTGAGCGGCCTCCTAAGCTCCTAGCCAAAGGGTTGAGAAAAGCGGCCAGACCGCCGATGAATGTTTTGCGTGGCGTTGGCGGGTGTCACACTTACAGGCTGAAGTCCTTTGCATCTCTAGTCAAGGTCGGCGAAGTATCCACACCTTAATACCTTGTGGCGAGAGCTTTTACCCTTGGTGGTCTCCCGCGAAATCCCTTCATGGATCTCTTGGGTACATACATTGCTAGCCGGTGATGAGGAACACTTGAGTGGTAGGGTATAGGATCTCTTAAAAGTTGCTCTTCGCTCAGGCTATTTTGTAGTGGGATGGCCAAGGTCGCCACCCGCCGGGCTTCCTTGGGATCACAGGGGTATGGTGCGGTATAAGTAATCCATGATAGGGTCTATCCAGCAGGGTTCATTGTCAATATCCATGAGCTCTTCGGTTGGTCGGCATTCGATGGTCCTGGCTGCCAGGTATTGAATATTGATTGGTTGCCCTATATCAATTTCGGAAGAGGCGAGCTTCGAGAGGGAGTCGGCCCCTTGATTCTCCGCCCTCGGGATCTTGGTAATCTAGCAGCTTTGGAAACTGGAAACAAGCTTTTGCACCATTTCTTTGTATTTGACCATGTTCCCTTCCCTTGTCTCGAACTCTTCTGTTAGGTATCCCACCACGAGCTGCGAATCAATGTTTGCCTTCAAGTTTTGCACTCCCAGGCCCCAGGCCAACTGCAGACCAGCGATCATCGCCTCATATTCGGCCTCGTTGTTGGTTGCTTTGAAGCCAAACCTCAGGGCGCTTGATGTGCTCCAGCCAGACGGTGAGCGGAGGACCAGCCCCGCTCCTAAGCTGTCGCTGGTCGATGACCCGTCTGTGTGCAAAACCCACTGGCGGGGAGGGATTGCAATTTCTCCAGGGTGGCCTTCATCTGCCATTAGCTTATCACCAGTAATGGTTAGTTCAGCAATGAAGTTTGCGAGTACCTGGGCCTCGATGGCTGTTCGGGGCTCGTAGCTGATATCGTATTCCTTGAGTTCAATCACCCATCTGGTTAGTCGGCCCGATATGTTAGGTCGGTAGAGCACTTGGCAGAGTGGCTGATCGGTCAATACCTTCACCCTGTGAGATTGGAAGTAGGGGCGGACCCGTCGAGCGGAAACTATCATGGCGTACACCAACTTCTCTAAGAGGAGGTATCTTGATTCCGTGTTCGTAAGTACCTTACTTACGTAATAGACTGGTTTCTGGGACCCGTCCTCTTCTTTTACCAACACCGCCTTGGCCGACCCGCGGCCTCCATGCCCCACAGGTATATATAGAGCTCTTCACCGAGCTATGGCTTGGCCAGGTGTGTTGGTGACTGCAGGTTCTCCTTCAATTGTTGTAATGACCTTTCCACATTCATGAGTCCGATTCGAGCTTGATTGCTTTCACGGCGGTAGGAAGAATGGAAGGTTCTTTTCCCCTGATTTTGATATGAACCTCCTGAGTGCCGCCAGTTGACCAAGGAGCCTTTGTATCTCCTTGACGGTCCTTGGTGACCTGGTTTCCATTATAGCCATGATCTTCTGTGAGTTAGCCTCGTGCCCTTCTGGGTCAACATGAACTCGAGGAATTTCCCGGCCAGGACTCACGAATGCACATTTATTAGGGTTGAGGCTCATGTCGATGCGGCCTTGAAGCGGTGAAAGGTTTCTTGGAGATGCAGGCGTCTTTGTTCGTCTTTGGAGCTTTTCACTAGGATGTCATCGACATAGGCTTCGACATTCAGGCCGATTTGGTCTTTGAATACTTAGTTTACCAACCTTTGAAAAGTTGCTCTTGCATTTTTGAACCCAAAGGGCATCACCTTGTAACAGTAAGTTCCCCTACTGGTAATAAAGGAAGTCTTTTCCTCATCGGCCCGAGCCATCCTGATTTGGTTGTACCCGGAGAAGGCGTCTAGGAAGCTGAGCATTTCATATCCTGATGTGGAGTCAACCATGTTATCTATGTGGGGCAGGGGGTAGCAATCTTTAGGGCAGGCTTTATTTAAATCAGTAAAATCAACACACATGCGCCACTTCCCAGTGGACTTTTTGACCGGTCTAGCGTTGGACAATCACTCTGGGTAGTGGACTTCCACGGCGAAATTTGCGCTTAGCGACTTGTCGACTTCCTCCTTCGCTGCCTTCAGGAGATTAGGTGTGAAAGCTCTCCTCTTCTGCACCACCGGTTTGTGTTTTGGGTCTACGCTGAGACAATGTTCGATGATATCCAGCGAGACCCCTGGCATCTCCTCGGCCGTCCAAGTAAACACATTAAAGTTGTTTTTCAGCAATGTCATAATCTCTCCTCATTTGCGGCCGTGACCAATTGATTCAATTTGGGCCGGTCCGCTCAATTTGGTCTCCCCATAATGGTAATTGCATCGGTGGTAGTGCGAATTGCAGCATCTCCCTTTCTTAAATCCGGTACATTTGTAGGTCCTCTCGACCGGTAGCCTCAACCTTCCTTGTGCCTCCTTCTCCCAGATCCTTGAGTATGAGTAGGTGTAGCGCATTGGTGGAGGCAAAATTTGGTTACCTTACACTTCTCCATAGCGGGTTGGGTGTAGGGAACTTCATCATCATGTGATAAAGTGGATGGAACCGCTCCCGAGGGAATTGAGTGGCGACCTTCCTATAATCACATATAGCTTCGGCAGGCGTGAACTATAAGGAAGTTGACTAGAGGCGGTGGTGCGTGCAGGGAGGGTGCCAAGGAGAAGTGGGAGGAGATTAAACCATTAAATTTGGAGGGGCTTCCATTGAAGCCAATCGTGAGAGACTTCACTGGCCTCAAGTTCTCCACAGGGATCTCCATTTGGTCGAAAGCGTTGGAGAAGATGATGTCTACTGAGCTTCTCGTATCGACCAGAACCCTGTCAACTGTGAAGATCCCGATCTGGGCTGTGATGACCAAGGCATCATCGTGAGGGTTGCTGACCCCTCTAAGATCTTCCTCGGAAAAACATATGTTTGAGGACACTCGGGGCCTCTTTCACGGATACCACATTACTGCGACCCACACGTCACGGACATAATTCCTCCTAGAAGACAAACTTTCGCCTGCGCACCCGGGTCCCCCAGCTATCATTGTGATGCGCGGGCTCTTAAGAGTTATTGGTGTGGGTGGGTCAGCTGAAGTCCCCTCCGCGGCTAGGTCTTTTTTCAGGTACTGGGAAAGCTTTCGTCTTCTATGGCATCCTTTAGATGGACATACTCATCAGTCGAGTGTCCTTGGTCTTGGTGGAATCTGCAGAACTTCTTGCCCTTCTTCCTCTTTGGGTTCTCCCTCATTTTGGGTTGGGGGGGGGGGGGGGGTTGCTTCAGAATCTTCCGGTCTTGTATCTGCATCAGAATGTTTTCAAGTGAATGGCATAGTTGCGGTATCTTGCCATCCGATCAAGATCTCTTAGTAGCCGATATGTGGGCCTCCTTTTATCGGGCGGGTGTTGTATTCTCCGATCTCGTCTGCCGCCTCCTCGAGAATTGGTCTTGGGTTGGCTCCGCTGCTTGGAAATATCCTTGCTGCTGTGACACCATTCCTCAGGCGAGCTCCATCCTCATCCGATCTTCCTCATCTCACCTAGCCTACATCTAGAGCTGGATTCTGGATAGCATGATCACTGGCGGGGCCAGTCTGGCGGCGAAATGAGCGATAGCGGGCGTGCGAGGCGGCAGTCTCTACCCGTCTTAGGGCGGACCCCCGGCGCCCGGTGGTGATGCAGCCGCAACGCAGGAAACAAATCGTGCACGTCGCGTGCACGGCCCGATGGGCCCATGCACTGACCCATCAGCGGCGGCGAATGTTGATGCACGTGGCGTGACGCCTTATGCTGCCACGTGTCATGTTATATATATATATACAAAATCAGTGAGAAACATGGTTAAAATTCATAATTAATTGTAACTAATCCATCCAATTTTTAAAAGTTGAACACCAAATCAGTTTTACAATTATTTGTTAATACTAATACTAGATTAACACTTTTTAATTTTTAATACAAATTATTAATTAGGAAAAAATCATTTAATCAAACTCTTTTTTCAATAGTTTTTTATAAATATCTACTTAATAAATAATTAGCATAAGTGAGATAAGATCCCAAAAACATGATCTTATCCCAATAACGTTATAATAGATGTTTTAATACTTGAGTTTATTTATTCAAATTAATTAGAAGCTGGCCATATATACCACTAATTACCTATATTTGGGGTTTTTAACTAATGTATAGTTTTAAATTTGTGAGAAAGTTTATAAAAGAAAAAAATTGAAATGTTAATAATAATAATAATAATAATCATCATCATCATCATAAAAATTTGTGTTTTGATTGGCTTTAAGTTTTGGGGTTTTTGATTATGTTGAAGTATTTTTCTTAATTTTGGGGGGTTTAATGTGGAAGAAGCTTGCTTTTCACTCCATATGAATTTTTCTTAATTTTCTTTTGATTTATCTTAGAATTTTTTATAAGTTTTTAGATTTTTTTAGATTTTTTTATATTTTTTAAGCTTTTTTTAAATTTTAATAATTTTTTAATAAATGGGTCGTGCGTCGTCTAGAATGAGACGCGGCGGCTTAGTACGAGCCCCGGTGCGAGGATCAAGCAATTTTGTATGGGTGCACGGCGACCGTACCGAAATTAATCTTGGCTGATAGATGCGTGCCCGTCTTGGAAAAGCCCAAAATCGACTCTACCTACATCTCATCGCGGTAGCAATCTGACTTTCATTTCGGCTGAGGAATTCCGCCAAGTTAGTGGGGCCACCTCGAGCGACAATGTCCTTAAACGGGCCTTTTCTCAAGCCCCTAATCACCGTCCCAAAGACCATATATGAATCGAGGCCCTCCATGCCGGTGATCTCTTAGTTGGCGCCCGATGTAGCTCCATAAGTTCTCAGTGGGCACATTGCATGAACGAAGAGTGTGAGAGGATCCTTTTTCAGCTTCCTCCTATTTGCAAACTGGGTCAGGTAAAGATTGGTCAAGCTGCCCAAAATTTGAGAGCAGTCCGTGAAGCGGAGACTAGAGAACCACTCGAGCGCTACACGCTAAGCGTTCGTGGGAAGGCCACGACACATAACCGCCGTTGGTTTGATTTGTCATCATCTCGGCCGAGAATACCTCTCTATGTCCCTTTGGTAGATTACGTGGAGCCATCATAATATCCGAATATTTAGGGGTCCGGGCTGCTTTCGGAAATGGGGCCTCCCAAATCACCCATATAAAGGGGAGTTGAGGTCAGGTGCAGTATTCTGAGACCCTATCCCTCTCCATCATGTGAGGTGGAGGCGGTCGTATTGGCCGTGCCTTCTTGGTGGCGATGGCGCTAGCGAGTAACAACCGGTGGTGGTCACGAGGTCTTTGGGTGGCCCGGAAGGCGGGACAATGTTGGCGGCGCCTTCCAGCCTAAGCGTGGGCAAGATGAGCCTGAGCTCCCCACCGAGGACTCCACTATTTGGGCCCTTATCAGGGAGCGTAGTTGTTGCCTGAGAGAGAGGGTCCTGGGCCGCCCCCTCTATTCATTCAGTGGTCTCGCGTTATGCGGGACCGTTGTCTGTGAGACATGGTGTTCTACATTTAGCAACGCCTGCTTGAGCTCTGCGATCTCCCGCACCATCACTTGGAACCGCTCATCGGGTTGACCTGCTCCCTCGGGAGGTGCCTTCATCCTCTCTAGGGCTCTGGGAGCTGCTGCGACGAGGGGGTCATCGGTGGGAGGGGTGTTCGCCTCCGGCAGATTAGTTGACACCCCTCCTCAAGGCTTGTGGCCTTGTATCCTCTTCGACTTTCTCAAGGTTGCCATGACTTCTCGTTCAGGGTCTTCACGGACGGCGCCAAACTGTTGACACTGAAATCGGTCTGCCTTGAGATTGAGAACCGACCTCGCGCCAACGGTTGAATTTATTTGAGGTTGGGACCCTTGAGCAGTACGAAGAAGACGAAGCAATCACAAGGAGAAACAAGTTTAACTTGGAAAAACCCCTAATAATGGGGAAAAACCACGGGGAAAAGAGATGCACTATCATTTAATGTTTTACAGATGCCCTTTGAGGCATTTAAGAGGGGTTAAATCTATTAACCTTCAGGTGGAGGTGAGATTGGAGGCGATGACCTATGGCCTGCTCTTTCTTCCCGGTGGCGGCGCTCCTTTCCACGAATATCTTTTATGGTTTTTGGTGTGCTTGTCCTTGTCTCATTGTAGCAACTTCTTTATATGGGCTAGGATTTCTTGGGGGCATGAAGCCATCCTTTCCGAGCATGTGTGCCCATTAATTCTGGCAGCTTAGTTATTTTGCCTCCCAAGTCTTCCGCGATTGTTCCTGTGAAAAGGGAGCATGAAATAAGCCCCAGATGGTAGGTGTGAAACCAGATGAGTTCTTGCGGAGACCCGATCGGATAAATTAGGCCGGTGAGTCGCGTCCAGGTCGCTTCTTTGAGAGCGGCTCTGCGAGGATAGTGCAGGATGAAATTTGTTTGGTCCAGTGCTAAACCATCTTATGGAGGTGTGCCGCCTTAGGATCGGGACACTTGATTGCTGTAGATGAGCGTCACGTGTCTTTCCACTTTTACCTCCATCATATACATTAGCATTAGGTTCCATTTGGATTTATTTTTATGAAAAAAACAGAGTTTTAAGTTTTTCTAAATATTTTACTTGTAAATGTTTAATTTTAGGAGAAAGTTAATAAGTTGTCAGTTTATATGAGTCATCATAGAAGCACCTGTAAAGAAGTTTTCAACCAGAAAAAATAAAGATAAAAGAATATTTTTATTTAAAAAATAATTGTTTTTTATTTTTTTTCAAAAAACTTGATAAACACTTTTCTTACCATGTTTCAGTTTTATTGTCTCTTTTTTTTTTTCTGGAACTGCTTAAATTATTATAAAATACGTGCTTCTACATCCTAAAATCCATGATTTTCTAGAAATTAAATAAAACAGAAACTATACAGTCTTAGTAAGAAAAAAACCATCTCAAATTTAAATGGTGGATGAAGATAATGACAAAAGTTTTTATTTGAAAAAAACGTCAATCATCTTTCAGCCAGGGACAGACAATTTGTCGAACACACATACTCTCATCTTGCGATCACGAGGTGTCAAATCTGTAATCTCTCCCAACTAACAACACCCTATATGAGAGATCAATAAGCCAACACCCTATGCAAGGGACAAAAGTTGAACAATATCATTTGGAAGATTTAATTTATATTTTATTATATTTGGAAAGTCACCTTGCTCAACTTTGAATGCAGAGAGCTCAACAACGTATTTGAATAAAAATGCATAACTTATTGTGAATGATTTAGTGAGCTACTGCCTACTGGACCTGATATATGGGACTTTAGTTAAATTTGTTCCTAAACCATAAATGGATTAAAAAAATCCCTGAAATAAAATAAATATTACAGTTGTAAACAACCATTAAAAAAAATTATTATTTTTTTTTAAATGTGTTGAGTTAGTCATGTGAGGTGATATGCACATGTTAGCATTAAGCTACATCACGTGCCTCATGTCAACTTTTTTTTTTCCTATTTTTGGTTTTTGATTTTTTTTTTTTAAATATAACATGCTGGCATAGCAACTTATGCCATGTCAGCATTAGTCCACATGGTTTGAAAAAATAATAACATGTTAACATGGTTCATAATCCATATAATAAACTGACTAATGCTAATATTACCTAAGTTGTCAAGCCAACATGTTAGACCACTAACACAAAGCCAAAAAAACTACGTGACATGCATCATCACTAACATGTCCATGCCATCTTAGACCATCCTTACACATTGGCACAAAAATGTAAATAAATAAATAATTAATTAATTAATTTTTATTCACTTTGTTAATGACCATGATAGAGGCAAAGTGACCATTAATTTGTTTTTGTTCAAGAATTTTTTTGATTCATTTTGTAATTTAAAGATCAATTTGACCAAAGCCCCATATAGTTCAAGGATGGCAAAAATAAATTTTTGGTCTTTATACTGTAGCATATTGTTCATTTTGGTCACTATAAATTTAAAATGTTGTCGACTCACTTGTATTTTTGAGAGTTTTGGCAATTACGGTCCTTGGAGCTGATGTGGCAGCCACCTATAATACATGATGAATACTTAAATATTTTAATATGACGTGGTAGGTAATGTGAAACTCTGACATGGCACAAAATTGAACTTTTTAATATGTAAAATAATTATTCCTGATGTGGCAAAAATAAAAAAATAAAAAATCTGAAAATCTTGGAAAAAAACCTTTGCCTTTTTACACAGGATTTTTCGATTTTGTAACTAAATCACAATAATCAACATGGAAATTCCTAAAGTACAGAGGCAGTATTGAACATTTTCATTGTACAAGAACTAAAATGAACAATATACTATAATATAGAGACAAAAAAAATGCATTTTTGCCTCATTTCAACTTAAAATTATTCAATCAATCTAAGCTTTAAATCATTAAAAATTTTGTAAAGTATATTACTCACTAGAAATCGAATTTCCAAGCAAACTTATATCTTCCTTTTCTTCATTTCATCGTTTAACTATTTAAAATTAACATTGAAAAATGAAACTACTAAAATAATACTATTAGTAACTAAACACGGCTCAACGTCTACAATTCCTTACAAATTGAGTTTTTTTTTTCAGTCAAGTATTCTTACAAATTAAGTTGATACACATTAAAAGAATTCTTTTTTTATTTTTTTTTGGAAACAGTGAAATGATTTGAAAGAGGCACAATAAATTAAGAAAATTATTCCCTCAATGAAAATGTGTGTGTAATCAACGATCCAGAGATGATTGTTAGTCGATCCAAGAATGATTGCGATCTTGGACTATGAGAGTTGTCATATTAGTATTGCATGATAGTAATTAACGTGCTCTTGGACTTGGTTATAAAATAAAGTAGTACAATTAATTATAGAGAGCAAGGACGAATACCACGTGAAGGCACGCGCGCCTTGTCAGTGTTTAATCTTATCTTTGAAATTATTGTACTTAACTCAATGATATAAGTATTAGCAAAGAAGGAACTCCATTATAAAAGGGAGCCATCTCTAAACAAAGGTGAAAGGAAAATTTTCTTCAGAACCTGACTGGTATGTTTTGTAAATTTATGCAATAATTAGGTTTTATATTTCGCTTTTAAAGATGCTTGAGTAATTTTTAAGTTCAATCTATCCATACGTTTTTTCTTTTTTGACTAGATGGCACTGGTAAATATCGACTTGCCGGAGTTTAACATTTCCAAGGTTTGGAGGGACAGTTACATCAAATTAATGAGTGATTGCCGTCCAAAACTGGGAGTGAAAACTAGCTCATATCAGCTTCCCATACTCCCCGTTCTCCTCCTTCTACCCCTGAAGGGTACAAAGAGATCCGATTTGCCGACATGGTGCTACGAGCCGACGATACAAATGCGATCAAGTTGAGACTGCGACGGGACAACCTCTACTTGGTAGGCTTCCAAATTGAGGTATCTGGCAAATGGGACAAATGGATGGAGTTCACTCCCGACGCAGGTGTCCCGCAGCTAATTCCAGGATCCACTCCTCTCGGCTTCACCGGTGGCTACGATGCCTTGCTCAAAGCTAGCAATGGTGATTATCTCGACAATGTGAACCTTGGAAGGGTGGTACTCCTGGAAGCTGTAAAACAGCTCAATAATCCTAACACGGCCTACGATACTCGCGCCAAGTCATTGATCGTAGTGCTCATTATGATCTGTGAATCTCTTAGATATACTTATATCACAGAGTTTTTGGCTCCAACATTTGTAAACACTAGCCCGAGTCCGACTGTAAACCCCAACTCACGCACAATCGCACTCATCAAAAATTGGGGAAAACTCTCTGAGTTGTTACTGGTTCGTGAACAAAGTCCCACTCACTATTTCCCATCAAATCCACCACCACCGGAGATGGAAATCCATAATTATCTTGATGCGGTCGCTGTGCTTGGCATCTTGAAGGAAGAGACCCCCATCAGGTCAACTACTTTACGAACAACCATCGTTGACAATGATGAACAACAATACTACTATCCTCTTGGTGAACCAATGGTGGAGGTGATTTGGGTGAAAATCGACAGCGTGTGCGACCTCTACGGCACCATCCAAGTCAGTGATGGAAGCGGGTTCTCAATACCTTTACAAAACAACCGCGATGAATCTGTCAAAACTAAACCTGGAGAGCAGCTTATCTTACAGCCTAATCCAGCTGATCGATCCATCTTAGCCTATGACGGCTTCACCATCCATGTGGATCTCAAGGATGCAAGCTATAGCACCAATCGAAACTTCACGGAGTCATTAAAGGGAAATCTCATGGAACGTCTTCAACACCTTCTCCAATGTGTATGACCAACCTTTAGAACAAGTCATTAAAGGGGAATGTGGTTCGGTGTGATCCAACTATATCGTGTTAAGTGATGCGGTGAAGGCCAAATTGGAGGTTACACTTTCATAAAGGGAGTCTATGGTGCGAAAACCACCCATGTTTCACGAGGAGATCTAAGCTCGCATTGGAAGAATTTAAGGAGGGAAGTGCTTGATGTTCAAGAAGGCATCAAGCGAGCCCATTGGTGTAACTTAACGGGCAACTTATTCCGTTGTTGAAATCTACGGTAGGCAAATTTGTACCATTGAACTCATCCATTATAGTTGAGGCTAATATTTGGAGTGCACCGGTGATGATGGGTTTTGCTAAGTGCCTTGAAGAGTTCCACGCCCTACTCTCGGTACATCACGAGAAATCCATCTCTGGCTTAAGTCGAGGTGAGATCCAGAGTGAAGGTCACTTGGGACAGAGAGATGTAATTTTCAAGTCATCCACATGCTACTAGTTACTATGTTATTATTGTCCAATAAGTTCCATCATCCCAAGTTGTTTTGTACATACTAGAGACATGAGTATGAGTATGAGTATGAGTATGAGTATGGGTTCTTGTGTTGCTTGGGATTTGGGACAAGTGTTGTTGTTGTTATATTTAAATATATTGTACTAATGTGTTCTGTTAAATTTTTTGTTTTGTGAAATGGTTTAATTTCAAACTTTTAAGTTTAATTTATATATTGTGATATGGTATATAAATCCTAATACCCATGTGACTCCATCTAAGTTGTCGGATAAACGACATAGATCACCACACAATCGGCATGGCAATGATAATCACGGTCAGAAGAGAGGATAGCGGTATGATAAAGGATGAGTGGTATAGTAGGGAATTGAATAACCCTAATAACAATGGGATGGTGGCCGGGATTTACAATGACCGACCTCGAGACCGAGAGACAATAGGGAGAGAGTTAGGACAAAACAAGGGGTAACCCAATTCTACATAGGACTCTCTCTCTCTCTCTCTCTCTTAGTAGGTCCAAGCAACCCAAGTGGACCAGTCGACTGATGATGTGCTATTATCTCTTTCGCAAATGTGTAGGGCGATCAAGTAATATAGTACACAAAGAGTAGGTTAGTCGAATCCATAGGGAGTAGCGCTCCTAGTACTAATTCGTCTTCTATTATCTAGCATATAAATATAGGTGATGGTTTAATCCAAACTAAGAAATCTAAAGAGGAACTAAAGTGAGCAATTGACAATTCTAGGGTAAATCAATGCAAAGATTATGGTACCCCTAATCTCTATCGCCCTAGGACTCCTTTGCTCGGCTAATTTCCTTATATTGGCTATCTAATTGATATGTTCTTGGACCGTGAGGAACTCTAATTAGTTCAACCCCTATCTCTAAGCGGTCAAACCCTAATCCCATACGACGACACCGATCACCCTATGACTGTATTAGATTATGTGGTTTCCACTATTAGATTTTACCCTAATCCAGAGAGTGTGACACCATACACCCAATCTCTCATCGTGCACTCACCCACTGCCATCTATACTCACATCTAGCATGATCGAGAACTCTCTACAAACCAAACAACTCAAATATGTAAATTGGGGCTCTCACACTAGCAATTGCAAGCATTAATCACACATAGATTGTAAAGTCCGAAGATTTTAGGTTATTATTTTTTTTTCTAAAATATTTGGTTAATAAGTGATTGTCCTCAGGGTTGGATCGGATTGAGTTTTTATTGGAATAAAAGTTTCTAATTTTTTTAATTAATTAAATAATTAGAGAAGTCCCTTGTACTTGGAATTTAATGGATTTAATGAGAAAAGAAGGATTTAAAAGGTTAATGCCCTAATTAGGGTTAATTGGGATCATTAGAGACCTTTTAGTAATTTCAAGGAAAAGCTGGGTTTAAGGGGAAATTGGGTCCTTCTCACACAGGAGAACTTGCATGCGAATTGGGAGAAATAGGAGGGTTTTTTAATATAATTCACGTGGAAGCTATGCACACTTAAATGAAATTTCAAAAGAGTCCAGGGACACTTTACTAAATAACCATTGAAAACTTGCATGTAAAATATGAAAATTGCAGGGACTCTTCACTAAAAATTGTTGGTAGTTTAATCTCAACTAGGAAAAGAACCTAGTTGTAAATCACAGTAGTGGAGGGATTTAAATGCAAGGTTGAACCCTCACGGGGATTTGAATATAAGGACTTGCATGTAGAGGGTGGAGTTGGTGAGGGGGGTCCTTGAAAAAGTGAAGAGTCCATTCAAGAGAATATCATGTGGTCATGTTGGTCCTTTTAGAAATATTAATTAAAGCTGGGGTTTTATGGGCAAAATGAGTTAGGCACGAGATGGTGTTTCATTATTAAAATGATAAAGGGATAAGAACAAATAACAAATGTGGAATGGCTGCAATGGTGACACGTAGCTATGAACGGAGGATTAAATCAAAGAGAAGCTCGTGAAAGCTTGGAAGAAACAGACACGTGGCTCTTGAGGATCAGGTAAAAGAAAACGCTTGATGGCCAAGGCATCCATGCACGAGTCGCATTGGAGGAGCTATCAACGGCCAAGATTAATACTGTGGATAAGGGAAGTAATTGAACGACGCCGGTGGGGACATGCAATAAAAATGCGTGTGATGGGAAACGTTTCCACGAGAATGAAATTATCTCTTAATTAGGGGTCGCCATCCATATCCATCTTAGCGGAGGGTCAGATCCGAGGCGTAATGATCATTCTCGGCCGTCCATTTGCGTAAGCTGGTCTCTCTCCTTCACCAACTCACCACCGCAATTACCGCGCCAGCCAACTGTGGGGAGATCCGCTCGCGCTTGTCAGCCGTGATCAAGGGAGATCGCGATCTCCTCCACCGTTATCGATAGCTTCTTATAAGAGCACCATGCGTGGTGAAACCCTAAAAGCTTTGTGCTGAGCGGCGGCGAGGTCTTCCTGATCATGAGAGAGGGCGAAAGGAGGCAGAGGCGTTGGTTCGCTCAAACCCTTGCAGTGGTTTTGAGCCGACGTTGGTGTAGCCGTCAGAGCACCGCCCTGGGATACTGGAAGCTGGTATAGTCAGGTAAATGTTCCGAAATCCTATGAGAAGTTTCAGTTGTTTAGTATACCTGCAAACATACATGATTTATAGAAAATCATAGGTGATAAATATTTAGTGTTTTGATATATATATATATATATATATATATACACTTGCAATGTTGTGGTAATAGCCTGAACAAGTCCAGGAAAGAGCGGTGGAGTTGTACTGGGTATGTGGAAGAACCTAATTGAGTTTTGTTTCCATTAACCATCAGTCATAGGAAAACGATGGGTTAATGCATGGGTTTATCCTAAAGTTTCCATGCTTGCATCTGTGTAAGAACTGGTGGCTAATAGGTTGTTATAATGCTGGGAAACCAGGCTCAATATATGTGTGCAGGTGTACAGGAAGGTGAATATGATGGGTTATGGGAATACTTAGGTTATTTCTAGGTTTTAGAAGTGGTTATGAGTTCTTGAATGAGTGATTATGGTGGGTGACCAAACCTATTTAGTATGACCTTGAGTCTGTGGATTATAGGTTACAATGAGTCTGCTTGAAGAGGCTGTTGTAGAGGTTGAGGGTATTTGGAAGCATGAGGGTGGCTTGCTTAGATTTAGTAGTCAGAAAGTTTCCAGAGCTTGTTGATGGGTTTGTTAATGGCTCGGGTTCATTGATGAAGGGAAACAGGGACAGTGAGGATAGGTCTAGGATAGTGTATGTGTCGTTCTTTGATGATGTAACATGATCTCCATTGATGGTTGTAAGTTTTCTGTTCTGTGAGGCATAGATTCATAGACCGGTGAATGGATGCTTGGGTTGGGTTCTTGAAGGAGATGAATTAGTTAAAGAGGTTGAGTCTAATCTACTTCAAACTAGTGGGTTGAGTAGAACTATGTTCAGGGGATTACAGGGACCTACTTGAAAGGCTCAATGGATTTGAGTAATAGGCTAAATATTACTTGAGGGGTTGAGTTTAGTTAAGTTTGAGATGAGTCCATATTCAAGACCATGAGTTAGGTTGGTCAAGTAAGAAGTTGGTTAGTCGCTGCTGATCTGGTTGCCTCTTGAGGAGACTGATTTGGTTGTCATGGTTCCCCGATTGGGATGTGTAGCTTCTTGTTAGAAAGATAAGGAAAGCACTTTCTAGCGAATCTGGATCGACGGATGGGGTCAGTTCGGATTACAAGTTATGGCGAGTTCATTATGATACTTATTTGAATTACTGAGAATGCATTAACACTAATGATAATAATAAACTACTTTGATTATGGTATGAGTAAATCTTGAGATATGGTTGGCTTTACCAAATTTGGGCGTAGAAGTCTTTGAGCTTCTTGGAGGACTATGATTAGATCGAGTAGATCTTGATGAGAAGGTAGAGATTACTTACGCCTTATACCCACTCTATGGAGTGTTTATTGGCTTTGCTATTATCTGTTTGAGTGTTTCATGACATACATTGGCTATCATGTCCCCTTGATTTGTTTGGATTGTTGCCTTGTTGATTTCATACGTGCATACATTTCCTTGTTTGATTGGATTCTGTTGAGCATGTATGATTGATTTACAGGATTATGGCATCCCTTGTTGTGAGTGATTCTTTCTTGGGATCGATTAGAGCATGGGGGCTCCATTGGGGAATGTTAGGGGATGAGACACCTTGGCATTTGACTTGTCATGCCATAGGGGCGATACTTTGGTTGCCACACTTTGTCGATTGGGGTGATTCATTGACTATGTCGATCGACCGCATTACAAAGAGGTAAGCGTTCTGCATATGACTGAGGGTTGTTTTCAACAAATCTTTGTTATTGCTAGCAGGGGATCATTCTTTGAGTTCTTCTTTGGAATTCTAGATCCACGAGAATTTGCTTGGGTGTGTTAGGGGTCCCTACCGTTGGTAGTCATTGTGGTTGGTTTGAGACCCCTAGGGTTTGTTATTGTGGGGCGTGGTCCCCAATTGCTTGGTTTGTTTTGATATATTCACTTTGATTTATCTCTTGTCATCGGTTGCAGGTTTTGATTTCATTTGTGATCCATTTGGGGTACTTACTAGGCTTTCTTTTGAGAAGCTCATTCCACTTCTTCTCTCTTCTTTTTGAGGTCACGAGGTAGGTGGCTGGGACTCGGGGAGTTGCGCCGAGGATTTGGGGATATCGTTGCAGAGGTTCAAGGACCTGCGTGTTTTCTTTATGTGAGAGATTTTATACATGGGACCCTTATAGAGACTTGACCTATGTAGGGTGTTTGACCCTTTCTTATTTATTTCCGTTGTGAAACTCTGATTAAGACTTATATTATTTGGATTATTTGTTGTTTATCTGTTTTACCTAGGCCTTGTATCTAGGTGAGGTGCACCTCTACTTAGGTACGGCCGATCTGTGCACATGCCCAAGGCTTAGGAATCGGGTCGGGGCGTGACAAAGATGGGTCACAAAAATAGATCAAAAATAATATAATAAAAAATGAAAATAGTCACAAGTTCATCCTAGAATTCTAGAATTTGAGGCTCCAATTTTCCATCAATCCAAAAACACATCAGCGAGCAAATTGTGAATAATAACATTTACTAAATAATAGCTCAATATGCACCCTCCTCTTCTCTGAGTTTAAACAAAACAGATGTAGCAGAAAAAAAAAGTCAGCTGAACTGCAACAAGTGCCTTTAATTAAATATGTCAGCCGTTTAATTATATAAAACCACATCAGCCAACACAACTATCAATGTATCAGCTATGCTCTGTAGTTAAAATCTGAACATAAGCATCTGCAACAAGTGCAAAAAGGGTAAACAACAAAAATTATTTAAGATCTAACCATTCATCAAACCAAAAGGATATGTCATGTGTATAAAACTCTAGTAGTTAACTTAAACCTCTATGAAGTACTCTATGTTGACTCGAACAAATTATTTCAAATTTAACCATTCAACAAATCAAATTATTTCATATATAAACTGCTGGAAAGGCCAAAGATTAATTGAAAAATAGATAAGATAATGTCAAATTCTCTTCTGATTTACAACAATTGAAAAGACCAATGATCAATTATTTCAGATTTTGTTGAACTGGTAAAAGTTCTCTTCAGTTTTACAACAACTAAATCCAAGTGAGTGGGGATAGAGAGGATTATCATTGTCGAGCTTAGGGATGATCTTCAGTAATTCAAGTTGATCTTGCCATGGGTCATTTCTCAAATTCTTGGTTTAAAGAAAAATTTTGTAGGGTAAATGCTTTGTTTTGATCATGAGGTAGGAAATACAAGTGATGGTTGACTTTAAGTTCTAGACAGAATATTTCATAAGAGAAACATAAGCATAAAGCACCATATAATTAGAGAAGCTAAAAAACTTAAATAGAAAGGTATGAATTTGTATGTAAAACTAATTAATGCAAGCCCAAATTCATACTCGGAAAATGTATAAAAATAATTGAGAGGCTCAGTAAGAGGGCAAAGCAAACCAGACTACAAAAGAATGCAACAAAGAAAACGTTCAAGTATGGGTTTACCAAAAACACAAAATTGCATCAAGGAAGAAAACAAAAGATCAAGAAGCAATGCACCAACAAAAAATAAGATTAAAAAACTCGGTCAGAAGAGGAGAATTTTATTTATATTATAGATACTATACATAGGCCAATTGAAAATTTATGTATGAAACTTCAGATGGGTCACCTACCAAGATACTAGCTAGATCTATCAATCAACCCAATGGTCAACAAAGCTTAAGCACGAAATTGTCAAACTTAGAAGGATAATTCTACTTAAACAACAAGTATAGAAACCCAAATTGCTCACAGAAGTTTGACCTTCTAAACTTGAACTTCTTGATTACTTATTAGAGTATGTCTACATTCCAAACCTAAAATTTCAACAAATGAAGTTCAAAAGCAACTTCATTTTGGATAGAAAATAACAAAGACTCAATCAAAGAGATATACAAAGTCATTAGGAATATTATCTATGGTTTCAAAATACAAGCATGGAGGGAGAACAAAGAAACCAAACACAGAAGTTCATTCAACTGATAAAGCAAACAATGGTGAAGAAAACAAGAAGGCAAATTCATTAGAGAGGAAGAAAGGGCAAAAGAACCTATATGCGTGATGCGATCATATGCATAGATGCGGAGATTATCACTAGTGCGCCTGCAAATCCTATACTCTTGCAAGACATCAGTTCCCATCTCTTGGTAGAACTTGATGCCATTGACATTCTAGTCCAGCGCGTACTACTCCACCCGTCTAAAATCCATCCTCGCCGCCTGTTGGGCTATTGCCGATAGCAGCATCAGCCAACCCTCTCCTCCTCTATGACTTTCTCACGAATAAGGGGGTGTGAGAGGGGTGACTCCATCCCTTCCATTTTGTTGCATTTCAACTTACAACAAATTTTGCTCTAAGTTGAAGTGCTGCAAAAGTACCCCCAAATATAAAAAGGTTTATATGTAAAAACCATTTTATAGCTAACCAAACAGCATTTCACATGCGAAACCACTTACATTACAGCTACTTATAGGTAACCAAAAAGCCCCTTAAAGTAGTTGTGTTGATGAGGTCTCACTCTTTATTTCTAGCATCTCCGAGGTTGTGACCGATGGAGTTGTCCACGAGTTTTCCAAAGCTTGCCAAAGATTAGTAGCCGGACCAAAGTTTTTGGATTGTGCTATGGATAAGCTTTCCTCCGACTCCAAAGGGATTTGCATTCCTTATCACGGGAAGCTTCGCCAGGAATATTGTGCTGAGCTGCTATTCCGGTTAAGCAGGTGATAAGATAGTAGGTGCTTTAAGGTTAGAAGCGATGCCAAAATGGGTTTATTGTTTTATGGTAATAAGTTCAAAACCTCATTAATTCGTAAGCACCACCGTCATAGTGTATCTCATCAAGATTATAGGAATTAGTACTTGTCATGAGCTGCTCTTCTCTGGACTCACCAACTCCAAGCATGAAATCAAATTGAAGAGCATGTTAGTCTTACTCTGGAGTGGTTCTGTGGGAACCTTAGTTGGAACTTTGCAGCATGTCATCAGCACATGGATTCCAGCCCCTATGTTAATTAAGTTGAAGAAATTAAATAAAAGGAACAAGCTTTGTTTAAGCTTTAAAAGAGAACTTCGTTCCATCAGAATCTGAGGAGGATGGCGGTTGTTATGAAGCGTCAGCCACAGGATGTATGAAATGACCACAGGTAACTCAAGGCTTGTAATTAATTAAAAAAGTGGGGATAGTCTTGGATTAATATAATATTATGCTAAAGAAATAGTAAATTAACGTGTTGGGAGCGTAGTAAAAGCGTCGAGGGACTTCGATTGGGAGGCGAAATTTGGGATAGTAATAGTACATATTTGTATAGGTGAGTGGAATACAAAGGAGCCCCAGGTTTTTTCCTTTTTTACTCATGTTTTATTATATGAGAGTATTGATGAGTATTTTCAAATACTATTTTCATTATTTATAATAAGATTGCCCCTAGTTAGGGTTGTTACATGATCTCTATAGTATTTTTAATTGGCTTTTCTTTGCATTGCTTGTATTTGAAGTTGATGAATATTTAACTAACGGATTGAGGGTTAGCAATGTATGTGCATGATTGATGAGTTAGAAATCACCACAGGAATAAGGGTTGACCTATTGGAAAATCAAATTTACAACTAATGTATTGAACATGAAATACAAGCTTGCATAGGTTGTATAATATTGCTTATATGTTTGAGATACACCCAATTGAGTTGTCCTTGTGTTTACCATGAGCTTCGGTATATGAGCTCTATATAGATCTTTTGGACCATAGTCGGTATCACATTAGGGAGGGTTGATTTCAAAACTTAAAATAGTTATTTCTTTCAAAACCCTCTACCCATACTCTTTGGGAGCATGGTACGGTACATCTTTCCCTTTGGGGGTGGTATGCGTCGTGTTATATTGCTTCGTGCAGATTATTGCTTCATACAGATATTGCTTGGTGCAGATTATTTCTTGGTGTAGATATTGCTTCCTAGGCATGGTTTTGTATTATATACATGGGTTGATGTGTATGTGTGATGTGATGTTGTTGTTGCTTATATGCACTTTTCATTATGTTTTCCTCGTTTATTCAGCATTATATCTTGATTGTAAGATATGGAAAAGATGAGTTAAATCTAGATTGTGTATGAATTCACCAGCATTATATGATGATTATATGCATAGGACCAACATGTTTTCTACGCATATGTCATTTTTATGAAATGTATATTTTCATATAATAACACTTGAGGGGGATGTATTCTCTTACTAAGTTTGTGTAAGCTCATTTCCCTCCTTTCATAGATCGCAGGTACAACCATACAAGAGGTCAGCGACTTCGAGGGTGAGGCACATACCGGATGTATATAGGTAGGTGATTTTGATGTTATGTAGTTTACATTTTGAAACATGTCTAGGTTGTGTACTCTAAGATTTTTGTATTATGTGATATATGTTGTTTATATAGACATGTATTCTTGTGGTTATATTATTATATGATAGGATGCTTTTACTAGTTGAGGATTTTATTATTGCGATATTACTTTTGTCATATAGAAATGTTATCGGGGAACAAGAAATTAAAAAAATTGACCCAGAAGAGTATCAGGGATCAATCCCAGTGTTGTATAGCTGGTATGGGCCATGGGGCCGGTCCTGACATAGGGGCTTGAAGGAAGGTAAGGAGAAGGTATCCCCGTTGTTTAGCAACTCGAGATCCCCTAGGCCTTGACAAAAGTCTAAGACTCCTGCAAGACCCCGGCGTGAAGTTATCTATTGGGAGAGAAGGGTGCAATCAAAGTGCTTTACTTAAACACTTTCTCTCTCCATCCTGGAGATCTTAGAGGAAGTTCTACCTACCGGGTTTCGGGCGTCATCCATGGCGATGTATAATGGCATTATTAACCCAGTCGACCATTTGGGAGCGTTCCGGACAATGATGCTAATCCATGTGACCATGGATGCAATCATGTGTGGTTTCTTCCCAACAACTCTACATGGAGTAAGCAAAAACTGGTTCAACAATCTTCTTCCAGAGTCAATTGCATCCTTTGAAGAACTATCCGTCAAACATTTTGTTCGCAGTAAGAGGTGGAAGAACTCCTTGGTGGCCTTGATGAGGATTAAGCAACGAAACGGAGAAAGCTTGCAGGATTATATTCACCACATTAACCTAGAGATGCTAGACATCCTAAACCTCAACCAGTCTTTTGCCAAGGTTGCACTCATGGAATGGCTCCACAGGTTAGCTTTTTGTTTCTCTTTGTGTAAGAAGCAGCCAGAGGACTTGTCCAACCTCCTTGGTATTTTTGAAAATTATATCAATGCCAAGGAGATTCAAGCTGGCTAGAAGGAATAGCCCAACAAGAGAGACCTAGGAAGTGGTAGAATCCATGTAGGGAACCTCCTAGGAGATGGATGAAGCTAAGGCTCCAACCTAGGAAGATCTGTAGACCGGAAGGGTTGACAAGATACCAAAGCTATGCTCCTTTCAAGCTAGCCAAGCCAAGATTGATTTGTAAGTTAAAGATTAGAGGATCTTGAGAGCGTCCGGCCAAGATGAAGAAGCAGCTATAACACGGAAAAAGAACAAGAAGTATTGTCATTTCCACCACGACTAAGGCCATGATCTTGAGAAGCACATCCAACTAAGGGGCCGAGATTGAAGATTTGACTGGTAGCGATCACCTTGACCCGATTATCTTAGGCGTGAGCAGTGAGAAGAAGGTATGTATTATCCAAAGCCAAGCCAAGCTCCACCAAAAATTATCCACTACATCACTTGGGAGGGCGGGATCTGAGGAGGTGGCGGCCAGGAGTCCACTTAAGAGCAATGGTTGGATGTTTGACAAAGTAGATCAACCAAGGAAGAGGCCTTGATCCAAGCACCCTATTACCTTCTTTGACAAAAGGTTGGGGTAAGTTAGATTTACCCACTGCGATGATGCTCTATTCATCATGGTTACCATTGCCAACTCTGAGGGTGAGAAGAGTCATCGTTGATAGTGGTAGCTTCGATCGGCGTCATCTTTTGGGACATATATGAGAAGATAAACCTCAAGCCAAAGAAGTTGCCACCGGTGAAGTCAGCTTTGTTGGTAGGATTTTTGGAGGAATAGATACGGCTTCGAAGGTATGATTATACTCCACTGTTATGGCAAGAAACCGCTCTCGCAATCTACCATCATTGGGAATTTCCTGCGTCGATTCGGTGTTCATCCGGCTACAACAATAACCTTTGGAGGTTGAGACTAAACATATTAAGGGAGGTTGTCTCCACATATCACTTGTTGATAAAGTTCCCGATCGAGAAAGGGTGTGGAGAACATAGGAAAGCAACCCATAGCCCAGCGGTGTTATATAGCCTTCCTCAAAGGTAAGGCGTAGGAAATACTAACTGTTGAGGCCCATGAAGAAGCCAAAGAAAGGCTACCCAAAAGAGCAACACCAGTCGAAAAGCCTGATACGATGTTGTTAGCCGATGGTAAAATTGATCACACAGTATAGCTCGGGGCCAAATTACAAGCAGGAAGAAATTATGAATATTCCATGAAGTAGTATTGACCTTTTCACGTGGTCACCTGAATACATGCCAAGAGTCAACATGGACCCTAACTATGTGTTTGGTTCATAGAAATGAAGATTGGAACTTTAGAAGGTGGAATTTGACTCATGGAAAAAAATCGAAGTGGGAGTTTAATAAAATTTAAGGGTTAAATAAACCTCATTACCGTAATTTCACTACCACAAAACAAACGTTGACAACATATAAAAAGTGTTTATTTTGAGATCCTCGGAATCTAACAAAACACCATGAAAATGTAGTATGGAATTTGGGCGTCCATCCATTACTTAAATGTATGTCGGTGGTCTAGAAATGGCGATTTTTCACTTTTAATCGAATTATGTGCCACAAAGAGGAAGTTAGAAAGCTTCTCAAGGAGAAATTCATCGAGGGATGTCCATTTACCCTATGTGGTTGGCAAATGTAGGCGTTTGTGAAGAAAACCTTAGGAAAATGGAGGATGTGTATAGACTTCACCGATCTCAACAAGGCTTGCTCAAAAGGCTCCTTCCCTTTCCCGATGATGCGACAAACTAGTTGATTCCACTTGAGGATATGAGATGTTGAGTATCGCTTGATGCCTTATCTGGATAAAACAAGATCCGGATGTCGATTTGACAAAGAAGACATCCTTCATTAGCGATAAAGTTACCTATTTCTATAAGGTAATATCTTCTATATTGAAAATGTCGAGCTACTTTTTAGGAGGATGGTGACTAAGGTCTTTGAGAAGTAGATCGGGATGAATGTTGAAGCCTATATTGATCACATCTGGTCAAGAGTGAGAGAAGGCCGGTTAGCATATAAGCTGATTTATAGGATACCTTACGGGTACTCCAAGCACCACGGGATGCTCCTCAACTCATGTAAGTGTGCTTTGAGGAGATGGATCAAAAATTCCTCGAGGTTCATAGTTTACCCAATGAGGGTATAGAAACCAACCGAAGTGATGCGTTCTAACGCAAATTATGCGGGTCGAATCAAGTAATAAAGTGGATTAGAAGTCGGGTTATCGATCCTCAGGGAGAAGGAAATACTAGTACTGTATATTTGTCTATTATCTAATCGATCGGAAATTGGGTGACTATCAACTAAATCTAAACCTAGAACTTAGAAATTGAAATTGCACAATCGCTTAGTACTTGGAGAAATTCAATCAAGAAAGGGATTCTTGGGTGTTGAATCCCTTTGGATTTGATGATATTAATTAGTGTGAACTATGTCAATGCTTGATAATTCATTGGCCAAAGGTGCCTAATGTGCTTTCACTCTCTCCACGAGAGATGAGTTACTAATCTAATGTTCTCACCCGATGATGTCTCGACCTAATTTGGGAAGATTAGGGGAATAAACAATATGAAAGAATCCCCTCCTTAGTACGGGCTCGAGTGTACTCCTTATCCTCTCTATTGGAGAAAGTCTACACATGGGGAGGCATTAGCATCTTCCCCATATGGGCCGATAATAATAGTCTTTCCGGGCTCTACTTAGCGTAGAGGACTAATACCTCAATACAAATCATCCAATAGACCTAATGGAACCATACAAGCAATTAACATGGAAACACTAATTTAATTAAAATAGCATCCAAAGGTTCATCTACACCCAAGCATCAAGAAATTAGCCCTCCATCAATGGAGGCAACAATCCACAATAATGAAGGGAAGATGAAAACATGAATCTCAAATAAGAAAAACTCCCTATTGATGAAAGTAGGTGGATCCTTCACTTGCTGCGCCCTTCCTTCTTGCCTTCTAGAGCTTGAGGGTGAGGAACCCCTCCGGTGCCCTCTCCTCCAAGTTGGGAAGAAGATGATGATGAGGCTCCTCCTCTAGCTCTCTCTTTCTCTCCAAGGTCTTCTAATCAGAAGCCACTCCCCAAAACCTAATTAGGCTTTCCCTTTTATAGGTGACACTAGGGTTTTGGGTTCTTTTCCGTTTATGCCACAGGTGGATCAAATCATCATTTGGAGACTTACTCCATACGGACTTCCATCACGGACTCCCATACGGGTCCGTATGACTTCACGAATCGTGGTATCACGGGGTTCTGTCGGTCCAGTATGGGACCCGTATGGACTCATCTGAGGTCTCATCACTGAGGTTGGAGTGGAGGCCATCTCTGCTTTCGAGGTTATACAGTCCAATATGGTACCCGTATGACACAGTCTTCACTCTCTTTTGTCTGTTTTGGCCCGAAATTTTCTCCAAATGCTTCCTTTTCTCTGCAGTCTCCATACTTTGCCCTGTTCACAAAAATAAACCCTTTTTTAAGTATCGGTGGGCTGAAACTCCTCTAAAACTCATAATGAACATGCCTAATATGATACAAACTATGGGTTAAATGAACACTTATCAAGAAGATCAAGGCTTTTCTTGAGATTGGCCCATCAAAGACCATCAAGGAGATTCAAAGGATGAACGGGTGTTTAGCTGCCCTTGGGCGCTTAATTTCAAGCTAAGGAGAGCAAAGTCTTCCATTCTTCTGAGCTCTCCGGAAAGCACCCAAGGTGGATTCGACTGAGGAGTGTGAGAAGGTGTTTCAACAATTAAAGGAATACCTTAGCTCCCTGCTGTTGTTAGCGAAACCTCGGTTCGGGGATGTACTTTTCATTTACTTAGCCTCTACCACCATGGCGATTGGCTCGATGCTCTTGAAAGAGGAGGAAGGGATTCAGAAGCCAATCTACTATTCCAGGAAGGTACTAACTAGTCTCGTGTCTAGATACATTCCTCTGGAGAAGTTAGCTTATATCCTTGTCCCTTTCCACTCCCGCGGACTAAGGCCAGTATTTCCAAGCACACAAAATTACGGTCCTCACTGACCATCCCTTGAAGCAAATTCTCCAACTCAAGGGGGCGTGTAGAGAGGTGACAAAGTGGGCAATTAAGCTTTCAGTGAGTTAGACATACGCTACAAGTCTCGTATAGCAATCAAGGCCCAAACCTTGGCTAACTTCATCGTAGAATAAGTCACCTTTGAAGGTGACAACTACAATTGTATGGAGAAAGAAGAGTGAGTTGCACCCTCCAGCCTATGGACTCTCTATGTTGGTGGGTTAGCTAAAGGAAATAGATCTGGGGCAAGCTTGATTCTACAATCCCTTTCAGGATGAAAGACCTCTATCACCCTCAAATTCAACTTCAAGGCGACGAACAATGAGGCAAAGTATGAGGATTTTGTGTCCAGTATGCAGCTAGCTCGCGATCTCGGAGTCCAAAACCTGCATGCCTACATCGACACTCAACAGGTTGGTGGTCATATAACTGAGGAGTTTGAGGCCATGGATGAAAATATGGTTAAATATAAGACCAGGGTGAAGAAGCTAGCTTATGGTTTCTAGCACAACTAGGACACCAAGGTTCCTCGAGCAGAGAATGAGGAGGCAGACTTTCTGTCAAAACTTGCATCCTCATCATACTCCAATCTCAAGAAACCCATCAACCTTCAACACTTAACCACTAGAAGTGTTGGAGACCAACCGAAGGAACAATTGCAAGATATCCAAGTTGATATGTGTTGGATCGATCCCATTTGGAATTATCTCTAGGATGGATCTCTTCCAACCAACTCAAAGAAAGGTCAAAGAATAATTAACAAGGTCAACTTATTTACATTATTATAGGTGAACACACGTACAAAAAGACATATCTGATGCTCTATTGTAGATGTTTGAGTCCATCGAGAGGTGTATTATGTTCTTTCTGATGTGCATGAAGGAATTTGTGGAAATCACCTCGATTGGAAGATCCTTGAGCTACAAGATCTACCGGCAAGGCTACTATTGGCCTACCCATACCAAGGAAGCCATGGCTTATGCGGAGATGTGAGTCTTGTCAATACCATCCGAGGATCCATTGATGGCCCGACTACCCAACTCAATTCTATTGTGAGTACAAGGCTATTTGCAATATGGCGGTTGACATCCTAGGCCCTTTCCTGATGGAGGTCAGGTAGCCGTAGTTCCACATCATGGCCATCAATTATTTCATCAAGTGGGTGAAAGCTAAGACACTTGCAAGGATTTTAGAGAAGGCATGCCAGGACTTCATCTGGAGATCGGTCATCTGCAAGTTCGACATCCCTGTTGCTTTTAGGCAATTTGACAATTAGAGCTTCAAGAAATTTTGTTCGGAATTAGGTATCGAGGCAAGACTGACGTTCGTGACCCATCCGTTGGCAAATGACAAAATAGAGTACTTGAAAATAACCATTCTCCGGAACCTCAAGACTTGAGTCCTATAAGCCCGAGGTCAATTTGGGTAGGTGAGCTTCCTAGCACCATGTGGGCATATCAGGATAACCATTTGGACCACAATAGGAGAGGCGCCCCTCAACCTCACCTTTGGAGGTCAGTAATTCCTGTTGATATCGGGATGCTAAAATACCTGGACTCTCAATTTACCAAGGAGACTTATAGTGAAGGACTACGAACTAAACACTGACCCCTTGGAGGAAAAGAGAGATAATGCATGTATCGAGGTTTCAACATATAGACAAAGTGCGACTTTTCTACAACTCCAAGGTGAAAGAGGCTACTTTCTAGCTTGGGGTGTTGGCCATTTGAGAAGAGCATTTCCATAGAAAAAGAGCCGAACACGGAAGGTGACTTCCAAGTGGGATGTGCCCTACATTGTGAAGGAGGTCATCCGACTTCGAGAGCGATGTCGACACCAATTTAGAAGGTCAAAACTTTAAGCGACCATTTCCAATGGAGCACCTCAGTGTTACTACCAATGAATGGAATTCTTCCATCTTTAACAAAATCTTATGCCTCCTATTTTTGGCTTCTAATCTTTAGATTAGCCTCGCCCTTTGGGGTGACCATGTTTGTTTGCTTGCATCAAACTCTCTTTGGGGTCGAGCATGTTTGCTGCATCACGAGGTCAAGCATGTTTTTTCGCTAGCATCAAAGTCTCTTTGAGGGCCAAGCATGTTAAGCTCACACAAAGTTTCTCAAAGGGCCAGGGCATGTTTTGTAGCATCAAAGTCCATTTGGGTAGAGCATATTTGTTCTCTCACATCAAAGTCTTTTTGGAAATTTTGAGCATGTTAAACTCGCATTAAAGTCCCTTTGAGGGCCGAGCATGTTTGCTCACATCAAAGTCCCTCTCAGGGTTGAGCATGTTTTCTTGCATCAAAGTGTCTTTGGGGGCTGAGCATGTTTGAGCACTCCAGGTTGAAGACTCAACCCTTGAGCTCTACCATATCGGCCTCAACTTTATGAAAAAGCTCAGCAGTAGAGTCATTGAAGGCGGCCTCCTCCTAGGGGCGTGTGGCGGTATGTACCATCAAAAGGCGGAATATACATGAGAAGATGAATTAGAGATGAAGAGGGACATGAGATAGGCCTTAGGGTTTGGATTAAGGATTGAAATGGGAACATATGAGAAGATAATGGAAAAATTTGAAGGGGCTTAAGTAGAGTGCGCCAATATCTACGTCTATTGTCTCTCGTCTTAGGACCCACCATCAGCCAAACCATCATCAATGTCTTAGATCCTCCATCTACTATCTCTAGTCTTAGGACCACTCCATCTGCCAACTTATAAGTATTTAATTGATCATATTTTTATACTATATTTGTATACACTTTGCATGCGATTTTGATGAAACTTGGCCTACCGATACTTAAATTGCGTTAATTTTGTGTGAAAAGACACATTGGGGGCGTTCCAAGGGGAGAAGAATTTTGAAGCAATTCGAGCAACTTAGAGAAGAAATGAGCAGAAATGAAGACCCAGACGGACCTGTCTACTCCTAGGCAGACCTTTCTAGCCCGTGGAGATTGCTCCAGGTTGACTATGGACTAGGCGAGCGGCGGTGAGCGCCCGTGTGCTACATCGTCGAGTCCTGAGAACAATATTGAGTAGCTGCAATGAAGACCCAGACGGGACCGTCTGGCAAGCATTCTGACTCGCTTGTGTGCCAGACAAGTCAGTTGATCTCCGTCTGCCACTTCGTCTGACTCAGACTTGGACCAAGGTATGTCAAGCTGATTGAACCAAAACACCTTGGAAAACTTGTTCTCATCCTCCAAAAGCGTTTGGGACTATAAATATCGAGGTTTAGGGTTTTGAAAGCATCTTTGGAATCTTTGGCTCTTGAGACCACTCTTGGGAGACTCTTCCATTTATCTACCATTATTCATCCACCATCTAGGGTATCAGAGAGCATAGTTGGAGGCGAGGGGCACGGCGCCATCATCCACATTTCACGGCAGCGAGGCTTGGAGGGTTGCATCAATGGTCCTATCACCGCCCCAGCGGTGGAGGGAATAATGTATCTCCTTATGTCTATGTCTCTCCTTTCTTGTTTTGTATTGGATTTGTGTTGCCCTTAAATGGGAAACTAATTTTGTAGGTATTAGGACATGATGAACCCTTGGGTTGATGTTTAATTTAGACATTGAATGTTAATAGCTATCTAGTTGCTTTTTAATATTGAGATCTATTGAGTGTCATTCATTCCATTGGTAATCTAAGTTCGACAACCCAGTTATCCAATTCGATGCACCGGGGGTGACGCCTCCCATTATCTTGAGCATACCTCAATAAAGGAGATTATGAGTGGGCGAGATGGGATACTAAGGAGAGTGAATCCTTAATATGCCTTGTCCCATAATCCTTCCAAGAATTAGATTCCCCATACTTGACAATCGGTGAGGGGTAGTAGGTTAGTAGTTTGCCTAGAGAGGGATGAAAGCACTATAGGAATTCCTTGGTCAATTTATTGCAACTATTAGCATTAATATTCTTTGTCTACCTTTATGATAGCTTAAGGAGGATTCATTGCTTCTCGGATACCCCTCTCCTATGATTGATTGCCCTTATAACTTCACTTGCGTCCTTGTTGATTTGGTTTCACCTTCTTTCTAGGTTTAACATTTAGATTAGTTTAGAAGTCCACCAAACTCTGATTAGGCTATATAATAGGTAACTAGTTAGTACTAGTATTTCTCAGTCTGTTGTTCGATACCCGACTTTTCCTAGTCCACTGTATTACTTGTCCAACCAACTTGGTACTTCACGGTAGTATCAGCTCGATCACCAACCTAGTGTCCAACAAGCCAATCCCCCGGCCACTCTCTAGCCGACCGAGATAAATTGAATACCATGGGACTAGGGATGGGCATAAAGAGAGGAATGAGGGGGAAACAAAGAGAGCTAGAGAAAAGCCCGCCAATAAGTTGAGAAAAATGGTGGGAGCGACTTTCACATTTTTGAAATGTGTTTTGTAATTCAAAAAGTATGTTAATATCTGTTTTATTAATAATTCTTATGCATATTCTTATACATATTAATATAGGTAATATTAATAATCCTCACGTGAATACATCTTGTATAATGATAAGACAAGGTTGAGCAACTACACCCACCGGAGTTTATTTGTAACTATTTCTTGTGCCAAAGCACCCATAGGAAAGTATTTCCATGGATTTTATCTTAGCTTTGCCTAAAGCTAAGGCATGTGGATTGGAATTATGGTATTTGTTGATTAGTTTTGAAGTATTCCACCTCATACTTGAACCAGCGAAATGCACAATATAGGAGATAACTTTGTTATTCAGCAAACACATGTCTCGAAGTATTGGGGTTATTCTAGAGCTATCATAAGTGATAAGGGATCTTCCGTCCGCACAATCAAATTTTTGAAGGAGTTATTAGGACTTACAGTGCAATTTGAACTTCATTACAAGCTTTTACCCCATATAGATGGATAGGCGAAAGAGGGTGAACATACAGTTGAAGCTATATTTGAGGCACTTTGTGAGTCCTAATCAAAATGATCATGTGAAGATGATGGACAAAGCCCAATTATCCTACAACTTGCAGCATTATGAAATAATGAGCATGAGTCCATTCGAGATTGTGAAAGGACAACGGCCCTTGACCCCAAATATAGTGGTTACTGGTAAAACTTTCATTAGTTCAGTTGCCTATAATGCTGCCAAAGGTTTGCAAAATTAGAGGAACCTGGCCTAGGCATATCTGAAGAAGGCAACCAAGAAAATGAAGAAATGGGTGGATAAAAAGAGAAGGAAAGTGAAATTTCATATAGGAGATCTAGTCCTCGTCAAGCTTATCATTAGGTAGTTTAAAGTGCGACAAAGGTGTTATACAAAGGCCTACTATGGAAATCGAGGACCCCTTTCCGTCATGAAGAAAATAGGCAAGGCACTTAGCAAGTAAGTTTTCACTCACGTAAGAAAATCCTCCACGATCTTCAATGTTAGCAATTTAAAGCCTTATCATGAAGACCGGGAAGATCAAGTCAAAAGGCTGAGTCACACTAAAAGCGCTGCCCATCACCACTACTTCATTCAACAAAGAAGTGGAGAGTATCATTATAAATCGGGGTAGTATCTCACAAAGGAGTAGCCAAGAGTAGATAATACTTTGTCAAGTGGAGAGGCATGCGGACTTTGAGGCTAGTTGAGAGAAGTAGGAATCTTTGTGGTAATTCCAAGGATCATATCCGAGGAGGTTCATAGAGGAGGGATCTGGCCGAGGACATTTGCTAGATTAGGCTGTGAATGTCATGGCTTGCCTGCCATCAATAGGAGAGCTAAATTAAGAAATTTGGAGTAATATCACGATTACTCACGGAGGAGAAGATTCTAGAAAGGCGGACCTCCAAGAGGACTCAAGACTATTCTAAACCCCACTTGGATCTTTTTTACACGCTTGAATATTGTAGAACATCTTGACCCCTTGTGGAAAGATATAGATTCCCAACCGTAGCAATTAGATTATATCGATACTCACAAACCATTGAGGAGGTGGAAACTTATATAAAAGGTAGAGACCCCTTTTGGCCAATGTAACCATAAGAACTCAACAAATGAAAAAACTCTCAATGCAATACAAAGCTCCTTGCTTCCAAGTGCCTCTCTAGCTCTTTCTCTTCACGGCTCTTGATGGTTCTAAGATATACTTAGTTTGTAGGAGGAACATGTCCTAGAGTGCCAAAACCGGTAGTAGATGGCCATTGCATCCACGTGACATAAGCTTGAAAAGGTACACATCCACCATCTTCTAGTTAAGTGAGTTAAAAAAGTAGGGCAGGATCGAAGTCGGTTATATAACACCCCCTTTCTATAGAGGCCAGGTGTCACACCGGTGGAGTGCAGCGTGCCTCCAACCCATAAGCTGTGGAATCTAGACTCATGATATAAGAAAACTACTCTCAAACAAAGTCATAATCATAACATAGCTTTGCTCCCCTATTGGGAGTCAGGACATGGCCCGAGATCATGTTATAACACAATACACAACAAGTGCGAGGCGGCAAGGCCCCAAATACAACCATAATCCAAATTACAAAACAAATTCTCCAAGAATATTACATAAATGTAAAACATGTAGTCAAGCCGAGCCATACAGACCTCGACCCTTGCAGTAACCACGACCTCATGCGGGCCACGCCTAGGTCTTACTGATATGTAACGAACAACAGCCCAGAGAGGTGAGCTATCACGAGCTTCGGTGAATTATGAACAATTACACTTGAGAATTAGCATACATTCCATACATCCAAAACTCAAACTAAAGTAGGATACTAGCATGTACGCAATTCAAAACATGGGAATCTGTTTGTTATCTTGGATCGAGTGAACATGCAAATGTACTCGGAAACATGAAAAACCCGTATAAACTAATATGTTGATTACAATCATCCTTGGCATAGTATATGCGCTAAATAGATATGCAATACCTCCTGAAACACTAGCCTGCACCCCTAGGTTCGATTTCCCCGGAAGAAACAACTATCAGGGGGTATGTCCTACCGCACCTGATCCTAGGGCGCAGAGCACCCATCCTCGACGATCAGAGGTATGTCTCCAGTGCACGAATGCGTCATGCAAAATGCACCTACATAGCGATATGGGCTTCTCGAGTCGGGATGAAATTTCATGCTAAAGCAGGTTGAAAGTATGAATTTTAGGAAACCGTTTGAAAACCCCTCCATCCCTAACCCAATATCAATGCTCCTAATTCTATCCTCGTTGAATCTTCCGGACTGTCTAGCTAGGATGCAGCTTATCTTACTAACTCCTCATTCTACCAATTTAAGGCATTTCTTTATAAGAGAATATGCTAGTTCACTTTCTTAATCAGTGCAAGCTTGAAGACCAAAATACTAATATAGAAATGAAAACCATCGGCAAACACAATTCAATTCAAAACTCGTGTAAATCATGAGAAATTCAAGATGCGTTGCAAATTCTGGAACAAAGCATAATGTACAGAAAGTCCACTCACTTGGAGTCCTCGCAACTTCCTAGGAATCACTTTCGGTCCTTGGCTGACTCCCTCTTTGGACCTTTCTCCTTCCTAGGATTAACAGGAGTACTTATTAAGAAAAAAAAATCCGTCTTTTCCCCAAACTCAGTCCTATAGCTAAAGAATACGAAATTCAAGAATACGGAAATAGTATTTAAATTTAAACCCACTTTGAGCTCCACTGAGCATATAAGAGTCATGGAACTCTTAATATTATGTTTTCTCTACTTAATAAGCATTATATGCCTCCAACACTTCTAAATAAATTCTTAAGCATATTTAATTAGTAACATAAATCAATCTAAAACATGGCAAGTAAGCATGGGAGCTAATTACACTTAGGTATATTAACATGCTCATTACTTGAGGGGCATTTATAACTTAGAAATTCCATGAGAAATCCGTGACACCTCCCTATAATTAGGGCTCAGGAAATTAAGTACAACCATACACATCAACTCTAGTTAAATACATGCATTACATAACATCTATACTTAGCTATTTCATAGCTTCCAATCCATAAGTAACTTCATGAAAAATCCATTCGCCAACTCCAATTCCCTAACACCATTCATAATTAAAATCCAAATTAAGGGTTCTCCATTTGTGAACATTTGGAGGCTTGGAATAGGTTAAATTCCGAATTTTGTTGATGCCTTGCCGGAGTCAGTGGTGGGAAGGAGAAGGTTGACCAGAAGTTCGGGTGATCTTGTGGTCTCTGAGTGGCGTTGAAGGGGTTTGTAGAGGGGTTCGAGGGGAGAAAAAGCTGACCCGGCGGCGGTAGCGGAAATTTCTTTGGGGGTATATGAAGTGGCTTAGTGCGTGAAGAGCTCAGTGCAGTGCGGGCCGAGGCTGCCGGCGAGTCATCCCGGCTAGCAGGGAGGGAGGCTTAGCCCGTGCGTCTGAGGGGAGGCGTAAGCGAAGCTTGGCCTTGAGAGCAGTAGGTGAGGTTGGGGGTGAGGGGAAAAGGGGAACAACGAGGAGGCGCAGGCCGGGGCGCCGGCCAAGAGCCCGCCGGAGATGCTTCGCCTGTCTGCTCGAGAAGAAAAAGGAGAACAAACTGAAGGGGGACGCGATTAGCTCTACTAGGGCTCGGTTGGAGAGGGTTTAAAGAGATGAGAAATCTCTCTCTCTCTCTCCTCAATTATTCACTATACTATACTGTATCTATTTAATAAATCTCAATCATCACCTTTTCACTGTAGCATCACGGGATGTTATTCATTTCCCCGTCTAGATCCAGAAAAATCGGATCTAAGATAAATACCACCTCTCTACGATTGTACTATACTCTCACGGGCTGGTCTCATATCCGACCAGATCCGCGAATATCACTTTTGACTCGCCCGATCTTCTTTATCGGGACTCCAATATTTGTCTAGATTCTTCCAGTTAATTAATCGGGTTAAACTACTATTAAATAATTCATCGTCTAATTAACCGGCTTTCACTACTATCCACAACCAACTATTTCGTATCGAAGTGGCTTGCCCCAATAGGGCCTTCTCTCGGCCCAATAGTTGCGAAGTCATATTTACAGCCGTTAACTTCCGATCTTCTCGAGGTTGGGGTTTCAACAACAATCGAATCATTACTATTTTTTTTTTTTTTTTTTTTCAATCCATCTCATTATTTATTAAGAATTTATCCAAAAGATAACTTAGGATTTTCGGGGCGTTACAAGTTATCTTACACACTGATACAAAACTATATAAATGGGCAGATTGGGTCAGTTAAAATCATTTTTAAACAGGTCAATGTCAAGGTTTGGTATCTTGATTTGTTTACAAAACCTTACACAACCAAAATCCAAACCGTTTTGAATAAAATTTGTCTTCTACGATTAGTTGAAACCAACAGTGTCGTGTAAAACCAACATCCAAAAAATATATAGCAAGCCCAACCCACAAACTAGGGACATCCTACGGTAGATAGCATAGCATTTATATATAACTAATTATAGATTATATATTTAAGTTTTAATTATCTATATATTTTTAAGTTATAATTATTTATAAAATAAATTTTTTGTTTTGGAGTATATAGATTCATAGAAGTGTTATATTTATAATCTTAAAGATATATTGCAAATTTTCTAAATAAGGAGTAAAAAGATATTTTAATGAGACAAATAAATGATTTAGTGCAATAACTCATGGTTAATTATGAGGGAGGCTTTACACTTGAGACTTGAGAATCTAAATTTTTCTAGAATATATCTAAAGAAAAGTTTTATGGGTATATATGTATAATTTAAATATTTATATTATTGTGTTATTATTATTATTATTGTGTGTGTATTATTATGTGTATTATTATTATTATTATTATGTTGATGATGATATAAAATTACTCTTTTGCATGAATAACAAAACATGGTATAAAATTGTTGTACCAAAAATAATATCCTAGTGTTTCACTTTGTAACAAATTTATATTGATAGTGAATCATTTACTTGTTGCCTATGGATGTAAATGTCACATGAGGTGGCCCCTCTCGGCGTCGACGTGAGCAACAGCACTTTCGGCAGGGGGCGGGCCCCACCAAATGCAATGCTTAATGAATTAGGTACAAATATCATATAAGCAAACAAGGTAATAATTAAATGCGATTGGAGTAAAATTAAGTGTTCATACACCCTATAACATATATGGAGTCAAATGCCCTATCTGAGGGTCCTACATAATAAAAGTTCAATTTGAATAAAATAAAAGGTACACAAACCTCGACTCAAAAATCAAGAAGCTAGGTTGTCCTTGAAAGCTTGACTTCCAATATCCATTGCTAGCTACTTGTCAAGATCACGTAGTAGGGAAGATCAAGGGGGTGAGCTTTAGGGAAAGTTCAATAAGCACCCACTAAAATAAATGTCATGCTATGAATACAAAAAATAAACACATGCCTAGAAAGTACTCAAGAATAGTATCACATAATAGTATAATTTACTATCTATAAACCATCCGATACATGAGACGGGGAAGTAGAAAATATCAAGTCGAGGAGTAAACATCGGGGAGTAATAAAAGCATGTCAAGTATTGTAGAAAAAATACAGTTACAAAATTTCAAAGAAAATCACAAACGGCATCTACCTAACTATACTACACATGTATGCATAAGTATTAAGTACTTGAGGTATCATGCAGAAGTCGGATCATCGTGAGCAGAGTCAACCCTTGATCGAGACAAACACACATGTCTGTATTACTACTATTAGGGATTGTGTCAACACAACTAGGGTGTACTCCCCACAGTTTGGAGTAGCAGGGGCCCAGGAGCAGGTTAGGAGATAAATAATATCGGATAATACCACATAACAAATGGCGCATATCCATCAGGCTAGCGCACATGCTCCACGTGTTTCCACGGCTAAGGGCCTACTCTTGGGTGGAGATGGTTATCGAGGCATAACACATGTTTGAAATATCAACTCGAGAATTCACAATGTGCATTCAATCAAATCAAGAAATGTCGAGAAATACCACGCAAGTTAGAAATCCAGGCATGCATGACATTATACAGAAAATACTCCAATTAAACAAGTGGTTAAGCAAATATTTATTTTTAGGAGAGATACAATATTAATTTATAAAAATACTCACAGCGCAATTTATATTGCAATAGTACTTCTGATTTAAGGAAGGTCAGGACTCACTTTCGGGCGTGTCTCATACCCGTGGCGTGATTTGTGAAAGAGTATAACTTAGGTTTTAGCTCATTCTGAACTAATTAAAGTACACAAGTCCCATACATGTTGGTTTGTAGTTACCATGTCTAGGGTTGTGAGATGTATTCAACTATGCATGTTAGATTATTATTATGTTTTACAACTAATCAAGCGGTATCCTAAGTTCTTCAAGATACTCATGAGAAAGACTTCTATATGTTCCTAGAACCCCTGTACCTTCCTATTTAACCCACTTACATAGTTAAGCCTTACTTATTGTCCAATCACCCTTTACAAAAGCCTATAGTTATTGCATCCACTCTACCATGTGGCAGTGCAACCTTTGCTATTGACCTAGTGGATTCGGACGGTAGTTCACAAGAAGAATGTTGTTGACCAAAAGCTAGAGTGCAAGCACTCAAGCCTCCATACGCAAGTGTTAGGTAGGTAAGTAAGTAATAAATTCCGGTGAGTCTTTGGGTCGAATATCTGAGGAAGGCTTACTAGGTTTTAGATGAACACTAACCTACTAAGTTGCTTGGTAAAGTTAATTGATCAATAAAGTGGAAGATGTTACTAAACTAAACTACTCATGAGTGGTGGTAAGATAATGAAGGGTGTGGGGGAATACTCTCTATGATATGCTTCTTCTGTTGTATGGCTCTAATGACTTGTTATGATTTTCTCCTTAGCTTACTAAGTTATCAAGGTAGTGGATATGTGTGTTTCAATGATAAAGATTGCACTTATGTGCACTCCGGGTGCATCCTAAAAAACCTTATTTCTAAGGATCATGCTTCTAAAGTCCATATTTCTATCTGTATATTAGAAGCATTATAGGGAAAATCTCTATCAATACCATGGATATGCCTCTACTTATGTCTAAGTTAGAGGACAAATCGGTGTCACTCCATCCATCCTAATTCCCTACTCTACTTTCAAGCCTATATTTCTATATGCTTGAAGCTTAAGATACTTGTTGCATTTCAACCAACAAAGATTAATAAAGAGATTTACAAGCACATCCACAAACATAATAACAAAGCAACCAAAGATAATATAAATATCAAGTCAAGAGTTCATACAGCCCTAGCTCAGATGTTCAAGCTACCATTACAAAGAAAGATTCATAACGATGCAAATATGAAGGTAAACATCCATGATTCAGTATAAAGAAGAGATCAATCAAATATAAAACAATAAGAGACAGGTTCCCCCTTTGTTTTGAGCTTCTTCCCTCTAGATTTGGCCTTGAAACCCTCCGGATTGCCTCTTTGGAGCCCTAGCCGTCGCCCCCAAATGAGAGATAAAAACCCTAGCAAATCAGCCCATATTTATAATCCAGCGCCCTTGACATCGCGATGTCATAAAGTAACATCGCGATGTGTCTTTTTTGTGAAAATTGGTGCTTTGTCCGTGATTAACATCGCGATGTATACAGTCTGTATCGAATATCTTCATCAACTCAACGATCGGATGACCATTTCAACTCAGATTGAGCTGAAATTTTAACTGAGTGTTCTTGACTTGTTGATCTTTGATGGGAATGGTGGAGATTGGATTTGGAGTCCTGTAGCTCTTCCAGTAAATTTCTGATCTTAGCTGCTCTTTCGGTACTCCACAATCCTCTCTTCTTTTACTCCTTATGCTCCTTTGACATAGAACACCTATCCATTTTCTCCAAGATCATCCTTATCTCGTTCCAATGGACTCATCATCTATCAATATTTAAAACTCTTGCATTAGTGCATAAATTAATCCATTTAGTATAGAAATTCACTATAACAAGTGTGTATGCTAGTTGAGGTAGAGTTTATACAAAATAACCCAAATTGGCTCTTGAATACATCATTAGATGGCCATATTTGGTCTTAACCTAGCATAATATGTCATCTAAATAACTCTCTTTTGAGAGCTATCAAATGTTGCCATTCATAGAAGAGTATCATGATGATTTACAAACACTTAAGGGATTCCATGATGACAAACAGGGAAATAAGTAAAGAGGTTATTTCTTTGCTAGTACAACAAGGTGTCTAACTAAGTAAGCTTGCAGTCACAACTAAGTAAGCTTGCAGTCACAACAAGGTGTCTAACTAAGTAAGCTTGCAGTCACAACTTATAGTTTGATAAGCCTCAAGGATTTAACTATCACCATCTGGTTGCAGCTGTTTAGTTAGTCATAGACTATATAGTATATCATGCAGCTAACTTGGAGGGAAATAAGGATGGTCTAGCTCTCAAGTACATTTGCATCGATGAATCCATGACAGTCCCAGCAGTGAGGTCCAAAGTATTATAAGCTTTAAGAATTCACTCCCTAAGGCTCCATGGGGCAAAAATTTATTTTTGGTCCCTGTACTATGGTATATTGTTCATATTGAAAAATTTTAATACGTCCCTTGTACATTAGGACTTTTTGGCAATTATGGTCCCTAGAGTGACATGGCGACCAAGTGGCATCTGAGGGTGAATACTTGAATTTTTAACATGACATGGCATGTTGTAAGTGGCAAAATATTTAAACTCTGAAATATTAATCATTTTAATAATGACATGGCTCACCACATCAACATATGTCCACGTGTCAAAAAATTCTAAAAAATTACGAAAAATAAAAAGGATTTTTAAAAATTCCAAAAAATAAAGTTAGAATTCTAAAACATCAAAAATTCTAAAAAATAAAAACTTATAAAAAATCTAAAAATCTTTAAAAATGTAAAAATAATTTTTTAATTAATCATAACAATCAACCTAAAAATAATTAAAAAAATCACGATTTGTAATTTATAAAATGAAAATGGGCTTTGTAACCACAACAATCAACTTGGAAAAATAGTAAAAATGTATAAAAAATATAAAAGAAACATCTTCAAAACCATTCCAACTTATTCCATACCCTTAATAACCTTAATCACAACAATCACAATATAGAAGCACATTTTTACTATTTTTTCTAGGTTGGAGTTTTATGATTACATTATAAAATCCTATTTATTTTTTTAGAATTTTTTTTTAGAATCGTTTAGAATTCTAACAGGATTTTTTAGATTTTTTTATTTTTATTTTTATTTTTTTATTTTTACATCTGCATGCCATGAACTAAAAATGGATTTTTTTTCATAGAATTTTTAAGAATTTTTTTTGAATTTTTAATTTTTTAAAATTTTTTGATTTTTTTTAGATTTCTAACTTGATTTTTAGAATTTTAAAAAAAAATCATGTTTATTTTTTATAATTTTTTAGAATTCTAATCCAATTTTTTTACATTTTTTTAAAATCCTATTTATTTTTAGAATTTTTAAAGATATTTTTTAGATTTTTTAGAATTTTTTTAAAATATTTTAGAATCATATCTGGATTTTCTAGAATTTTTTAAAAAAATCCTATATGTGTTTTAGAATATTTTAGAATTTTTAGAATTTTTTGACACGTGGCATGCCGCATCAACATGCTTTGTGGCGTGCCACATCATTATTAAATGATTAATATTTTAGGAGTTTAAATATTTTGCTACGCCAGCATGCAATGTCTTGTTAAAAAAATTCATGTATTCAGCTCAAATGCCTGCTTGCTGCCACGTTACGGCCAAAAGACTGAAAGTACATGGGTCGTATTGAACAACTTCAGTATATAGGGACCAAAATGAAAAATATACCATAGTACATGGACAAAAAATGGATTTTTGCCCTCCATGGGTAAGGCTTCAAGGTCTGGAGTAATAGTAGAGCAAGGTTTGCCTCTCTACATGGTACATTGTATGCCATTCATTGGCTTAGGGGTCCTCTACCCCCCTAATTCACATGGGCACATGCGTACCTTTCACAGGTGGTTGTTCTATATTTAACAGGTCTTGAAGCTTAACTGAATAGGTGTTAAGAAGTAATGAAGTCATTTAATCTTCAACTAATGAAATCATGATCCTTACTCTGATAATCCAAGCGAGCAGGTCATCTCTAATCCAAGGTTTATATATTGCTAATTAAAGTACATCCATTGCCTCTGCCATAGCTTAGATTTCAATAATCTATTGGAATGTAGGACTCTTTTAGCCATTCAACATTTGTTAGAATTTGGTATTTGCATTTCATTATACTAGTTGATCGCTATCCTAGAACTGAGTTGATTCCTTAGGATAGGCACGCGGGATGATTGAAAACAACTACATGATGTCAAGTGGCTTTCCAATCCTAATAGGATTTAAATACCAATTTAAATAAAATTCAAATATATCCTAATCTCTATATATTAAGAACTTTTATGAGATAAATAAATAAAATTTAAATATGTCCTAATCTTAATCTATTTAGGATTCTTTATGAAATAAATTGATAAATTAGTTGGTTGTATCTCGGGCCAAAGCACAAATCCCAAGGCAGGCCCAAGGCAAAAATTTCAAGATAGCACAAGAACACATATCTCGAAGCGATCTCAAATTTCAAGAAAGCCCGAGAACACATATCTGGCAATCTCAAATTTAACGATGGCCCGAGAACACATATCTCGAGGCAATCTCAAATTTCAAGATGGCCCGAGAATACATATCTTGAGGCGATCTCAAATTTCAAGATGGCTTGAGAATACATATCATGAGGCAATCTTCCATAAATACAAATCTCAAGGTAGCCCGAGCACAAATCCCGAGGCGATCCTAAATAGTAAAATAGCACAAATCCCAAGATGCCTGAATACAAATCTCGAGGCAATTATTATTATTATTATTATTATTATTATTATTATTATTAATGAAATAATAATAATGATAATAATAATAATAATAATAATAATAAATAAATAAATAAATAAATAAATAAATAAATAAATAAATAAATAAAAATAGTAATAAAATTTGATTAAATTTTAAAATATAGATTTGATCTTATCACCTCACCTCGTTACGAGAGTTGGGATCTCGCGTAGGTAGGCGCGCTTGAGGATAAAGATGAGACATCCTTTTTAAAGAAGGGGTCAGAAAGAAGACGAAAGGGGGGAAAAATTGTCAAGGGAGAACTTTGGTCTAGGAAGAAAATTTTTGGGTGAAAAAGATTTGTCCAGAGGAGCCTATGGTCTGGAAGGAGAAGAAGCCCGTGATTATCCACCGGTAGAAAAAAGACAAGGAATGTAATTTTTTTATATTATATATATATATATATATATATATATATATATATATATATATGTAATAAAAGCCCTTAGAACCCCCACTTTTGATATATTGGAGATCCAGGGGACATAAGTAGCCCTAGATTTTGAGGGAGAGCGAGGATGGGAGCTATAAGCAAATAATAATAAAAAAAAGAGTGTGATATTTAGATTACATGTTATAAAATAAAAAAATATCTAAATAAATAATGATGTATAAAAAAAAAAGGGTCAGCACGCCCCAGTCTCTCTCCATACGAGTTTCTCCACGCAGCATGTAGCGCGGCCATCACACACCCCCAATGTTTTAAAGCCGGGGACCCGGACGGCCCGGTCCGGGCCGGCGAGGCAAGGGGGAAGCCCGGTGGCCGGTCAGGGTTTATACTAAATTATTTGGAGTCTGGCTATCCAAACCCAGTAGGCCAGGCCGGTCGAGGTCCTAGCCGGAACCCGGAAGAAGCAGGGTTTTAAAAAACTTCTTGTAAGATAGCGTGGCGCCCTCGATGGCTCGACCTCTGCTTGAGAATATCAAAGTGAGGAGAATTAGAAACCCTAAGCGGCGCACCGCAAACGCATTACTACTTGGGCCTCTTCTCACGGTGAGCAGCCAGCGGGCTTGAGGAAGGCGGCTTCATAGTCCATAAACTCCTCCCCTCTCGGTCGTGAGAGATGGTGGTAGCTTGTTCATTTGGAGATTTATTTTTCCTTTTTTTTTTCCTTTTAAATCTTTGATGATTAGGTGAGTTATATAGATTGCAATTCACTTTGTATTAATATTTGTAAATTTGTGATTTCTTATTGAATGTGTGTTTTTGTGATTTTGTGATTTGAGTTGATGAACAAGTTTCTCAACTTTCTTTTATAAATTTATTCTGCAGATTATGAATCAAAGTGGTGCTTTCCCTTTTTGTTTCTTGCTATGATTCCTATGAACTAATAATGATAATTGAGTTAGACTTAGCATTTTAATTTATTCAGGTTAGCAGATTTCTCTCTGTTATGCATTAATCATGTTTAATTAACTTGAAATCAGAACTCATCATCAATGAAACACGGTAAATGGAAGAAAGAATATGTTGAGAAATGGTTGCCTGGTTACAGCTTGCAGCACAAGTCTTGGTAATAAATAGATAGCATCCATCGAGGATCTTGATTGATTTCTGATTCTGAACAAATCAAATAAGAAGAGAGGAATGTAAAGATATATGCCAACTCCATTTAAATCCCCTTCTTCATTCCACCAATTCTCTTCTCACTCACTAGCTGTGCAATAATAATCAGTGGCAGCAACATGCATTTGATAAATAATCAGGTATTCATTTCTTAGTTTAAATTATACTATTTTAGTTTTAATTCCACATTTTATTTCAATTAGAAGGACTTTAATTGATCTTGTAAACCAATAGAATTTTCATAGTTTAAATTATACTATTTACCTTTGTACTCACTTTTACATGGTTTTTTTTTTTTTTGGTAATTGAAGAGTTTTATTAAAAAACTAAACTGTCTTCAAACCTAGCTCCAGATTACATATCAAAATATCAATATCCATTTTGACCTCATGTGGCATGTTAGAGAAATCAACATATTTAATTTTCCCAATTCCTTGTTCTTCTAGCTAGCTTAATTAGCCATATTGTATGCCAACACTACATTAGTTTCTCTAGGAATATGTTGTATTTTTCATTCTTTAATCACAATGTAATTAGATTGCTCTACACCTCATCCAATATCTCCTAGCTGCTCACTTATCTGTGGGCCTTCATTAATTAGCCTTGCCACTTGTAAATTATGTTTGTAAATGCTTACCTCCATTATTTGTCCATGCACCAGATGATCCAAGCCTTCTTTCATTGCCTTCATCTCCACCCCTTCAAAGAATATTGATTGTGCATGTTCTCATCCCTCCAAGGCAAAATTTATACGTATTAATTAGTTAAGATTATATATGCAATCCACACTTGCCTCCTTAATTACCTTCTTCATCCCATGATCCATGCATGTAAACATTAGATGTTTATAATTCTTTTTGTTGCACTGTTGTGTTGTCTCCTCCCCTTATTTAATTGTTTAAAACATTGAAGTCAAATGTAGTAAGTATAGATAATGATGAAACAATGAAATCAAATATAAGATTTTTACTTTTTTGCTAATGAATTGGATTCATGGAGAAAATTACAAAGCAATAAGTGTAGCATTTTTGCTAATCAATTGATTCAATTCTAAAAGAACAAAAACATTACAGAAAATATTCTATTTTGACATAATATTTTATTATTTTTCAGTGAAGGCTTGGATAAGAATTTAGTTTTTATTGATAATTTGATGTGTCATTGACTTTGGTTATTGGAAAAATGCCCCCTTTTTTTTTGTTTACTCATCTATTTGTACCACTGAGTGTAAGGAAACATGACATTTATTTGTGAATTGTGAATTGTAAATTGTAAATTTATTTTTAAATCTTTGTATTTTCCTCCCATTATATTTTGGTTTTAAATGTAATAATTATTGTGATTTTTTTTCTTATATAGATTGTAATAACATGGATACTGTTGAATCGGGATCAACACCAACTAATGAAGTGCAATCTAGTTCTACCGGTGTAAATATTCGACAGAAAAGGGATATTGCATGGAGATATGTAAGTGAGATGCAAAATTCTCAAGGAAGGAGGATTTTGATGTGTAATTTTTGTGGCAAGCAAAATCTTGGCCGGGGAATCAACGAATGAAGCAACATCTAAATTTGGATCGAAAGGAAATGTTGATTCATGTAAAAAATACCTTCGGATGTTAGGTTTTTAATGCAAGGATCATTTGCAAGAGAATGCTCAAAAGGCTAAAGAGAAAAATGGATGTTTTGATGATGTCAATCCACATTTGGTCATGGTGAATCTATGCATCAATTTGAAGGTGATGATGTTGAAGATATTTCGGTCAAAAGTAGCCAAAAGTGAGTCGCGACTTTCAAAGGAAAAGAAAGGTTTCTTGTGGTATTAAATCATATTTCAAGCATGGAGTTTCTGATCCTGCAACCTAGTATAAAGGCTTCTCTACAAAGCAAGGAGAAATGGCATGATCTTGATATATCCAATTGCATTGTGATTTTATCATGCTTGTATTCCATTGAATCTTTGTCAACTCTCCCTTTTTCCAAATTTTTAATTAGCAAGATAGCAAGTATGGGCCATGGGTATACCCGTCCTAGTTATCATGCATTGAGAACTAAGATGTTAAGAGATTGCAAGCAACAAATGAAGCTGACTATTGATAGTTTTCAAAGAACATGGGCTGAAACAGGATGCACTATCATGGGTGATGGATGGACAGGTATTAGACAAAGATCTTTAATCAATTTCTTGGTGTATTCTCCTAAAGGGATATCATTCATTAAGTCAGTTGATACTTCAAGCTTTATTACAATTGCAGAGACATTATGCAATCTTTTTTCTGAAATCATTGAAATGGTTGGTCCTAAAAATGTAGTGCATATGGTGACAGATAATGGGGCTAATTATAAGGCTGCTGGAAGGATGATTACAGAGAAGTATGTTGACATTTATTGGTCTCCATGTGTTGCACATTGCATAAACTTGATTCTCAAAGATATTGGTGACATGCCTACTGTTAAGAATTTGGCAATTCTTGCTTCAAAGGTGACAGTTTTCATCTACAATCATAAATGGGTTTTGAATTGGTTGAGAAAACAACCAAATTGGACAGAAGTTATTCGTCATGGAGCTACTCGTTTTGCTACAACTTTTATTGCCTTGAAGAGTTTGTATGACCATAAAGATTATTTACAATCTTTGGTTTTTTCTTGACTTCAAAAGTTTCTTAATATGCAAAAGGGAGAGAAGTTAAGCAAATTATTTTGGATGAAAATTTTTGGAGGAATTGTTTTGATAATGGTGAAGATAATGGGCCCATTGTTTTACGTTTATTTCTTGGTTGTGATTCGGATGAAAAGCCGGCAATGGGTTATGTGTATGATGGGATATATAGGGCTCGTAAAGGCATTAAGGAATTGTTCAAAAGAAAGAAGCACTTGTACAAGCCTTATACTTCCATTATCAAGGATCGGTGGAGTAGGACTTTACGTACCGGGGTTCATGTTTTGGCACATTGGTTGAATCCCGCATTTCAATATGATGAGCATAACTTGTGCCAAAAATTGGAGGTTCAACGAGGAATACTTGATGTGATCGAGCGACAAACATTGTTTAAATCAAGTGAATTAATGGAAGAGATGAAAGTATTTAGAGAAAGACAAAAGACTTTTGCTCGGCCGCTTACTATAAGCACTTGCAAGACTACTACTCCCGGTAAGAATAAAATTACTTTATTTTAACTTATATGATAATTAATTTTTTACATTTCTATGATTGTCCAATATACTTAAGTAGTCTTATTATACAATTTTATAGATGAATGGTGGAAATTCTTTGGTTGTGATGTTCCAAATTTGCAAAAGTTGGCAATTAGAATTCTTAGTCAAACCGCTTCTTCTTCGGGGTGTGAACGTAATTGGAGTGTGTTTGAACATATTCATACCAAGAAAAGAAATAGATTGGAGCATCAAAGGCTCAATGACTTGGTATATGTTCACTACAACCTACGTTTGCAACATAGGTATGAAGATTTGTGCTTTTCTTTTTAATATACTCCATATGACATTGAGTTATTGATTTAATCCTTTTAATTTTTTTTCTCTAGGTTGGCTTCAAAAAATAGACCTTATGATCCAATTGATTATGAGTGTATTGAGTAAAGAGCTGAATTTTGGGTGGTGGAAGAGGAACCGGAAGGAGAACTTAACTATGATGAATTGGAATCTATGTTAGAGGAGCAACCAAGAATGGGTGAAGAATCAACCAACTTGTCTAATGGTTAGTTTTATTAATTTCTTGAACTATTATTTTTACAATAGTTAATGTTGTTAATGCTTAATTTATATATGTTTTTTTATAGGTGGCAATGAAGATGATATGGTGACAATTGAGAATGATGATAATGCAATGGTTGGTGTCCAAGGAAATACTAACAATGATTTAGATGAAGAAGATTGGCTTTCACCTCCTTCAACAAATTAAATGAAAATGTTTTCTATTATGTTTTGTTATGTTGTTAGTGAATTGGTACTCTTTGTTTTTTTTTGTTGACTTAGTAGTCTTTGTCTTTGTTTTGTTGTTGACTTGTTTGAGTTGTTTCTACTTTCTACTTTCTACTTTCTATTATGTTTTGTTTTATAATGAAGATGTTTATGTTTTGTTATGTAGTGGGCAATGGTTGCTCTTTATATTATGTTCCAACTTCCAAGTGTTGGTGATTACTCAATGAGTCTATATATATATATATATATATATATATATATATATATATATATATATAATTTATTTATTTTTATTTATTTATATATATTATTTATGACATCATCCGGTCACCGTGGCCTGACAATTGTGGAGACCGGTTAAACTTCTTACGGTGGTCAATTTTTGAGCCAGCTCCTCCATGAGCCAATGCCGTCGGCCTGGGTTCCCCCTGCCATGGCCAGCACGCCCCAGCCGCCACAAGTGGGAAGCCAGGCCCGCCGTCTCTCCGGTCATGGCTGAGAAGTCTTATGGTTGAGAAGCCCCATGACCGAGAAGCCCCTAGCTGCTGCAGGAAGGAAGCTCACAATTGCTGCCCCCGATCTTGGTTGATCTGCCTTAGAAATATCCAACCGCCCTTGTAGGAGAAACTCCACCGTGTTGCCAGGCGTAGGCGGATCATGTCTCTTTGATGTATTCTGGCAATGCAATGCAAAGGCAACTAGTTTTAATCCTGAAGGAACTGATAGCTCCCTCCAGAAACAACACAACAAGGACGTGACTTTCAGGAAGCTGGAAATTAAATATTTTCTTTTAGTTCAAGCAAACAATGAAAAGCTGAAGCCAAAGGAGACTCTGCAGAAGCATCAATATGAAACCATTGCCCATGGAGGTACCCGCCGCCACCTTGAGTGGTGAGAAGGTTCAGACTTGGTACTGATTGATATCATCTTTGTTTCCCAATGAAGCTGTTGCCTTTGGATGGCATCTAATCCATGTTTTAAGCTAGTAAAAGATTAAAAAGGGATGTTGAATGCTGAAACAAGCTGAAGAAAACTGCAACCCTACTCGTTTAGTAAGCAAGAATGCCACACATCACTTGTTCGATGAAATACCCCATCAAAATTACAGTTTGGAACTTAACGTTCATGGAATAAATATGATCTTTGCCGTCTTTATTTTTATATTTTTTATTTGCGATTCTTGTCTTTATTTGTTGATGCTACGTTATTTAGCCATTGGCTGCTTGCTTTTCTTTAAATGCGTCAGCGTTCTTTGCTACCATATAGGCTTTTATCTTCTTTGTTGATGCTACTCTTTCTTTGCTTTCTGTTTACGAGGTTGTTATTCTTCTTTGTTTATTTAGCAAGAAACGCTTTGTCATCATGAAAAAAGTTGGAGTTCTTCTTTGTAATGATGCCACTATACCCTTTGTAAAATAAAAAAGGAGTTCTTTGATATTCTTTGCTGCAAAATAATAAAAAAGCATAAGAGGAAAGATAAAATGAAAAGGTGCTGCTACATCCAAGAGAGCAAGCATGAAGCCTGTGTATGTCCAGATTTTTGTCTCCAGCTTATTGTATGAAATTTGAAGATGAGATGCACCGAAATGGCAAGAAATCAATTCATTGATAAACCAAAAAAAAAAGAAGGGCTACTGCAGAAATTAAAAAAAAAGGAGAAGTCAGCTGCTCAAGATGGAGAGAGTTGCTGCAAAGGGAAATACATACCAGTTAGTATTAAAGTGAATGCCATTTCTATTCAAGAATCAAAGGAATTAAATCTTGTGAAATAATTGCAATACTTTCACTGTAGAAGCTCAGAGAATCCCATCCAAGATATGAAGAAATTGACATTACTATTTGAAGTTGCTTGATCCTAATAACATTTTTTTTCCAAATTTACTGGCAAGTCAACTATTTGATCCAAAATGGTAGCAATCGAAGTGCTTGTGGCAAGTATTTTGTCTAATCACTGAGTGAAAATCCAAGTACTAGTTGAATTCCAAGACATCCAAAGCCCTCCAACTATATATAATACAGATCCCTTTGGTAGCCCGGTCGGTACAAATTTTTATAGAGAAGGAAGCCAATTCCTGCAATTTTGCGGCTGACCACCCTCCATTTCAAACATCGATAACTTTTGTGAAACTCCGATTGAGGTGAAATCTATGGCATTGGAAACTAGACATCCAGGGCTTTCCAACCATATATGGTACAACTCCCTTTAATTGCTTAGTTTGTACAAATTACAGTTTATAAAATTTTGGCTGATTATGCGTAAACTTATTTGTGGGCCATTAGCAAACATGAGTAGCATCTCTTGACTTGCCCATGAGTTCCAAAATATTCAGTACTTTGTGATTTTGAAAATGCTAAAGTTGATCGATTAATACGTACCAAACATTGACGGTTATATAAAATGCCTAAATGAGGCAGCGATACTATAAATTAGACTTAGATCTTGAAGCGGCGAAATGGTGAGATACGGATCCCAAAATGGTGTAGACATTACGGCTGTAACGAGACACATATCTTGAGGTGGTAATACAGCGGCATAAAGTCAAAGGGGACGACGAGGCACACAAGGCGGCTTCATATAAATAAAATAATATATATATATTTATATGATGATATATGTAATAAAGTCATAATTTACAAATAAATGAATTCTAAAATTATATTCATTTTTCTTGCCTTGACTTGTACATTTACCCTTAATCGGAGGTTCCCAAGACTTACGTGCAGGGTAATTAATAATAGAGGCTTGCCTCTATTAGAATGGAATAACTTCACAAAACAAAACAAATCTGACATTTGTGATTCGTTATATACTTTGGTGTCTCTTCATGGACCTGCGATGCAGTTTGGTATTTTCGATCCCACAAATTCTGGCATGCCCGGTGGGACCCATATTCTTCCTCCCATCTTTGAGGCAAAAGTACAAGTAAAGGCATTGTTTCTACATCCCAAAGAAGAAAACTAACATTGTTGATCTTCTTATTGCAGACTAAATGGCATTCAAGAACTCAACCACACCTGGGAGACCGAAGCTCACAATCTTCCTTGGAGAAGGAACCGAGGTCCAGTACTTGATTACCTTAGCCTTCAACGCCATGAACGGCTGGATCGAATTGAGGTTTGGCACGATTTACGAGTCCGTGCGATTCGTTAGGAGGCTTTCATCCTCGAGGAGGAAAACACAGGAGTCCGTGCCTTCCATCGAGGGTGCGTGCTGAATGTGATCCTCTCAAGACCAAGCGAAGATATTGCGATGAAGAACCACTAAGAATATACGCTTTCAAAAGGCTATCCTATCCTAAAAGTGTAGCCTCTATGAATGATGATGATGATGAACCCATCTTCTTTGTTACCACAAAAGGCGGAGAGTGGAATATTCCAATCGATGAAGACACACCTAAGAAGAGTGTGTTCTCAAGGCTCACACCAAGGAAGGTCAAAATTTCAAAGCAAAAATTTGGATTTTGTGTCTTTCCAAGAGCACAAATACAATCAAATGAGTTCCTTCAACAACTCATTTTGAACCATTAAGCTTGTGAAGAAGAATTCAACTACTCTGAGCTACAACCTCAACTAAATGAAAAAAGGTGGCGGACCCCCAAAGTCCCACCATTAGGACACCTTCAACAAAACCTCTACAAGACTTACACAGCGTCAAAGAAGCTGCGGTCGGAGAAGATGGCGTGAGGAGTTCTACCAAAGAAGAAGAAATTAGTATTAAATACCACGAAAGGCTGTTTTTATCGGATAGCTTCTAGGCGAGAATCAAGCCAAGACCTCCGGCTCAAAATTTCAGTGGAGGAGAGAGATGAAAGATGAAGAAATATCCGATGTGGATGTAGAAATATACACTATCCGGATTATTCTTGAAGCCGAGGAGATCCGATTGCACGAACCACAACAACCAAGGGTGTTCACAAGGTCTCGTAGAATGGCTACAGACTCAAAGTGGGGTTGGAGATAAAGGTTTATGCCAGATGCTACATGAGGGTCAAAGAATAGGGAGCCTTCCAGTGTTTCGCACGCTAACGAATTACAAGGAAGCAGACCCCCCAAATGAAGAAGCAGAGGATGAACTTGCCTTTGTTTATAATGGAGATGATATTATAATGAGAGTCTAGCAAATGGAGAGACTCTGACAAATGGAAAATCGGGAAGCTGAATATCAATGGCTTAATGAAAACATGACAATTATGATGGAGTCAATGCTGAAGATGTAGAGACAAATGGCTACCTTAATAGAAAATCAAAAAGCACAAAGGACGAGAAGTCCAAATCCACAACCAAGAGAAATCCCTAGGCCAGTAGAGTGAGGGAGAACCTCTCCATAACCAAGAGAAGTTCCTAGGCCGGGAGAGCAAGAGGAACTTCAGTATGCTCCTATAAGAGAAATCCCTAGGCGGGGAGAGCAAGAGGGGACCTCATATGCTCCTATTCCAGGCGATCGATTTGCAATGACTTCGGGAGGAGATACAACAAATGGTGGCGGCTAAATTGGAAGCAAGCTAAAGGGAAGGAGATAAAGGTTGATGGAGATAAACCATATCCCGATTATCATGACACAGTACCCTATCCTAAAGGGTATAATATACCTAAATTTAAGCAGTTTGGTGGACAAAATCAAAATCGCGGACCTCGCAGCCACTCATCAGAATAAAGATGAGAAAGTGGTGGACTATATTATGAGATAGTGAAACCTGAGTATCAAATGTGAACAACCCCTTGATCAGCCACAGGCGGTGTGTTTACTGCTTAGGAACATTGATAGTTGGATGGTACCCTTTCTGAGTACATCTGGCATCACCACATTCCAAGAGTTGATTTCAAAAGCAAAAGATGTTGGAAAGGACAAGCTCGAAGATATCCTCCAATTTTCAAGCTCCAAGGAATGGCGGAGAAAAGCCCAAAAGGACGAGAATGTGTCCAAGTATCTTTGCTACAACCTTCAATATTGATAAAGGAAAAGGTGTTGGGGAGTCTCACAAGCCAGAACAAGTCAAGCCACCCACCTTAGGTGCTGCTGTTAATGAATCAAAGCCTCTTCCCTCCTTGAAAGAAAGGATGAATAAGAAATATTCTTTCAGGAGAGATAAGGTATTGATAGGCCTCCTGCTATTCCAGAAGGATTGTGGGAAGTATTCATATCCAAGAAGTCAAAGAAGATATTGCAAAAGTTGGCTGAGCTCCCAGGGATTACATGGAGATGTTTTCAAGAACCCCCTAAAGGGCTCCAAATTAAACAAACAAAGAGGAAGAACAAAAAGAAGAACAAGAAGCGCGAACAATCAAAGCACAAGAAGTCCATCATAGAAGAGTATATCTAGTCCCTCGACGAATATGAGCAGAAGGAAAGGGTCTTGATCACTCTTAGAGACTATTCTCCCGAGGAGGTTGAAGAATTACTTGGGGAATTAGTTGAGGAGGATGGTGAAGATATGCAAGTAGAGACTTGCAGGGTTATTTCTGGAGAAGAATACCCTTTGTATATCCCAGATGACTATGATGATGATAGCTTCTACGAGGCGAGAAGAGTCTTATGACCGTCCGCGTACGACCTTATATCGGCAAGAAGCGGAAAGAAGAAGAAGGCGGCGTTGAGGAGAAGAGTGAAGAAGGCGGAATGCAGGACTCTTAGAACCACACCAACCGGAAGAGCCAAAGAAACCATATTATACCCCAAAGAAAGTCTTGAGAAAGCTATACTGTGAAGAAATTCACGCTTTTCATTCTAAGGGTGATAGAGGAGTCAACAAGCGAGAGGCTACTACAAGCTGCATATTGAAGATCTTTGAGTGAGGCGAGTGCAGGACATACCCTCAGGAAGCATTAGGGGCAAAATTTTGTTTTGAGGAGGTGGTAGAGTCTTAAGCCTCCAACAAGCGACAAATAAGAAGGGGATGTCTGTTCTCTAAAGCATCAAGAATAAGAAAGGCAAAAGGAAGAAGCTTTTTTATCAAGCGATGGAAATGGGAATGGAATTACCTAACCCTAAAAGGTCGTACTTGATGCATCTTGACAGTCATCCAAACTACTGTCTCGTGGGACACACCATAGAGGAGTGCTAGAATTTCCAAAAATGGTTACAAAAACAAGTTTCCAAGGGAATTTGAGACTCAGCGATGAATATTTTTGAGGAAAAGAGGCGAATGCAAGGCCATAACTTCTCAAGTAGATTAGAGGATGAATTGAACTTCAGGATGAAGAAGATAATGAAGATAATGAGGAATTTACAGTACCATGTATATCCAAATGCAACTCGAAGGCGGGAAAGTGCTTCGACCAAGATAGATATCCGACTCTAATGATAAGAAGAAAAGAAAGATGATTGATGAAGGAAACATCTCACCAAAGAAACCTTCAAAGAAGCCAAATTATAACATCTTGGCACACTTAAAGAAAGTTCACGCTATTCTCGGTATGTATGGCCTTGCGCGATGATATACATTTCAAGTCGAGGAATCTCTAATACATGCCCTACAAAATCCACGAGGAGTATCGGGCCTACTTTCTTTGAGGTTAACATGAAAAAGGCTACATGCAATTTCATGCACCTTTAGTATCTTTCACAGATGAAGATTTGTTGCTTGGGACTACAGAACACAACAGACCGTTATATGTAACGGGTTCTTGTGATGGGATAAAAATCAACAGAGTTTTGATTGACCCAGGATCCTCTGTAAACCTAATGACCCTCAACGCTCTCCGGGCATTGGCTCTTGAAATATGCCACTTATCTCAGGAGAAGATCGTCATTCAGGGTTTTAATTAGCATAGCCAAAAGGCACTGGGGTCTATCACCCTCCCAATTAAATTTGGAAAGATAATATCCGATGTGAAGTTTCATATGATCGACGCAAATGTCTCATACAAAGCCCTGTTGGGGAGGCCATGGATCCATGAAAATCAAATAATCCCTTCAACACTTCATCAATGTGTGAAATATATGGTGAATGGGGAAGAATTCAGGATTGATGGAGAAATCCAACCCTTCGGCATCCATGAAATCCACTATGAAGATGCGAGATATTACCTTAAGCAATCAAAAAGGGGCAAATACCTAGGCCCACAGGTAGAGTTTTTGGTGAAGATACCCAAGTCTACTCCTATGCCTAAAGGAAAAGATCCAATATTGCCTCACTTTTGTAGTGACACTGAGTCCTCAGAAGACAAAAGTGATGAAGACACACACCAAAGCAAAGGCCAAGCTAAATGGTCTACCCAAGAAAGCACATTCCACATCACAAGGATTCCTGATGGGCTCTACAAATCCTTGGATGACTTGAATGTTAACAGTTGAGCATTTAGAGAGACATTCTACGTCCATTTCGACATAAGAAGGAGAGGCATTCTCTTCTATGAAGCCAAAAGCAATGAAATTTCAAATGATTATATCATAAATATTGAAGAATTAGAAGATGATGAAATTCAACTCATAAATTTCCCCAGCTATTATCCCGACAAGCTCAAGACAGTAGTTGAGAGGTATGGGGGCAAAATGAAATTGTCAAGGAAGTCATATCACAGCTTTCGTCGGCTGTGGAACCTTGCACATTTGGAGAAGAAAGGAATAGGCTACTCCGAATCTTCCAGGCATTCATGTTACATGATAATGTGAGGGAAGGAGGAGGAGATTAAAATGAAGAATGCACCACTTGAGCTAGAAGATGGGGGGGGCAAGAGACAATTGATGAGTTGGTCGAAGTCAACTTGGGAAGCGATGAAGACCCAAGGCCAACCTTCCTAAGTACACAATTGTTAGAAATAGAAAAGGCATCCTTTACGGCCCTCTTGAAAGAGCATATCTACTGCTTTGCCTGGAACTATAATGAAATGCCATGGTTGAACAATAAGGTAGCCATTCACAGGTTAGCTATCGACCCCGGTGTTGCTCCAATTAAACAAGCACCAAGAAAGATGAAATTTGATCTGGAGGAAAAAGTGATAGAAGAAACAAAGAAGTTGATTGAAGCAAATTTCATCAGGGAGAAGAAATACCCTGAGTGGATAGCCAGTATAGTGCCTGTAAAGAAAAAGAATGGGCAGATATGGATATGCGTAGACTTCAGAGACCTGAACGAAGCATGTCCCAAAGATGACTTTCCCCTACCCTTTATGGAGATCATAATCGACAAGACCTAAGGGTATGAGATGTTCCCCTTTATGGACAGGTACTCTGGATACAACCAAATCAAAATGCATCCAGATGATGAAAAACATACTGCCTTCCAGACACCTATGGGCATATATTTATTTACCACGGTAATGCCATTTTAGTACGAGAAGAATCTGAGGCGACATATTAAGAGCCATGACGAATATTTGATGATCTAATCCACAAAAGTTAAATTGAATACTATGTGGGCGATCTCTGGTAAAAGTCAAAACAAATTCCAAAGACAAGCATCTTGATAGAAAAGGCAAGGAAAATGCATTATATTACCTCGGTAGGATGTTGATAAGCGAGGTAAATATACACCAATTGAAAAAAAAGCATCTAGCCTTAGTGTTTGCGGTCAAAGTTGAGATACTACTTGATCCACTCAAATATCTTATGACAAGGCCATTTGCTTACGGAAAGACTCACAAAGTAGCTGATTATGATGGAATTTGATATAACATACACTCCACGAAAGCTATTAAAGAAGTGTAGGCATAGGCGGACTTCCTAGCGGTACACCTCTCACGATGATTCACAACTTAATTATGATCTCCACGATGAAGAGACATTACTTGATTGGAAGAAGCAAGATGGCGGCTATACTTACGTTGGAGTGTCATCTATAAAGCCGGCACTCATGTCCACAATTCCACAAATCAAAATTTGGGATAGGACTTGTGTTGCCGTCACCCTGTTAGGAAGGGAATTCTGAGATATGCTCTCTCCCTTATGGAGCCATGCACAAACAATGAGCGAATATGTAGCTCCCATATTTGGTTTGGAATTGGCAATCAAAATGGGAATCCAACACATTCATATATTTGGAGACTCACAACTCATTATCAAGCAGAGTCGAAGGAGATTACAAAATATATAAACTGAACTTCTTAAGTATTATAAGAAGGTCAAAGATTTGATAAAGAAGATCCCCAAGTACAGGTTGAGGAGGGTTTTAGGATAGAAAATAGAAGTGATTCTTTGGCAAAAGTTGCAAAGGAGTTGGCAAATCCAGTTATGAAGAAATCCATATAACCATAAGAAATAGAAGGCCCATAATTATTATCCTTGATGATGTCGGCGAGGAAAATCTTTGGGGGCAACATGGAAGTCTTCACCCTCGAAATGCCAGAGGAAGATTAGAGGCAACCATTCATAGCATATTTGAAATATGATAAACTCTCAGAGGACAAATCGGAAGATCTTCAGATAAAATGAAGAGCCCTAAGATTCACCCTCATAAATGATATATTGTACCGCAGGTCATATGATACACAACTCCTGCAATGCCTTTCATATGAAGAAATTCAAGAAGTCATGCATGATTTACATTCCGGGATATGTGGTGCACACCAGTCTGGACCCAAGATATGACTCAAGATCAAGCCCCTGGGATATTATTGGCTAACCATGGTCAGAGTTTGCATCGATTATGCCAGAAGATGCCCTCTATGTTAAATACATGGTGATTTCATTCATCAACATCCAAATCCTCTACACCCCAAAGTCTCTTCATGGCCCATTGAGATATGGGAGCGGATGTAAGTCGGTCCCATTGAACCCCATCATCTTAATTTGGGGCACCGATTCATCTTGGTACAACAGGACTACAATAAAATATTTGAAGCTATTCATTTGAGAAGTGAAGGCTGAAAATATTATCAAATTCTTGAGGATAACATCTTATACAGATTTGGGACTCAGGAGAATTATCTAAGATAACCGCCCTATCTTTAGAAGCTTCAAAGTTGGGAGATTTGCGTAGCACTACAAAATATCTTTGGAGATATACACTCCATCTATAATGCTAGAGCAAATGGGTTGGCGGAGGCATTCAACAAGACCCTCTCAAAGCTATTAAAAGCGGTGTCCAAGAACAAAAAGATTGGCATGAGAGACTCCTAGAGATCTTTGTGGGCTTATCACACCACCTATAGGACTCCAACACAATGTACACCATACTGCGTAGTATTTAGAGCTGAACGGTCCTACCTCTTGAAATCCAGATACCCTCATTGAGGATGGCGGTGTAAAATGAAATATAAAATGAAGATAATATCCGGCTTCGCTTGGATGAGTTGGACTCTCTTGACGAGAAAAGGATGGGAGCACACCAGAATCTCGAAGTCTACAAGGGCAAGATGTCTCTGGCCTACAACAAATTGTCTCGGTTTAGGACTTTTACCAAAGGAGAAATGGTTCTTGTCCTTAGAAGACCTATCATCACCAATAAACGGGCCGGGGGCAAGTTTAAAGCAAACTATGAAGGTCTATATGTCGTGGAGATCGTTTACGAAGGAGGTGCGTACCAACTCATTGATGCCAACGGAGAAAGACCAATGCCACCCATCAATGGCTACTTTTTGAAAAAAATATTATGCTTAATGTAAAAATGTTTGCCTATGACGGAACGTCTGGTCCCTTATAAGGGTAGACTAGTCATGTACGATCAAATGTACTTCCTGAGGCAAAACATTAAATTTATGTACTTTTGTATTAAATTCATTCAATAAAATAAAGAGGCATGTGTTTGTCTAAAAAAAAAATAAATAATAAAGTAAAATAAAATAGAATAAAACTCAAAAAAAAACCCCACCTTGGTTTTGCTTTGATAAAGTTGCAAGTCCAGTATCAACATTAACGCCATCATCTTCCAAACTTTCTACAGGGACAGGAGTATACTTGACTATTTCCTTTGAAGGACTTTGTCTCCAAGACAGAGGGCCGTCACCTTTTTGGGCAACTAAATTTTAAAGAAAATGTCGTCAACATTTGAATCTCTCTCTCTCTCTATCTAAAAAAAAACCCAACCTTGGTCTTGCATTGGTGAAGTTGCAAGTCCGGCGTTGACGTTAACTACATCACCTCCCAATTTCTCCATAGGAGCAGAAGCGTCCGCATCAATTTCTTTTGAAGGAGTTTGTCTCCAAGACGGAGAGTTATCATTTTTTCCGGCAACTAGATTTCAAGAAAAGTAGTCAACATTCATATTTCTTCTCAAAAAGTTTTTTTAAAAAACCTTGGTCTTGCTTTGGTGATGTTGCAACTCCGACATCTACATTTGAGCCACCACTCTCCAATTCCTCCATGGGAGTATGTGTATCCTTAGCAATTTCTTGGATAGCTAAACAAAAAAAATTATTAGATTAAAGTGTTTTTGATCATGCAAATATATATATATATATATATATATATATATATATATATATATATATATATATAGGGTGAGGGATAGAACCTTGTGGTGGATTGGGGAGAGTTTCCCTGGCTCCAACATTGGAATCTGAAGGATTTACTTTACCTGAAATCAAAAGTTTTTAGTTAAATCCTCTAAAGATGGATAAACATACGAAACTCTTGGAGCTAGTTGGAAATTTGGAGGATTAAAAAAAGCGTGGGCTTCTTAGAACATTTGGAAATTTTAAAGGTTAAATAAAAAATTAAAAAAAAAAAAAATTGGACTTAAATGAGAAAATTTTTGAGAAAGCCCTTGCAAAAATAAAATATTTCAGATATATTTTTTGGATTCTTGTTCCAAAAATATATAAAATATTTTATTCTAAATAAGGTTTATTTATTGCTAATTAAAAGAATAGTAATCCAAACGAACAGTCATCTCTAATCAAGGTTTATCTATTGCTAATTAAGTACATCCATTGCCTCTACCATAGCTTAGATTTCAATAATCTATTGGAATGTAGGACTCTTTTAGCCATTCAGCATTTGTTAAAATTTGAAGGCCCATTTGCATTTCATTATTCTAGTTGATCGCTATCCTAGAAGAGTTGTTTCCTTAGGATAGGCACGCGGGATGATTGAAAACAACTACATGCTGTCAAGTGGCTTTCCAACACTAAACGTGATTGTTTATAAAAAAAAAATATAATACATGTCCCAATCCTAATAGAATTTAAATCTCAATTTAAATAAAATTCAAATATATCCTAATCTCGATATATTCAGAATTTTTATGAGATAAATAAATAAAATTTAAATATGTCCTAATCTTAATCAATTTAGGATTCTTTATGAACTAAATTGATAAATTGAATTAGTTGTATCATGGGCCATAGCACAAATCCTAAAATGAGGCCCAAGGCACAAATTTCAAGATAGCGAGGAGAACACATATCTGAGGCGATCTCAAATTTCAAGATGGCGAGAACACATATCTCGAGGGTGATCTCAAATTAAAAAAACTCCATCTTGGTTTTGCTTTGACAAAGTTGCAAGTCCGGCATCAACATTAGCGCCATCATCTTCCAACCTTTCTCTGAGGGGCGGGGAGTATCCTGGCGATTTCCTTTGATGGACTTTGTCTAGAAGGCGATTGGGCGTCACCTTTTGGGTAACTAAATTTTAAAGAAAAACTTCGTCAACATTTTATATCTCTCGGTCTCTAAAAAAAAACAACCTTGGTCATGCTTTGGTGAAGTTGCAAGTCCGGCGTCGGCGTTAAGCGTCATCACCTCCCAATTTCTCCATGGGAGCGGCGTCCCCAACATTTTCTTTTGAAGGAGTTTGTCTCAAAGGAGAGGTATCATTTTTTTCACGCAACTAGATTTAAAGAAAAGTTGTCAACATTCATATTTCTTCTCAAAACAATTAAAAAAAACCTTGGTCTTGCTTTGGTGATGTTGTAACTCCGGCATCAACATTTGAGCCACCACTCTCCAACTCCTCCATGGGAGTATGTGTATCCTAAGCAATTTCTTGGATAGCTAAAAAAAAATTATTAGATTAAAGTGTTGATGATCATGCAATATATATATATATATATATATATATATATATATATATATATATATATATATATATATATATATATATATATATCGGGGGAAGGATAGAACCTTGTGGTGGATGGGAGAGTTTCCCTAAGCTCCAACATTGGAAACAGAAGGATTTACTTTACCTAAAATCAAAAGTTTTCAGTTAAATCCTCTAAAGATGGATGAACAATTGATTAAAGAAGTATTTTCTTACCAATAGAAGAGTCTAGATGGATCCTCGAATCTGATGGAGGAACATCCTGAACTCTTGGAGCTGTTTATAAATTTGGAGGATTAAAAAAGCGTGGAAGCTTAGGTAATTTGTTTGGAAATTTTAAAGGTTAAATAAAAAAATAAAAAAATCGTGGAGTTAAATTAGAAAATGTTTGAGAAAGCACTTGCAAAAATAAAATATTTCAGATATATTTTTGGATTACTGTTCCAAAAATATATCTGAAATATTTTATTTCTAATTAAGGTTTATCTATTGCTAATTAAAACGAACAGTAATCCAAACGAACAGTCATCTCTAATCAAGGTTTATCTATTGCTAATTAAGTACATCCATTGCCTCTACCATAGCTTAGATTTCAATAATCTATTGGAATGTAGGACTCTTTTAGCCATTCACTATTGTTAAGGCTGAACTGTTGCATTTCATTATTCTAGTTGATCGCTATCCTAGAACTGAGTTGTTTCCTTAGGATAGGCACGCGGGATGATTGAAAACAACTACATGCTGTCAAGTGGCTTTCCAACCCTAAACGTGATTGTTTATATAAGAAAAATATATAATACATGTCTTAATCCTAATAGGATTTAAATCCCAATTTAAATAAAATTCAAATATATCCTAATCTCGATAAATTAGGAGAATTTTTATGAGGATAAATAAATAAAATTTAAATATGTCTAATCTTAATCAATTTAGGATTATTTATTAAATAAATTGATAAATTTGTTGTAGTTTGTATCTTGGGCCCATTGCACAAATCCCGAGCCCAAGGCACAAATTTCAAGATAGCCCGAGAACACATATCTCGAGGTGATCTCAAATATAAAAAAAAAAAACTCTATCTTGGTTTTGCTTTGATGAGTTGCAAGTCCGGCATCAGCATTAACGCTATCATCTTCCAACCTTTCTACAGGGATAGGAGTATCCTCGACGATTTCCTTTGAAGGACTTTGTCTCAAAGACAGAGGGCCATCACCTTTATGGGCAACTAAATTTTAAAGAAAAAGTTGTCAACATTGGTATCTCTCTCTCTCTAAAAAAAAACAACCTTGGTCTTGCTTTGGTGAAGTTGCAAGTGCAGTCGGCGATTAACGTCATCACCTCCCAATTTATCCATAGGAGGCGGCGTCCTAACAATTTCTTTTGAAGGAGTTTGTCTCGAAGAAGGAGAGTTATCATTTTCTTTCCGGCAACTAGATTTCAATAAAAGTTGTCAACATTCATATTTCTTCTCAAAACAATTAAAAAAAAGCGACCTTGGTGCGTGCTTTTGGTGATGTTGCTACTCCGGCATCAACATTTGAGCCACCAATCTCAATTCCTCAGGTAGGAGTATGTGTATCCTTAGCAATTTCTTGGATAGCTAAATAAAAAATTATTAGATTAAAGTGTTGATGATCATGCAAAAAAAAATAATAATAAAAATATGGGAAGGATAGAACCTTGTGGTGGATCGGGAGAGTTTTCACGGCTCCAACATTTGGAATCCAAAGGATTTACTTGACACGAAATCAAAAGTTTTTAGTTAAATCCCTTAAAGATGGATGAACAATTGATTAAAGAAGTATTTTCTTACCAATAGAAGAGTCTAGAGGGATACGAATCACGATAGAGGAACATCCACGAACACTTGGGTACATTTGGAAATTTGGAGGATTTAAAAAAAAAACATGGGTTTCTTCGGCAATTTGGAAAGTTTAAAGGTTAAATAAAAAAATAAAAAAATCATGGACTTAAATGAGAAAATTTTTGAGAAAGCCCTTGCAAAATAAAATATTTCAGATATATTTTTGGATTCTTGTTCCAAAATATATATCAAAGAATATTTTATTCTAATAAGGATTTATCTATTGCTGATTAAGGTAATCCAAACGAACAGTCATCTCTAATCAAGGTTTATCTATTGCTGATTAAGTACATCCATTGCCTCTGCCATAGCTTAGATTTCAATAATCTATTGGAATGTAGGACTCTTTTAGCCATTCACTGCTGTTAACGCTGAACTGTTGCATTTCATTATTCTAGTTGATCGCTATCCTAGAGGCGAGTTGATTCATTAGGATAGGCACGCGGGATGATTGAAAACAACTACATCTTTGTCAAGTGGCTTTCCAACCCTAAGCGTGATTGTTTTATATATATATATAAAAAATATAATACATGTCCCAATCCTAATAGCATTTTAAATCCCAATTTAAATAAAATTCAAATATATCCCTAATCTCGATATATTGAGAATTTTTATGAGATAAATAAATAAAATTTAAATATGTCCTAATCTAATGATTTAGGATTCTTTATGAAATAAATTGATAAAATTAGTTGGTTGTATCTTGGGCCATAGCACAAATCCCAAGGCAAGCCTAAGGCACAAATTTCAAGATAGCACGAGAACACATATATCTAGAAGCGATCTCAAATTTCAAAGATAGCGAGAACACATATCTCGAGGTGATCCCAAATTCAAGATGGCACGAGAATACATAGGCAGGCGGTCTTCCGAAACACAAATCTCAAGGTATCTTGAACACAAATCCAGTGATCCTAAATAGTAAAATAGCACAAATCCCAAGATGCACGAATGCAAATCCCGAGGCAATTATTATTATTAATAATGAAATAATAATAATAATAATAATAAATAAATAAATAAATAAATAAATAAATAAATAAAAATAGTAATAAAATTTGATTAAATTTTTAAATTTAATTAATTTAATTAAATTTTAAAATATAGATTTGATCTTATCACCTCACCTCGTTACAAGAGTTGGGATCTCGCGGAGGTAGGCGCGCTTGAGGATAAAGATGAGACATCCTTTTTAAAGAAGGGGTCAGAAAGAAGACGAAAGGGGGGCAAAAAAATTTATCAGGGAGAACTTTGGTCTAGGAAGAAAATTTTTGGGTGAAAAGGATTTGTCCAGAGGATCCTTTGGTCTAGAAGGAGAAGAAGCCCGTGATTATCCACCGGTAGAAAAAAGACAAGGAAGGTAATTTTTTTATATTATAATATATATGTAATAAAAGCCCTTAGAACCCCCACTTTTGATATATTGGAGATCCAGGGGACATAAGTAGCCCTAGATTTTAAGGGAGGAAGCGAGGATGAAGCCATGGCGAGATAATAAGAAAAAAGAGTGTGATATTTATATTATATGTTATCAATTAAAAAAAATTATCTAAATAAATAATGATATAAAAAAGGTTATAGCTTACGCCCGATCTCTTAGCACAGGCGAGGATTTCTCCACGGCCAAAAGCAGCGACCGGCCGCGCCCACCCTACCTCGTTGCACATTGCAAGCTCCTTGGCTGCAGCGCCCGATACTGCAGAGCCAAAGTTCCCCTCTCCACGACCAGCAAGCCCCAGCCGCCACCAAAGGCAAGCCAAGCCCGCTGTCTCTCCGGTCATGGCTGAGAAGCCCCAAGGCCTAGAAGCCCCTAGCTGCCGCCGGAAGGAAGCTCACATTTCTTTGCCCCGGATCATGGTTGATCGCCTTAGAAATCTCCAGCCGCCGCGGGAGGAAACTCCACCGTCCAGACACGGCCAGGTAGGCGTCACGCCTCGAGAAATCTCCGGTAGGTCGCCAAAAAACTACAACTACTGACCGACCACCGTGTCCCAGGAGAAGAAAAAGCTACTTTGAAGCCCTAGCGTGTTTAGCGCCGCCGTGAAGCCATCACGCTTTCCGTCAAGCCGGCGAAGCCCCCTTCTCCGTCAAGCGTCGGCTGAAGCCCAAGCCCGGTTCTTTGGCGAGATCCACCACTTTCGATGCTTTGTTTGAGATCCGCGTCGCGCTTGGCGGGAGAGGAAAACAAAATACTAGAAGCCAACCCCGTGGGAAGGCGGTGATCGACATGAGCATCAAGATCATTTAGCCGTGCTTCGTCGAGGAGAGCCGATCATTTTAATCACATACTCGGATGGATCAAAGCCCTCATTCAGGAGATCCAGCGAGCAGTCGCGAGTCCGAATCAAACAATGTTATTTCCGGTACTTCTTTGCTACCAATCGTCAACGGATCCGGGCTACTACACACAAATAATCTGGCGAGTCTATGGTATCCACATGCTCCTCGGCGGACCCCAATCAAGCCATCGATACCACCTCTGATCCTTACGTTGCCGAAGGAAAAAAAAGTACTCACAGAAGCTTCTCTGTATGCCTGTTGTTTTGAGCATTCCTTTGCTTTATCCCATTCAACTATGACAACTGAAGAGATTCTAGTAGCTGTGACAATGGAGATGATCCCGGTCCAGCTGTAACACAATGTGTTGAGCTTCAGAGGTTTCTTCTAGAGATGCGGTCATTATATTCAAGCGAGCACACTAGAAAGAAAGCCCCTTTGATGTATTACGGCAATGCAATGCAAAAGACAACTAGTTTTAAATCTGAAGGAAGCCCGATAGCTCACGCTAGAAACAACACAACAAGGGCGTGACCTTTCGGGAATTTGGAAATTAAATAACTTTTGGTTTTGAGTTTATACGTGTCATGGTTCAAACAAACAATAAAAAGTTGAACCCAAAGGAGACTACTGCGAGAAGCATCAATATGAAACCATTGCCCATGGAGGCTGCTACCCGGTGCCACCTTAAGTGGTGAGAAGGTTGGGACTTACTCGATATCATCTTTGTATCCCAATGAAACATTTCCTTTGGATGACATCTAATCCATATTTGAAGCTAGTAAAAGATTAAAAAGGATGGTGAATCTTTGAAACAAAATTTGAAGAAAACTGCAACCTATTCGTTTAGCAAGCAAGAATGCCATACATCACTTGTTTGATGAAATACCCAATCGAAATTACTGTTTGGAACTTGACGTTCATGGAATAAATATGATGCGGTTGTCTTTGTTTAGCGTTTTCTTTGCCGATTCTTGTCTTTAGCTTATTTGTTGATGCTATGTTGTTTTACGCCATTGAAATTTCTTTGCATTCTTTCTGATCGCATTCTTTCTTTGTTGATGCTACGTTCTTTGCTTTACTCACATTTAATGAGAAATTTGTTGCTTTGTTGTTTAACGAAATTGCTGCTGTCATGAAAGAAAAAATCTGGGTTGTTGCTGTGATAATGCCACTATGCCTCTGCAAAATCAAAAAAAGGGAGTTCTTTGGTATTCTTTGTTGCAAAATATAAAAAAGCGCCAAGAGGAAAGGCGAAATAAAAGAGGTCTTCTTTGCATCCAAAGAGAGCAAGCATGAAGCCTTTTTATGTCCGGATTTAGTCTCCGACTTATTATGCGAAATTTGAAGACAAGATGCACACGACATGGCAAGAAATAAATTCATTGATGAACCAAAAAGAAGGGCTACTACGAGAAATAAAAAAGGAGAAGTCAAATTTGCTCAAGATGGAGAGAGTTTCTTTGCAAAGGGAAATACATACAGTTAGTATTTAAGCTGAATGCCATTGCTATTCAAGAATCAAAGGAATTAAATCTGTGAAATAATTGCAATACTTTCATTGTAGAAGTTAGAATCCCATCAAAATATGAAGAAATGCGACATTACTATTTGAATGCCTTGATTATAATAACATTTTTTTTTCCAAATTCACTGGCAAGTCAACTATTTGATCCAAAATGGTAGTAATTGAAGTGCTTGTTGCAAGTATTTTGTCTAATCACTGAGTTGAAAATCCAGGTACTAGTTGAATTCCAAGACATCCAGAGCCTTCCAACTATATATAATACAACTCCCTTTGGCAGCCCAGTCAGTACAGATTTTTATAGAGAACGAAGCCAATTCCTGCAATTCTTCTAGCTTGACCACAATCCATTCAAACATCGATAACTTTTGCCAGGAAACTCTGATTGAGTTGAAATTGTGGCATTGGAAACTAGACATCCCGGGCTTTCCAACCATATATGGTACAGCTCCCTTTGATGGCCGGTTAGCCTGATTACGGTTATAAAATTTGTGATTATTTGTAAACTTATTTGTGTGCCATTAACAAGCGTGGTCGCATCTCTTGACCTGCCCATGGATTCCAAAAAAATTCAGTACTTTGTGATTTTGAAAATGCTAAAGTTCAATCCAGTGTAGTACCATACATTCAGTTATATAAAATGCCCAAATGAACGTGCTGATACTATAGTTCTGACTTAGATCTTGAAGAGAAATGGTGAGATCTGGATCCCAAAATGAATGCGGAACATCATAGGCATAGCTTGAGACACATATCTTGAGGTGGTAATACAGTGACATAAATTCAAAGTGGGCCGGTAGAGGCACACAAGGCGTCATATAAATAAAATAATATATATATACATATATATGATGATATATGTAATAAAGTCATAATTTATAAATAAATTAATTCTCAAATTACATTCATTTTCTTGCCTTTTACTTGTACATTTGCCCTTAATGAGGAGGTTCCCAAGACTCTGTCTAGGGTAATTAATAATAGAGGCACATACTCTATTAGGAAAGGAAGAACCCACAAAACAAAACAAATACAAGATTTGTGATTAGATTTATATCACACTGGTGTCTCTTCATCGACAAGATGCCAAGTGAGTATTTTCGATCCCACAGTGATGCATTTGTCTCACCCCTTCGTAAACTTGCAGTGCTCTAACCATGTTGATGGGAAACTGACTCTTGTTACCCCCTCAGCCTAGTCTGGTGATTTAACCTTGTGAGTTAAGTTGTGGTTGGAGAAGGTTAGTAATCCCTAGTCAATAATATGCTAGTGTTAAAGACCAACCATAGTTGTGTATTTTCTGCATCACATGGAACCAGTACCTTGGGGTGTTAGCTCCAAACATGGCTATAGAATAATGGAACTAGAATGTTGTCTTTGTTATACTGATCCAAATGTAGGTAAGTCTAAACTAAGGAGAGGGTAGCTAGGGGATGGTTGTTTCCCTTTAACTCCAGCTGTGCCTTATAAACTCACTACTAGCCAGCCATCCTAATCAATAATCTCCAGGAGTTAAGCCATGAGTTGAATTGCTAACTCTTGATAGTCTATTGGAGTTTCCCATGCATCTTTTCTTAGGTAAAAGATACTAATGGAGTTGTATCCAGTTTAGGGGGCCTCACTTAAGGTTCAAAGACTCATTAGGCTGTTAGTAGAGGGACCATAAGGGTGCCCGTGTTTCCCGTGAGGAATCAGTGCTAATATTAGCCACTAATACTCCCCGCTGTCCGGTCTTATCAACTGTAAACACATACAAAAGTTTATAGGATTTTGAAAGGATCAACTCAAGCTAGGTGCCTATAAATTGGTGTTAGATTGGTTGTAGAAATGCCAAGGAGTTGTTAACTCTATGTATATGGAAACCTACATATATATGAAGCCTTAGGCCATGGAGAAGTAAAAATTTCCAACTATTAACTAAAAACAGGCAGGTATATATAGGTATACATGCAAAAGTAGACCTAAGTTTGTGTGTAGCTTAGGCCCAGGGTGATGTTGAGATGTTAGCTACTGTGTATAACTTTATATAAATGTATAGATACATGGACAACCTTGTAATATAGGTGTGCTAGGTATTCACAAGTGTAACATTGCCAAGCATCGAGGAAGGTTTGTCAATTAGTTGTGAACATAATGATATTCAAGCATACATAGATGAGTAACCTCTACAACCTTAAACATGCTAAAAGGTACTTAGTATGAGAGTCACAAATCACCATGCATAACATTAAATTAAATGAGTAGATAATGTCGCTAAAGTTCACAGTGTTGCTTTGTAGATCACGATATAGAGCACTTGAGTCGCGATTGGGGAAATCGAGGATTTGTATAACTTCTAAACCAAGTAGCCCACGCTATAAATCTCTTTGTAATTATTTTTGTAAATGCTTTAATTTCTGAAAAAAATATAATTATCTATTGAAATGATTTATAAACTTATTTTATATATAAAACTTGAAGTCATGTAATATACATGCAGGTAGTTTCAATCACTACTCATGCTTTTACGATTTTTGTATCACTCCTAGATTTGTTATTGTTGTTATATGCATTTTAATGCGGTGTTCTATATATTACGCTCCTTACACTTATTTTGCATACACCTTTGTGATTTTTGAAAGACATATGTATGTTGATGCATGTTGTTTTCTATTTTGGCCGTATCTTCCCATAAGCAGGTCCTTAGCTATGGGACATGTGAGCAAAAGGTATCTAGTAGGGTTGACAACTCACTGTCCACGGTGAGCCACCCTTTGTCTTGGAAACCTATGGGCGGGGCATTGGCGGGTTGACATCGTCCTTTACTACATGTATATCCTTGTTTTATTCACCTCCTAACACAGCTACTCTCATGTCACTGTTGCCTAATCAATAGGAGTAAGCTTCAGTTCCGTCGACATGTCTCACGATAGTAGTGCTACCCGAACATACTGTCCACACGACTTCATTCGTTGGCGGCTCTGGCCCGTGATATACTTGTCCTATTCCTGACACATACATGCATACTACATAACCTAATACATATCACATGACACTATAGCCAGGGAGATGTATCCTGTGTATTTTACCAGATGATTTCGAGATTTCCTTCCTGCATGATTTACAGATTTATGTCATTATTCGATGTGTTTTCTTTGTTTTACGTGATTCTTTACATGATGGAAATTATACTTCTTGTATTTGTACTTGTGAATTCTATAAAATATATATATGTTATTATTGTAAAACCCAAGAATTTTAGGGATTAAAATTTCTTTTTGGGTTTTATTCAATTGGAAAATGAGGAAAACCCCCGAGGTTTGATCAAAATGAAATTTTGATGGAGAAACAAATTTCTAAATTTTCTTTATTAAAGAAAATTCCCCAAACTTTGAATACATGGATTTGTATTTACTCCATTTAATTAGTTTGGTAATTAAACCAAGAAATAAGAAAGCCCTAGTTGGGTATAATTGGGGCAACCAAGGGTATTTTAGTAATTAAGAGGAATGAATGAATTCTTGGGATGAAGTCATTAAATAAAGGAAAGGATTGGTGGTTTATTTAATTAAAATAAAGAGGGTAAAATAAAAGGATTAAAAGGTTTAAAACCCTAATTAGGGTTAGTTGGGAGTCAGGAGAAGGGAACCTCTTGGTAATTATGGAGAATGCTTGAGGACCAAATAGAAATTTCTCTCTCTCTCACAGGGAAGGACTTAATTGTGACTTAAGAAAATATTAGGGACTTGCGAGGAATTGTCCTCTTTCACAGGCTTGGGCTCTGGTATAACCTAAAAATATTTTAGGGACCTCTGGATAATTTTCAGAGAGAAAATCTATTTAGAAGAGGATGGACGGCTGAGATTAGACCATCTCGTACTGCAGTGTTTTATCTCGAGGCATTATAAAGGCTCTCATAGGAGCCACGTGGCGAGTTGAGATGGAATCCATCCCATGCGTATACCAAATCTGAGGCAAAGGAGAAAGGGTTGGGTAAGGATGATGATCCTACGGTCGCGGGTAGTTTATAGCAGATCCATCTAAGTGGGTGGTGGATGCTTTAGGAAAATGGAGAAAATACGGCGTTGAGTGAGATAAAATCTCAACGGTCATCTTTGATGATAACAAACTTCGAGGCCAAACTGCTTTTAATGCGGGCCGTGGAAATAAGAGATGTGATCTCGAGCGTCCATCTGCGGAAGTCTTGCCGATCGAAGCAAAGGCGACCCCATCGACCGATTGAAGCGGCGGCCGGCGCTTGTGACGCCAGCCCTTCTCCCGGGCGTTTTGGCGGAGCAGTAGAGCCGATGAAGCGGCGAATAAAGCGGGGCGTTACGAGCGCTTACGTCACGCCCCGGCTTATAAGAACCCACCCGGCTTGCCACGAGGCGGTGAGAAAGAGGAAATCAAAGAAGGTGGCGGCGAGGTTGGTGGAGAAGGGGATTGACCCGCAGGGGTCTCTGTCACTCTGTTGATGCAGGAAGAAGCGGAATTAAGGTATGAATTCTCTCTACGGTTTCAATTTGAGGTTTGATGCATTGATAGTGCTTGGTTTAGGGCTGCCCGGAGTGTGAAGCAGGAACGGTTGTGGGGAGGCTCGGAGAGGGAATTGGGAACCATGGATGCTTGGCGCAAGCTATTAGGCGTTGGCGAGATGGGGGCTCGTGGCCCATTTGTTGGCGGTGATAAAAGCGTCAGTGGAGAGATGGATTTCCGTGAGCTCTCCGGTAGAGCTTCGGCCATTTGGAGGTAGGAGAAGATATTAAAAAAATTTAATTAATTATTAACTTAGGTGATGGATTTAAATTTAAGTGAATATTAATAACTTTTGGATGTGACAAACATTAAGGGGTTAATCAAGCTACATTTTGAATTAATGTTAAAAACCTAGGTGGTGTGACATTATTAAGGTCATTAATCCTTTGTTGATTAAAATGATTTGTATGGAGGTGTGACAATTATTTGATTAATTATTTTTGGAACATAGTAGTGTGTGAAATAATCATTAAATAAGGAACTTGGTTAATTATAGTTAACTAAGAGTTTTAAAAGGGTTTAAAACCTTAGTGTGACAATTAATTGATTAATTGATTAATTGATTTGTATAAGTTGATATAACTATATGGGACTTTGGCGGTTAATGACAAAAATCAATTAACTATTATGCTTGAGTATAATCCTATGGAATTATAGGTGTGACACAATCGGTTTGGTTAACTAACTAAGGTTAATTAAATTGATTATATGGGAAAACTTGGTAGTGTGACAAAATAATAGAATAATTTATTATTATGTGTGATGTATTTAATTGATTAATGGTTGGTATAATTTAAAGATTACTAAGGTTATTAAGTATTGTTAATAGACCGTCCTAATGTGACAACGATTAATCAATTAAGTTAGAACCAATCTATTGGGTTGATTAAATCAAACAACTTGGTTCAAAGTTAAAAGGATTGTGTTCAATTGGATTTAATCATTTGGTGATTAAACTTGGAGTTAACCTTGTTTTGCGAATTGGGCTTGGGCCCAAATTGAGATTGAGCAAATTAATAAGATGTGACTTGATTAATTAAGTAAGAAGACTAGGATTAGTCTATTAATCAATTGATCTAACCCAACTCTAGGAATGTAAGTTTGATCAACTTAATTTGGATCAAGGGCTTGATCAATTTAAAGAAAATCAAATTAATTAGACTAAGTTGATTTAACGTGATGACTAGTGCTTAGTCTAGTGGGTAATTGAGTTAGTCAACTTGATTAAGTTGAACCTTGGAGTTGGATCAAGTAATAAGATTAGTTTTACACCATTATTTGAATTTATGGGTGAACTAATCAAGTTAATTGGCTAAGGTTAGTCAAGTAACAAAGAGGGATCGGGTTGAATCCAAGCTAGTTAAATTAATTTGATTGAATTGAATGACTTGGGTTGGTCCAGTAACAAAGTGGTTTAAACCAAATTTAAGTTAATCAATGACTTGATTAAGCTTGACATTGGATTTGAATTAAATAAATGGTTTAGGTTAACCCATTAATTGGATTAATTGGTGAATTAGTTAAATGAAACTTGGACAAGTTAACTTAGTTATGAAGTTGAAAGGTTGGAATTATTTGGGTATTGTCTTTGGGGTTTTATGAGGGAGGTTTGGAATGGGAAGGGTGCCATGGGGTTATGAATTTGAAAGGTTGGAATTATTTGGGTGTTATCTTTGGGATTTATGGGGAGGTTTAGAATGTGAAGAGTTGTAGAGGTTACACTTGTGAGGCCTATATAAAGCATGTAATCTTGAAGCTTGGCTTAGAAGCAATATGAAGTTTGAGAAAGTTTATGGGCCTTTGAGAATCAAGAAGAGGTGAAAGGAAGGAAGAAAAGAGAAGAAAGCTTGAGGAGACTAGGATCTTACATTCAAAGGAGTGTTGAGGCATGCTCTATTTTTCATTGCCATTCCAACCATTTTTCACCGTTAGATCGTGCTAAGTTTTGGTAGAGATTGTTAATGACTCCTTATTCTTCAATTTGAACGGTTAAGATTGTTTTTAGTGGCCGGGAGAGTAGGTTTCTGGGGTGTGAAACAGAACCTATCACTGCTGATTTCCTGCACCGACCAGTTTCATCATCTGCTTCAATCGGATAATCATTTCTAGTCTGATCGAGCTGATTTTTGGTGAGCATAGTGAGGACTTGTCCTGACCCAATCTGAACGGTGAAGATCTGGTTTGGACGGTCAGTGTGTCTTCAATGTCTATAGACATCTATACTCGGTGAGTTTCTTTAAATTCCTGCATCTCTATTGTGTGTGGTGATAAATATGAGGATTCATATATACATGGATGCATCCGTTATAAGGATAGATGGAGACTAAATGAGTCAATAGTTGGTCCAAGGGTTGGAGTTTGACCTTCATGGGTGGTTTCATGAATTGAATTTATATACATGATCATGAAAAGTGTAAATCCAATCTATCCCTATCTTTGAAGGTTCATAAAAGCATAAACATGGGTAACTTGAGGTTGCTGGTTTTATGGGAATGATTTAAGAATTAGCATAGGTGTTGTTTGATTAGAAGGCTAGAGAACTTGAGTGGAGGCTTGACGAGTGGGCCCAAATTGTCAAAGTGACCAAGCATGAGCAGAGCTATATGTTAGGCTCACGAATAATAGATTGTCAAGTTGAACAATGGACTAGTTAACCAAAGTGAAGAAGTTAAAGAATTGATAACCAAGTAGAAGGTCTCCGGGACTCGTTTAGTTGGGCCTAAGCCCACCAAAAGAGAGAGTAATGCGTGTGCACCTAGAGATGTAGTATTTGTTAGCATTTCTTTCATTAATAGAGGTTTTATTACTCGATATCTACGAGGAGGCTTTGAGACACGACAAGAGGAAACTAGGGAAGTTTCCAGCTCTTGTTAGAGGTAAGTATTTCTGCCTAGTACCTTTATTATTGTTTGATCTTTGATACTTGTGTAAGTGCTTTTGCCTCTTACCCTTGGATAATTGTTTCCTTGTTTCATTGTTGGTCATGCGTATGCATGCCTATTTGATCTCTACTTCTTGATCTCACGATTAAGCAAGTTTGTAAAGTACTCTTGCCAACTCTTTGGAGTTTTCTTGATTACGGATTTTGCTATTTGTTAGCATGCTTGCTTGAGTCATAAGGATCTATTGTTGGTTTCATACACATTCCTGATTCTTTTCGTTGAGTATGTGTATGGTTGATGAGCAAGAGGTAGTGTTCTTGAACACAATCATGGATTGATCGGCACATGGCGTGGTGACACGTGAGCACAGTACTCCGTCCGGATGGAGTGTGTAGTCTCACTATTTCTTTGTTGATGCTCATTTGAGCATACCAACTTTGTAGAGGCGATCTTGTGGAGGTTCATGGTGCTTGTGTGCGGGCGGGGTAGGGGGCGTCGGAGGAGTATCGCGTACTCAATGAGCATAGCCGCCCATTGTGCGGCACTTGACCATGAAGGTACGGTGCTTGTGTTGGTCGGTGGGTGTGTGTAGGTTGAGTTTGTTCTACTTGCGGGACTTCGGTGGGCGTGAGGGGCTCCGATGGGAAATGTTCAGGGCGGGGCCCTGGCGTTTTATGCCTTGCTTGCAGGAGAGGCGATTCTCTAGTGGTCTTGCAGGTCGGTGGGCATGATGCGGCGGCCGTGTTAACAAGTAAGAGAGGTAGTTCTACCCAATTTGCGGCCGGAGGGTCGAGCGACTAGAAGGTAGTGCTCACAACAAGTAAATTTGGACATCTTGGTAGGGGTGATCCTTGAGTTTTCTTGAAACTCATCCGCGAGAACTCGAGGGCTTACATTTGCGAGGGGGTCGTACCTTTGGATTGTTTACGGTAGACTCCTAGAGTTGTGTTTCTTGGTGTTGTGACCTTATTATTTGACATATTGCTCATTTATGTCTTGTGACCTTGAGGGGTACTACTTGGGCTTTCCTTTGAGAAATCTCATTAAACTTGCTTCCCTTCTTTCTTTTTCCGTCGAGGAGTAGGTGACTCGGACTCGGGAGTTGAGCGAGGGGTTGGGCTGATTTTGTAGAGGTTCGAGAACCTCAGGTCACACTTGTTCTTGAGGTGGTGTTATTGTAGGACCCTTATAGGGCCTTGGCCACGTGTAAGGTATGTAAACCCTTATTGATTTAGATTTTCGTTGTGACTCTGATATTATCTGATTATTAAATTTTGAGGTATTTGTTATCTGCTATGATTTCCTTAGGCCTTGTATCTGAGTGGGGTTCGCCTCTACTTGGAGTGCAAGTCTGTCTTGTAGCCTTTCGAGGTCGGGGGTCGAGATTGAGGCGTGTGACAATTATCGTAAATAAGTATTCCTTGTATGTATTATGTTTCATGGTATTCACATTTGATGCATGACTTCAATTTTGTAGTAGTTAATTACTGAGCTCCCCAAGCTCACCCCCTGTGTCATGCCCCGACCCTAAATCTCGGGCCTCAGGCACGCGATAGACCAGCCGTACCTAAGTAAAGACGAGCCCCACTCGGATACAAGGCCCAGGTAATCATTAAGCAATATCAATTATGTAGTGGAATTATAATAAAGCATAGGCATAATATCAGACTCTATATAGTGGAAGGAAATAAAAAGGGTACAACACCCTATAAGATCAAATATATAAAAGGCCTATCCGGTCCTACAAGTCTCATCCTACACTCCAAAATAAACAAGAGGTTACATGCAAACCTCACAAATGGTTACCTAACCCACGTCTGACTCAGAAGTGCAAGTGGCTACTCCTTAAGATCTTAAAAGAAAAAGAGTCCACAAGTGGATTAAATTTTGAAAGAAAAGCTCAGTAAGTACCCCCGCAATGAGTATAATGAAATCATGTAATAAATGACAAGATAAACCAAGCAAAGCAAGTCTATAAATCATACGACTCAATCAATCAAAGCGGGACCACATACCATATCATCCAATAACCAGGAGTCTCAAACACGCCTAAAGAATTATCAATGGTAGGGACCCCATCATAACTACAATCTCAAGCTTCGGAATAGGCGATCCAAAGACTCTTGAAATATCCATGGTTAATCTTCAGCCTGAGCTGGTATCGACTCTCAGTCAGAAGTCAGTAGAACTACTTCTCATACGTGTCTACACGGTCAGCATATCGTCCAACTGATAGGTTGGACAACCACCTCTGGCACGGACTATTGGGATGCCAGAGTGTCCTCGGCCCTGGATGCCCCCCTGGGGCCTCGCTCCACTGCACCGGGCGGAAGAATCTACAAGAAAAAACTACTGACACACATCTACTTTCAGGACCGAGCAATCGAGGAAGCCCGCGTGTTTCCGCGGCCCGCGTACTTGCCAATCAGCGGACATGCATATTCAGTAGTAAGAACACACATCAGCGGATGCCAACATCCAGACAAACCAATGCACATATAAAATCATGGAAAGCGATAACCCAATGAATCAAGAAACAAATATGTGCATACAATCAATGAAGCAATAATCAAGAGCATCAAGGAAATATGCAATAGCATAGTATCGACAAATCAAAAGAAACACTCAATCAATATATCATACCCATCTCTAATCAAAGGACCACGTGTTACGAAGCGAGGTTAAGGGAATGAACCACTGAACCTACGGTACATGTAAAGCAGTAATCAAAAAGTAAATCAAGTAATTGCGAAATTTATTAAAGCAAATTGATCATATTATAAACTCAAACTCAAGATATTGTTTAATACAAAACCAAATAAAAAATACTGTCTTAGACTTAATTGTCTCAAATACACTCATAACAGGACGTAATCATGAACTAAGACACAGGGAGTCAGAGCCAGCTACAGGAGATCTCCAAGTAAACTCGCGATTAGACAAAGCCCTCTATCTGGTCTCCTGTCTATCGCTTGTATAAAAATGTCACGAAAAAGGGGCTGAGATGCTGGAGCTCAGTGATCTAGGAATAGTACTGTCGCGTATAAAACTGTACCTGTATAATAAAATTAAGCTGTAAAAGCATAAGCATAAAACTATGCATATATAAATAACTTAAAATAAATACTGAAATCTGAAAGAAATACTGGGCAACTAAAGATGTTGATCAATGCATTATCTTCAATCTATTTTAATCATGTCAATATTCATAGAAATCTCATGTATGCGTATCTCATTATTTGTTTCTCTGTACTGTAAATGATTTTCGAAATTACCCTTGGTAATCTGTACCAATCGTCTCTACAGTGGATCTCTAATCGCAACCAGGAGGTGGGTAATACGGAGTCATCTGATCATCACAATACAATCATCACTAACTACACATCTCTTTCAATACTGCAGAACTAGAGACCAATAGGTAGATCTATCCACTCTACACGGGGTCAAACTTATATCATTATACTTGAGGCACTCAAGAGTATGGAAAGGAGGTTTTAATTTCATAAAAAATGGAATGTTTTAAAGCAGAGATAGTTCGGTAATGAAAATCGAGGTTTAAATCACCCCTTTCCTAACTTAATGTCACAAGTTCCTAAACTACAATTAGGATAATTAAATGATTAAAGGGAAGATCAATTTCAGTTATGATTAAGAAACATGGTGTTCTCCATGCTATCCACTTCATATTAGTTTTAATAAGATAAAATCCTCTTTCATTTACCTAACTCCTCACTGTCCTTCTCACATTTATAATTACAAAGGTATACCAACACCCTATGCACTCTCATACTCTATATTCATCCATTCATGCATGCAAACTTTTCTCATGTTCATAGGTTCCCCCCATGCATGTATGCAAGTACGTAGAGTCATAACAAAATCACATGCAGGTTAGATGTTCACCAGAAAACATCCGGTCATAGCGCTCAGGTGGTGAGATCCCGGCGATGTGATCCCTCAACGTCGTCCACCCTCGTTGTCCTACAACTCCGGCGGGCTCACGGTGGTCCAGGCAGGCTCTGTGATCACTAAGGCTCTCCATCCTACTTTGATTCCAGTCGTTGAAGGTGCGTAGAGGACGGTGGTGCGCTCAGAGGGAGAGGCAAAACTCTCGGTCGCTAGTAGCGGCTATGGATTGGAGAGGCGTTATACTTTTAAAGAGCTCGCATAGATGATCTCGCCTCGGATCAAGCAATAGTATAGATAGACGGTTGGATTAGTATCTCTGTGATGTGATATGTGGCTTGGATTCAAGCTCTTGCCTCGAACTTAATCCACTCCTCAAGATGGATGGTTGGATTAGTATCTCTATGATGAGGTGATCTGTGGCTTGGATTCAAGTTCTTGCCTTGAACTTAATCCACTCCTCAAGATGGGCCGGTTGGATTAGTATCTCTATGATAGAAGTGATCTATGGCTTGGATTCAATTTCTTGCCTCGAACTTAATCCACTCCTCAAGATGGGCCAGGTTGATGGCTACTTCACATGCCCCATCCCCATGTCTCACGATCAATACTCAACTGATGCTTTAAATCCTGACCATTGTTACACTCATCTCATACATGAGATAAGTACTTTTTTCATAAAGACCGTCGCATTTTCTTTAGGTTGCGTGCAAGTCCTTGCCTTGTGAGAGGATGACTTTTCAATTTAGCACAACCTTTTTTCAAAATTATCAAAAGGTACTTCTTAGTATCAATTAACACTAATTACAAAATTAACCATTTAAACCCTTCATTTTATTACAAATCCAATTAAACTCAAGGTTGGGAACTTCCCTTAATACTACATAATTAGGGGACATTTAGGGATTTAATAACTTTATAAAATTTGTGGATTTTACACCTGGTTTTCCCATTCAAACGCTATGAGTAGCTACTGATCCCGGGGCTTAAGGCGGTAGTCCCATGAGGAAGCCTAGCATCACAGGGATTTTGAGTCAAAGGTATGGGAACCTTCTACAGTATGTGTTAGAGACTTGTTATATACGTATCTCGGACCTATGTAGGATTATGACACATGTGTATCTTATAGGGTTGTATAAACCCTTTTATTTTACTTCCGCTAAGTTTATTTTTATTATTATAAATATTGTGTTTTATTATTTGTATTTGATTACGAAGCCTTACATCTAGTAGGGGTTCGTCCCTACTTGGAGTGCGTCCGACCTATGCCCCAAGCTAGGTTAGGGCGTGACAAAATGTTGGGCTCTTGCGAGACTCACAGTGAGTAGCCACACATAAAGTTGGGACATAAGGATGCAAGGAAGCTATTAACTTAGTATGCATGACTATGTGCATAGAGTATACAACCTAGAACAAGTATTGTCATTATGTTAGAAGCACGTGGTTTCACTTTCGCTTACACCCATGATTTTAGATAGAGTTACATCTTATTAGGGTCTAGCTAAGCGAAAGGGTGAGGTTGTACGAGACTTAAGGATGTGTATACAAGTTGAGTTGTTATGGTAGTGTAAACTTATACACCTACCTAGATGTAGTTCTTGAGATTGTGTTCTCAAGATCGATCTAGGAGTTTTAGAAGTAATAATAGTCATGGCTGGGAAATCAAGGATACATTATAGCGTCTGTACGGATAATCCATACGCATTGGCTGTGGAGTGCCACAATCCCATTCATTATTTTTTATGATTATTTCCATAAATACTTTAATTTCTTAAAAAGTATAATTATTTGCATATACGATTTAATGGGCTAATTTTATATATAAAACCTAAAGTCATGTAATATCTATATATAGTGATTTAAGCCTTTGCTTTCATGCTTTTACTAATTTTTATTGCTCTGGATTTGTTATTGTATGCGTTATATACAATTAACTTGGTGTTACATGTACATTCTTCCTTGTTTGCATGCACATTATGATATTTGGAAGATATATACTTTGTGCATTTCATTTCTTTATTGATCGTGTCTCCCCATGAGCTAGCCATAGCAGCGGGACCATGTGAGCAAGGTACTGGTTGGGTTGACAACCTTGTCTACCCGAGCTGGCCTTCACCGTGGAAACTTGTTAGCGGGGAGATGCTTGATTGGGTTGATATGTATCCTTTATTACATGTATATCCTGCTTTTATTTATTTCCCGACCTGGCTGGTTACTTTTAATATTTGCCTAGCCAGTGGGAGTAAGTACTAGCCATGTCAACATGTTTCCTAAGTAACACTACCGGACATGTGTGTCTACCCCAGCTACGGCCAATGATCGGCGTCTTAATTTCAAAACGAAATTCAGAAACGGCTACAACCATAATATACTTGTCCTGTCCTGTACATATGTATTTACACATGCAACTTAGAGCTAGAGAGATGTCTCCTGCATATATTACCTAATAATCTTGCGATTTCTACCTGCTTTGTTTATGTACCTGGAAATGAACATAATAGTTATATACGCTATTAACTCTGAAAATAATCTCGGTATGTTTTATTGTTTCTTGATCGATTTGTGTTTGATGCATGACTTCGTTATTTTAGTTGGTGCTTGATATGCTATCTCCATGGTGTCTGAGGGTTGATCAAGTAATATAGTACCCCAAGGGTAGGGTACTCGAATCCACACGGACCAACATTCCTAGTAATAATTCGTCTTCTATTATTTAGCCTAAAATTTGGGTGATGGTTTAATTCTAACTAATAAATCTAAAGAAGAACTAAAGTAAGCAATTGAAAATTCTGGGTAAATGACGAGGATATAGCACCCCAGATCTCGATCATCTGAAATTCCTTTGCAACTAATTTCCTAATATTGGCTATCTACTGGGTATGTTCTTGGACAATGAGGAACCCTAACTAGTTTGACCCTTATGTCAAGGTAGCCAAACCCTAATCCCATACAACAAAACCAGTCATCTTATGACTACATTAGGTTCTGTGATTCCCACTATTAGGTTTTACCCTAATCTAGAGAATGTGACACCATACGCCCTATGTGTAGGTGTACAACGAATCAATGCCTAAATTTAGCAAATTAAGTATGACAGAGTTCTTACTACAAATCAAGCAATTCAAGTATGCAAATTAGGGCTCTAGTACTAGCAATTACAAGCATTAACCACACATAGATGGTTCACCAAAAAAAAAAAAAAAAAAAAAAATCAAAACTTATATATTAGAAAGGAAAATAGTCATAAGTTCATCCCATGGTTCTAGAATCCGAGACACCAATGAAGATTTAGCCTCTCATATTACAGAATCCAAAGAAAACATTAATAATAATACTAATGAAAACAAAGAAGTCTCACTCAATGCTTCTCTTGTCCAGGATGTTGGACTCCTCGGCTTGACGTCTCCTTGGCCTCCAATCTTATACTCCAATGGGCTAATCTCCTTACCTCAACACATCATTGAATAAAATATAGTTTGAATAAAATCTAAATATTAGTTGAATCTTTGATGTTGAGCAGATGAAAGGGGAAAATAAAACATCATTTTGATCTTTATTGCAATCACAACCGGTATAAAAAATTAAAGAGCAATCCATACCTTTATACACCATAACACATCCTACAAGTATTGGATAACATGAATGAATATCATCCAAATTGTTCCCTAAAACCTCTGTGTTTGGATGGGGGTTATTTTGAAAATTTTTGGAATTTTTTAAACCAAAGGTATTAATGATAACATAGTAATGTGTCTTCTATGCATTGGTGGGTTATATTTCTAAATCTTAATTAAAGGTTTTGGAAAAAAAAATTTTATGAAGAATTGTGTTGGGGATAACCCCCAACAAAACATTTAACAGGAAGACCTTCACTACATCATGCCAAGTACATTCTCAACCAAAAAAGGACCTGCAAGAGTTGGGAGATGGCTCATCTAGGTGGAAAAGTGGAACTGTTACACTAAGGGCCTTGAGTATGGTGGATAAAAGGTCTTAAGTAGTGGTGAAAGTGAAGAAGGCGACTTCCTAAGCGAAAATGTCTGAGGAACAACGAAGAACTCTCACAGAGTGGATGCATTGAAATGTAAAGAAAGATGAAGTCTTGATGTAGTGAGGAGTGAAGGAAGTGAATCGGTGGTGAAGTTGCACCATTGGAAGAGCACCAACCTCCCATCTATGTTGTAGGTGGTTCCCCAAGTTGCATTCTCTTTTGGAAAGAAGGGGGCATATATATGTAATTTCCAACCCACAATCTCACGAGAAAAAAGTGGAAGTTTAAAAGACATAGGCATTTTCATAACCCAGCCACCCACTAACATTGTAAATGAGCATTGGGACTGACAAAGAATTTTGAAACGAGGGGGTTTTGGGGATATGAAAAACTTAATTGATGGCTTTTTTTGAGCAGGTAAAATTTTGAGGACTTGACATTATTTTGCTGCATTCTATAGTATATTGGGATTTTTCCCACTGTATAAAAACTTTGGATCTTAACCTTCATATTTTGGGTTCTAAGTTTCAAATTTTACGTCCCAAGCGCTGTAGTAAAAATGACGGCGCAACTGTAGCAAAAACAGTACCCAGAACCCAAAACTCTATATATTAGAACCCAAAACATACTACCCTAGAATCCACACGGAAATTAATATATATATTTTTTAAAAAGGATTCTTGTATAGAAAATTCTCCCTCTCAAATATGTTGGGTGTGAAATCATGGTGGCGAAATCCGTGAGGAGACTAAATAAACCAAAGGCTGGCGGGCGGGAAGAAACCCTTTTGACGGCGAAGGGGCCACAAACTCTCAGACAGGCACCACCTGAACAAACAGAAGAAGCAAAATCTGTAAACATGACTTTATTGTTGTTGTAAATCCATTGTAGTTGCCCATCACGCCTCTTTGGCGCTGTCTGTAAACCACAAAGGAATGTATGATTGTAAAAGAAGGGCTTGGTAAACAGAAACCACTGTAGATTAAAAACTTAAGACTCTGTAGGGGACCTGTTTGAAAGAATGCCACAAAGGCATCTATTAGTACTCACATGAAATGGAGAGGAGGGACCGGCAACCAACGGCGAGAGGAAAGAAGCGGCGGGAGATCACCGGTGAAAGGAAAAGGCGAATGACAAACAAAGGCAAGGAGAGCGGAATCAAGCCTCCGTGCTTGGAAGCGAAAGCCCTCGCTTTGTCTCGGCTGCGCACCAACACAAGCAACTCACTAAGGACAAGAGAGGAGCCACTGCAGAGCCTAAGAGAGGAGGCGGGAGACCACGACAAAGGCGATGCCGGCTCACCCTACGCTTGAGTGCAATCAGGAGGATCTGAGCCACCCCTTACCTCACCCTCCCCTCCCCCTCCCTTTCCCCTTCCAACTCTTCCACAAGAAGAATTCCAAAGAGGCAGGCTGGGAAAAGATCCTGGCAAGAAGCGTCCCCGATTGCATGGAGAACCACGCCATGAACAAAGAGAGAACCTGACCTCCCAACGAAGGTCACCACCCACCATCCGCACCCCCACAAGCACCATCACAGTCTGCGGGCAATGTTTGCGCCCGGGGCATAAGGCCATTGAGTGTCCTGCAGGATGTGACTTATTGGCCAGTCGCGGGGGTAGGATACAAAGGCCTCGCATCTTGGCCGAGGCTTCGTCGGGGCCGAGAACGCGGGGGATACCTTGAGGAAAACAAAGGAAGCAAAAAAGCACACAGTGGCCCCGCATCCAAAGGAGAAGCAACCAGGAAAATTACTGTCCAAAGCCAAGACACTGGCAACTAAAGTGAACAACCAGCTGCCGGTAAAAGGAGACAGGCAGAAACCAGAGGAAGGATCAGGGGGCATGGGATCCCAATACATCTCCCTTACGCTCATCTCTGACATGATGGAAGGCCTGGAGAGAATGCGCAAATACATTTAGCAAAGGCAACAGAAATCAGAGAGTGGTAGATGGCCGGAGGTTGGCTGAGCTCTTTAAAACAATGGTGGAGGAATTGTCGAATTGGGAGGCAAGGCCACTCGGGGATGGCGGATACCTAATGGAGATGCCCATGGAGGAAAGCAACACGAAAGATGGAGAAAGAAGTAGCCGATGGAATGCGCCCGGCGTTCACCCTCACCTTCACACCTTGGACCACTAGCCTATACGGTCCGGCCAAGGCGGAGGTGCCCTACAGCAGGTGGTGGTATGCGGAACCTCCCCATGTTACGGTGGGAGCTCACGACACAACGGCAAGGATGCTCAAACGGTAGGGACTTGGGTGCACATCGAGAGGCTGGCGGCGTTGCAGCGAGGATTTCCGAGGCCCTCCTTCACCTTGAAGCCATGATTACTATAGATTTCCACGATCCAACTGCGGCATCGAGACCCTCCGGCAAACCTACACCATTGAGATGGCACCCGAGCCATTCCACCACTTCCATGGGATACTTTCGGCGCCAAACAACACGGGGAGGTGGAGAACCTCCCAAGCACTAAGAAAACAAGGGACGACCACAAAAGCCGTGAAGCCCCAACCAAAAGAATGCGATAAGGGAAGGCTCCAATGGAGGATTAGGGAGGTGCTTTCAGTGGCAAGGTGAGAGGAGGGGCGATAAAGGGGATCATCATCCGAGATGGCGGAGCCCCTTCAAACTAAGCGGTCGAGACCACAAGAAGAGGCTTCGGGCCAGGGATGCCACGGCGACCTTACAGTGTGTGGAGGAGATGACCACTCATCTTACGAGGAGATCGTAACTTCGCTTGAAGAAGGGCACCGAGGTAGGTAGAGAAAGAGAAAAGGGGCGAGTAGCGAGCGACAAACCGGATGGATCATCCATCAACGGTCAACCAGGGGATGACGCGGAAGAAGCTGAGTTCGCGGAGGTCATCCAGGCCTTGACAGCCACCTGGCAACACCAAACATGTAAAAGAAACCACATGGGATCGGGAGATGGGCGCGTGGACTTAAGCTCAGCAATGACTCCAGACAAGCTGGGTTAGCTGGGTCGAGTGAGCCAGATTTAGCGGCCCAGCACAGAGGTACCCCCAATGCCCAATCCACCACTAATGGAGGCCCAAGTGGGCGGACAGTTGCACCTTAATGAAGACAATGCAGAAACAATGCAGAATCAACTCAGGAAATGGGCCCAAATCCAATTGAGGCCCAACCAGATGTAATCCCAAACACAAATATCACTCTTGTACCAGCAACTGTTTCTTCTCAAATAAAAAGCCCTTTGAGGCCTTCCAACTACATTAAAGCCCACAACAACCCAAGTGATGAAAATATCAAGACCCTAAACTATGGAATAGGAATTGATTTAAGTAAGGCATCTTTAAGACTCATAAGGAACACATGGAACCTCATAATCGACGAAGCATGGGAGCTAATCACCTCGGGCCAGATAATCAAGGACCTCCATAACCCCCCGAGAGAAAAGACAACAGGAACAGAAGGAAGAGAAAACACTCAAGATACCAACCCAGGAAAAACTCGGGATGAACAACCCCGCTTACACTTTAAAACCTAGGGAAGACCAAGAAAAAACACACCCCAAGACACCCCCTCAAACATGGAAAAACATGTAAACAAACAGAAACTCGCAGGCAAAACACAAAGAAGCACTAGAGGGAGCAAGAAGGAATTGGAAATAGAGGAGAACCTTTCCCTTACCCACCACGGTTCCATTACCCTCTCCACATTTGGCAGGGCGGCGACATACGTATCCGAACCTTTGAAACTAGAAGTAAACTTGGAGCTGCTTTCGGAGGAAACTTGGCCCAGAACAAATACTTAGGCATCTGTGACAAACAGAAGCCTAGAGGTTCGTGGAGGGACAGGCGAACAACCCCCCTGGCTTCCCAACGACACACGACAGGGCATATGTGGTTCCCCCATGAAATTAATATCTTGGAACATGAAGGGAGGCTTCATTGGCCGAAAAAAGTGCTACCTAGTTAGAGATTTCATCCACGACTCACAAAGTGATGTTTTTACATCTACAAGAGACAAAACTTGAGGAGATGAACCAACCATATTTGGCCCTCAATAGGGGAGCACCTACACTTGGGAAGGTGGGTCTCTAGATAATAATCAGCATGTGAGGATGTTGTATGGCTGGAGCGAAATGGAGTTGACCTTGTAAGGCAGATTCACTAACTCTTTTTGGCGTCACGAAATTCTAGAGGGCTCGACGGTCGAGAAAGATGGATGATCACCACCGTATATGGGCGTCGCGAAAAGATAGCAAAAGATGCCTTTTGGGTGGAACTAAGGTCGATCAAACAAGCGGCAAGGACCTTGATTAATAGGGGAGATTTTAGCAAAGAAGTTAGGCGAGAGGAAAAGCGAGGTCCCGAACACCCAAGACTAGCGAGGACTTCAACAACCTCATATGAAGCCTCCAACTATTTGACCCCCACTAAGCGGTAGGCGCTATACGGGCCGAATGGTAGACAAACACCAACCATGATTAGGTTGGATAGATTCCTCCTATCACGAGGAATGGATGGCGGAACACCCCGCATGCAGCGAAAATGCCCCTACCTGCATCGGTCGGATCCGCGTTCCCATAGCCCTAGAAGCGGAAGACCGCGACCTCGAAACAATACCCTTTAGCAGGGGGATGGGGAAAGGCCGAGAGCCACAGGTCATCTTTGAAAGATTGGGTGGAAGCGAGAATGATGACTACCTTTGGAGCGCATATAGGTGGTCCAAAAAACTCATACTAATAAAGGCGGACTAAGAAGATGGAACATGGAGGTAAAACAAGCGCGCCAAGAAAAGAGGAACTAATGAGAAACATAGAGACTCTCTTTGGATATTAGAGGTGAGCAACAACAAGTGACAGCGATTGGAGGGAGGAACAACTACTACGTCGGTAGGAGCGAATATGACAACCTCATCAAGCTAGAAAAGGAGCATTGGAGGCGTGCTCAAGAATCAAAGCTGGTTGAAGGAGGGTGATAAGAATACAAGATTCTTAGCTCCATGTAATGTGGGAAGGAGAAACAAAAATTGGATAAACCCGACTCTCTGTGAATGGTCAAACACTCAGCGACTCTACTTGACATCAGCCAGAAGCGTAGCTTGGATCACTTCACAAGCCTATTTGGACGTTGACGAGGAGACAAGTACCACACCGAATGGACACAACTGTTCCGAGACTTAACAACTACGGACCTGTCCCACCTCGACAACCCATTCACTAAACAGGAAATCTCCGCGGCCATCAAGGAACTTAACCCAGAAAAGGCAGCTGGACCGGATGGATTCCCAATGACTCTCTACCAACAAGGGTGGAGTTTCGTGAAGGATGACATTCTACAAACTTTCCAAGACCTATACCATGGCTCATGTGAGCCTCGAAGGCCTGAATTGGGAGCATATCCTTTTGATCCCAAAAAGGGAGAGGCATCCTCAGTGTGACTTCTGCTTGATTAGCCTCACGAATTGCTCTATCAAGATCATCACAAAGTGCGAAAACTTGACTTGCAAGGCGTCATTCCTTGCTTTGGTAAATGAAAACCAAGCAGCGTTTATCAGAAGCGGTGCATCGGGGACTCCATTGTAGCGTGGAAGAAATAATATACAGCATAAAAAGAACAAGTGGAGTACTGCTCAAGGTAGACTTTGAGAAGGCCTTCGACTCCGTAGATTGGGATTTCCTACTTCAGATTCTTTAGGTAAGAGGTTTTGGACCAAGATGGATTGGATGGATTAGAAAGATCCTCCACTCGTCAAAATCCAATTTCCTTATAAATGGGGCCCCAATGGGATATGTATGCCACCAAAGGGGATTGCGGCAGGGAGACCCTCTCTCCCCTTTGTTATTCATCTTACTTGATGGGCGTCAGAAGCTGGGACAAGAGCAGTCGGGGAGATAAATAATATCATATAATACCAGCATAACAAGCGGCGCATGTGTCTATCACGCTTTAAGCGCACATGCTCACGTGTTTCCTTGGCTAAAGAATTAGACTCTTGGGTGGAGATTGTTATCAAGCATAACCACAGGTTTGAAATATCAACTCCAAGAATTAACAACGTGTATTCAATCAAATGATGAAATGAAATACTACATGAAGTTAGAAATCCCGAGCATGTATGACATTATACAAAAATACTCCAATTAAATAGGTGATTAAGCAAATATTTATTTTTAGGAGAAATACAATATTAATTTATAAAAATACTCACATCATGATTTATATTGTGGTAATACTTACGGTTTAAGGAAGGTCAGGACTCACTTTCGGATGTGTCATGCATTACCAGGATGGCGTGATTTGACAGAAGAGTGTAACTTAGTAATTTTTGCTCTCTCGACTGAACTAATTAAAGTACATAGGTCCCATGCATGTTGAGCTGTAGTTAACTTGTCTAGGTTTGTGAGGTGCATTCGACTATGCATGCTAGATTATTATTATGTTTTACAAATAATCAAGCATGCATCTAAGTTCTTCAAGATACTCATGAGAAAGACTTCTAGATGCTCCTAGAACCCCTCTACCTTCCTATTTAACCCACTTACGTAGTTAAGCCTTACTTATTGTCCAATCACCCCTTCACAAAAGCACTCTACCATGCGGTGAGTGCAACATTGCTATTGACCTAGTGGTTGAGGACCAGTGAGTTCACTAGAAGAATGTTGTTGACCAAAGCTAGAGTGCAAGCACTCAAGCCTCCACTGCGCATAATACGTGAGTCTCAAGTAATAAATTCTGGTGAGTACCGGGTGGAATACACAGGGGAATGCTTACTAGGTTTAAATGAACACTAACCTACTAAGTTGCTTGGTAAAAGTCGATTCGATCAATAAGTGGAAGAGATTACTAAACTAAACTACTCATAGGAATTGGTAAGATAGCTTGAAGGGTGTGGGGAATACTCTCTATTATATGCTTCTAGGTTTGTATGGCTCCTAATGACTTGTTATGATTTTCTCTTTGGCTTACTAAGTTATCAAGGTTATAGATATGGGTGTTTCAATGATAAAGATTGCACTTATGTGCACTCTGGGTGCATCCTACAGGACATTATTTCTAAGGATCATGCCTCTAAAGTTCATATTTCTATCGGTACATTAGAAGCATTATAGGGCAAATCTCTATCAATAACATGGATGTGCCTCTACTTATGTCTAACTTAGAGGGACAAATGGGGTGTCAGTCTGTCCATCCTAATTCTCTACTCTACTTTCAAGCCTATATTTCTATATGCTTGAAGCTTAAGATACTTGTCGCCTTTCGATCAACAAGAATTAACAAGAGAGATTCATAGGCACATCCACAAACATAATAACAAAGCAACCAAAGATAACATAAATATCAAGTCAAGAGTTCATACAACCCTAGCTTAGATGTTCAAGCTACTATTACAAATAAAGATTCATAATGATGCAAATATGAAGGTAAACATCCATGATTCGGTACAAATAAGAGATCAATAAAATGTAAAAAAATAAGAGATAGGTTTCCCTTTTGTTTTGAGCTTCTCCCCTCTAGATTTGGCCTTGAAACCCTCCAGATTGCCTCTTTGAAGCCCCTAGCCATGCGCCCCATATTCACGGATGAAAAACCCCTAGAAAATCAGCCCTTATTTGCATAATCCAGCGCCCTACACCGATATCCACGATGTCAAAAAGCGACATCGCGATCTATCTTTTCTGTGAAAATTGGCGCTTTGTCCGTGATTAACATCGTGATGTATGTAGTCTACATCGTGATGTCTTCATCAACTCAACAATCGGATGACCATTACAACTCGGATTCAGCTGAAATTTGAACTGAGTGTTCTTGACTTGTTGATATTAGATATGAACGGTGGAGATTGGATTTGAAGTCATGTAGCTCTTCCAGTAAATTCCTGATCTCAGCCGCTCTTTCAAGCTGCTCACAATCCTCTCTCCTTTTACTCCTTATGCTTCTTTGTCATAGAACACCTATCCACTTGCTCCAAGATCATCCATATTTCGCTCCTATGGACTCATCATCTATCAATATTAAAAACATTTGCATTAGTATATAAATTAATCCATTTACTATAGGAATACAAAAACAAGTGTGTATGCTAGATTAGGTAGAGTTTATAAAAAATAACCCAAATTGGCTCTTGAATACAACATTAGATGGCCATATTTGGTCTCAACCTAGCATAATATATCATCTCAATAGCTCTCTTTTGAGAGCTATCAAATGACGCCATTCATAGAAGAGTATTATGCATGATTTACAAACTCTTAAGGGGTTCCATGATGACAAACATGGAAATAAGTAAAGAGGCTATCTCTTTGCTAGTACAAAAAGGTGTCTAACTAAAGTAAGCTAGCGAGTCACAACTTATAGTTTGATAAGCATCAAGGATTTAACTTTCACCATATGGTTCTTGATTGTTTAGTTAGTCATAGACTATATTTGTATATCATCGCTAACTTGGAAATAAGGATGGTCTGTAGCTCTCAGAATGCGTTTGCATGATAGATCCATGTGATCCCGGCCGGTGAGGTCAAAAGTACTATAAGCTATAAGAATTCACTCCCTAAAAGGCTCCATAGGGGCAAAAATGCATTTTGGTCCACATGTACTATATATAGTATTGTTCATTTTGAAAATGTTCAATATTCAACCTTGTACTTGGACTTTTGGCAATTCTGATCCCTAGGGTTAGCGTGGGCCAGCCTGACTGCTGGGGTGAATACCAGAATTTTTTAACATGACATGGCATGCTGACATGGAAAAATATTTAAACTCCCAAAATATTAATCATTTAATAATGACATGCCATACCACATCAGCATATGTCACGTGTCAAAAAAAAATTCTAAAAAATTCTGAAAAATAAACAGGATTTTTAAAAAATTCTAAAAAAATCCAGTTAGAATTCTAGAACTTCAAAAAATTCTAAAAAAAAATAAAAACTTCTAAAAAAATCTTTAAAAATCAAAAAAATGTAAAAAATAAACATGATTTTTAAAGATATCATAACAATCAACCTAGAAAATAGTAAAAAAAATGTGATTTGTAATTTATAAAATGAAAATGGGCTTTGTAATGACAACAACAAAAATGTATGAAAAATATAAAAGAAACATTTTCAAAACCATTCCAACCTCTTCATAACCTTAATAACCTTAATCATAACAATCACAACATAGAAGCACATTTTTTTTTTTACTATTTTTCTAGGTCGAGTTTTTTTATTACATTATAAAATCCTATTTAATTTTTTAGAATTTTCTTAGAAGTGTTTAGAATTCTAATAGGATTTTTTAGAATTTTTTTTTTTGACATGTGGCATGCCACATCTGCATGCCATGAACCAAAAATGGATTTTTTTTAAGTGAATTTAATAGAATTTTTTAGAATTTTTAATTTTTTTAGAATTTTTTATTAGAATTTTTTTTTTTTTTAGAATTTTTTAAAATCATGTTTATTTTTTAAATTTTTATAATTTTTAGAATTCTAATGAAATTTTTTAGATTTTTTAAAAATCATGTTTATTTTTTAGAAATTTTAAGATTTTTTTTAGAATTTTTTAGAATATTTTAGAATTATATCCGGATTTTTTAGAATTTTTTTAAAAAAATCCTATATGTTTTGCAAGAATATTTTAGAATTTTTGGAATTTTTTGACACCTTAGCATACAGCATGCATCTTATAGCGATGCTTATCTTGGCTGTCTGCCACATCACATTTCCATTACATGATTACAATATTTAGGGAGTTTAAATATTTTTACCGTCAGTCGGCATACATATCGTATTAAAAATTCATGTATTTAACTTCATTATGCTTGAGCTTCATACGATTGGCATTATAATTGGATAGTAATTGCCAAAAGTCTGAAAGTCTGACGGTAGGTATTGAATATTTTCGTAATACTAGGGGACGAAAATGAAACAAGTATACCATGGAAGTCGACGGGGACAAAAAAATGCATTTTTGCCGTCCATGGGTAAAGACTTCAAGATGCTGGAGTAATAGGAGAGCAAAGGTTTGCCCCTATAAATTTGTTGTATCGCGATTCATTTGTTTTAGAAGTCCTCTACTAATTCACATGGGCTGCCACGTACTCTACCATAGGTGGTTGTTCTATATTCTAACAGGTCTTGAAGCTTAAGCTGAATAGGTGTTAAGAAGTAATGAAGTCATTTTATCTTCAACTAATGAAATCATGATCCTTACTACTTGATAATCAAGCGAGCGATCATCCTCTAATCAAGGTTTATCTATTGCTAATTAAGTACATCCATTGCCTCTACCATAGCTTAGAGTTCAATAATGCATTTGGAATGTAGGACTCTTTTAGCCATTCCACTTACTTTGTTGTTAATAAATTTGACTGGTATTTGCATTTCATTATTCCTAGTTGATGGGTTATCCTAGGCAGAGTTGATTCCTTAGGATAGGCGACGTGGGATGATTGAAAACAACTTCAGTACTTTGTCCGGAATTGGCTTTCCAACCCTAAATGTGATGCATTTGTCTCACCCCTTAAGTAAAACTTTACACGTACTCGTAACCATGTTGTTAAGGGGAAAGCCGACTCTGTTATCCGCTCGGCCCTAGTGCAGTGATTCAACCTTGTGAGTTTGAGTTTGTGGTTGGAGAAGAGTTAGTGAACCACAGTCAATAATATGCTAGTATTAAAGACCAACCATAGTTGTGTATTTTTCTACATCACATGGAATCAGTACCTTGAGGTGTTACCTCCAAACATGGCAACAAAATAATAGAGGAGCTAGAATGTCATGTCTTTGTTATCTTACGTCTGCAGATGTGGGTAAGTCTAAACTAAGAGGAAGGAGGTAGCTAGGGGATAGTTGTTCCCTTTAACTCCAGTTTTGCCTTATAAACCAACTACTAGCTAGCCATCCTGATCAATGATTCCCAGGAGTTAAGCCATGAGTTGAACTACTAACTCTTGATAGTCTATTGGAGTTTGCATTGCATGCCTGTATTTTTTAGGTAAAAGATACTAATGGGTTGTATCTAGTTTAGGAGGCTTCACTTAAGGTTTCAAATACTCATTGAGGCTATTAGTAGAGAGGACCACAAAGAGAGGGTGCAGGTGTTTTGATGGGGAATCAGTGTTAATAATTAGCCACTAATACTCCCAGCAATGAGTCTTATACGGTGTAAACACATACAAAAGATTTATAGGATTTTTGAAGGGATCAACTTAAGCTAGGTGCCTATGGTGGTGTTAGATTAGTTTGTGAGAAATGCCAAGGAGTTGTTAACTCTATGTATATAGGGAAACTACTACATATATATGAAGCCTTGGAGCCATGGAGAAGTAAAAGAATTTTCCAAGCTGTTAACCTTACAAAAGCAGGGCAGGTATATATATTTATCCATGCAGCAATGATAGACCAAAAGGATTTTGTGTGTAGCTTAGGGCCGGAGGTGATCTTTGAGATGTTAACTCTGTGTATAACTTTATATAATTATGTATAGATACATGCCCAACCTTGTAAGATAGAAGTCTTTGGAGTATTCACAAGCTGTAACATTGCCATTACTTGAGCCGAGGAAGGCTTTTCGATTAGTGTTGTGATGAACTTAACGATATACAAGCATATATAGATAGAGTAACCTCCACAACCTTAAACAAACTAAAAGGTAGCAGTAGTAGTCACAAATCACCATGAATGGCATTAAATTAAATGAGTAGATGATCGCTAAGTTACCGCGTTGCTATGCTTAGATCACTTGATATAGAGCACTTGGAAATTACGCGATTGGGGACGTCGAGGATTTGTATAACTTCTAAACCAAGTAGCCAACGCTATAAATCCACTTTACGTAATTATTTTTGCTTGTCTGCTTTAATTTCTGAAAAATATAATTATCTATTGAAATGATTCTTGGCTTATTTTATATATAAAACTTGAAGTCATGTAATAATACATCTGCAGTGGATTTCAATCACTACTCGTACTTTTCTTGATTTTCTATAAGCTCCTAGATTTGTTATTGTGGGTATATGCATTTACTCTTGTTTTTCTATATATTCTACTCCTATTGCTTATTTTGCTTGCTTTGTGATTTTTGAAGACATATGTAATACTAGTACGTATTGTTTCTATTTTGATACATTATCTTCCATGAGCCAGTCATAGGCTGTGCAAGGACATGTGAGCAAGGTATCTAGCAAGGTTGACA
>CM048827.1:3723769-3882894 GCA_026586065.1 Dioscorea zingiberensis | reverse complement strand
TTCATAATTTGATTTTTTATATATACTTCTATATAATAAAAGTATATAAATTATATAATATTTTTAATAAATAAAAAATATATTTTTTATAAAAAATCTAAACATAAATTTCTGAAGTTACTGATTATGTACACTATGTAAATTTTTAATTATATGAAATATTATTAATAATAAAATTTATAGTATAACATATTATATAAAATAATAATATTTTACTATTTCTCTTCTTATATTATACTCATGAATAATATAGGTTTCATCGGGTTTCATAAGCCTCTGAATCTACCATTGGCTAGAGAGGTCTATAAAGAGTATGTGGATGACTAAAAGCTCTGTTTTGCAAAACACAAAGCCATAAACAGCTTTCAAATCTAATGTTGATATGATTTTAATTTCCATATCATCACCAACAAGACCTCACTAGAGCATTTTCAAGTGGTTGAACAGGAAGTCACTTTCCTCTTCCTCTTGGACGGTAAACCTTGGACATCCCTGACTTGTGGTGTGTATAGATATGAGGCCAGAAGCATCACTGTACAGCTTTCCAAAACTTGGTTTGCTTTTGGGACATGGTGGGTAGTAAGTCATCCTCATACGCTGATCATCTTTATGTTCTACAAAATACTTCTGGATTGAGGAGACCCAAGTTCTTAAGGTAATGGCTTCAAATAAACATCTTGAAACTGATTTAAGTTCTGTTGAGTATTTATCTAGTGTAGACCTGCATCCTAATATGAGAATATATATATATATATATATATATATATATATATCAAGTGAAAAATTAGGGACTATATATATATATATATATATACTTGCCATAGTGGCCAAAGAGGAGAGAACAAGAGAGAGAGAGGGAGAGAGACCTGAAAGTTGGAGGAGTAGCAGGCCAAAATGTGAAGTTCCTGGCATGAAGTGGCTGGGCTGTGTGGATGAGGAAACATCCCATCTCTGCCACTCCAGTTTCTCTTCACATGAACAAGTTTATGGCCATATCCTTAGAGACCACCAGGCAGTGGTGCAAAACCTCTTTCTCCCCTCTCACAATGGGAGCTTATAAAACTCCCTCCAAATCAACCTTTATTTTTTCTATCACTTAATCAGATACTCCATGGTTCACTAACTATATACAACCATGCATGCAACATCAGCATACATATATATATATATATCAACCACAACATCTTACCTTAATAAAATGTATAACTTGAAATTAAGATGCACAAATGAATTAATTACCTGGAAGAAGAAAACCCTCAATCCATGCAAGCAGAGTGAAGCTTAGCAGACTCTCCAAAGAGAAGTTAGGACTCAAGTGGTAATCTATTCATATCAATGATTGGGACCTTATCATCAATACTGCCACCTTCATCATCATCATCATCATCATCATCGCATATGGGCGCCGTCACACCCACGTCCAACTCCGGGCCTTATATACCTCTTTGAGGTATCTCCATGCATGTGTGTCGCTTCTATCTCTTGTGTGCAAGTGTTTGAACTGTTCTCCGAAGGCAGGGACCCTCCCCCCATTCTTCCCTGTACCCCTCACCGCCCTGCCAGCCATCTCTCAACAGTACTGCACTCAAGTTGTTCACACTCAAGTCTCCTCTCTACTTGTAAGTAGAAACCAAGAATTCAAATCCAAGAAATCTAATTTTTTTTTAACATATACAACCTCTTTAATAATATATTATGAAATATCAGGATCTCCACTCAAGATACAGTTGATTAAAGATAAATAGTATCAATAAAATGATATGTTCTTTTTCTACCTTTTATATATACATTAAGATCCAATAAGATCAAGCAATTTTTTTTCCCAAAAGTGGTTGGGAAAAGTGGGAAATCTACCAACTCTCACCCAGTTCCTTATAAGTTCTTGCTAGTGTAGCTTTAGGAGTGTATAGTGGCTAAAGGCTCATTGGTTCTAACCTTATGTAGAAAAATTATCAAATATAAGCAATATGGATCTTTATATGCTGCATCATCAAAAATCAAGAACAATTAAGTCGACAAAGATACCTAAACTCAAGCTCTATTGATTATTCTCAGTTGAAGTCGCATTTGCAGATATGTCTTTCGCTAAGATCAACATTTAATTTCTACGATTCCAGCAGGAATTTCTCTTAGTTTTGGGCTCTCTCTGGCACTCTTTTCCCCGACATGGGATCTCGTAAAGAATTGAATCTCAAAACCCCTGCAAGGATCTGAGGGACCAAATATAATTCATAAATCCGCTTCTATATATATAGATAATTGATAAGTTATTCTTTTTTCAAGATAAAGACAACTTATCATTATCCTTTTGTAATTTTCCATTTCCCAAACTTTCATCATTAAAAATAGAAATTACACTTGTAGGTCTCTTACACATTAAAGGCTTTACGTGACTCCTATCGGATGACATTAAAGCCCAAATTATCTAAACTTTATTTGGATCACTTTTCATTGGGCTCAACCTTTATATAACAACCCCGCAAACATAATTATTCACATATAAGTCCATCGCTGGAATAAGCGGATCCTAAGCAATCTTCCACTTGGACTATATGTGGAACTTCTTATAATTATGTTTCTACAAAAAACAATAAACTATAATGAAGCTCAATTTTGCTATCATTACCAAAATGTATTTTTATATCCAATCCGTCCATCAATTATACCAACATAGGATCAAAGCGGCACTCGCTACATCTTATCGTAGAATCTCAGATCCAATCAATCTGGGCCACATATGCAATACAACTAAAATGACATGGATCATGATGTGGAAATGTGTAGTATGGAAGTTTCATGTAATGTGATCTTTTAACACTTCTATTTCCAACCGGGTCCTCCCTTAAACCTGTAGTAAGATCAAAACCAAACCAAAGCTCAGAGTGTAAATAAATCCTAAAAACTATATTTCCAGAATAACCCTCAAAAATATCCATAAACCGAAATAAATCAAATGTGGTCTACATCAAAACACTTTAAAATGACAAACTCCCATTAAAACTGAATATCCTCTAAATGACATGACACCCATAATGCGAAAGCAATGTGCCTCAAAGTGAAAACACTTTTGGGTTATAGGGCCTCCTTATAGTAAGTCGGATCCTCAAGTTAAATCTCATGGAGAGTTTTGTCCCAATGTGCTCCTATGGACAACTATCTCACTCAACTCTTTCCCTCACAACTAGGAACTTGATGTCAATATGCTTGACTTCGCTGAAAGCTCTCTGTTGTTGTTGGAATATAAAACTGCTTGATTTATTGTCAGCAAAATAATCTTAGTGTATTCTATCAACACTATCCAATACGCAGCCCGTTCTAAGGACAAAAAAAAAAAAAAAAATTCCGCAACCATATCCCATGATTGGATAACCTCATACCAATGTGCTACAAACTCCGGCTCTGTACGGGTAGAAGAGGCTACCAAAGACCTGCTTGAAGCACTCTCTGTCCAGAAATTCGCACCTCTAACTAGCGTATAAAATGTTGCACCGACGAGATCTCTATGCTATCTTTTTAACATCGAAAGCAAAATCGGAGTCGGGTGATAACCCAATCGCATCTCTGCTTCAGATCCGACTCTCCGGATATGTGAGCAAGTAGTCCTTTGTTCTCTAGCTAAGTACCGCAGTAAGACCCGCTTAAATAGGTCGCTTTCCAATGGTCAACTCCTCGGATTGCTTTAAATATCTCGCCCATTTCATCTCCTCGCAGAATGTAATGCAATATCACTACCTGCATAAAACCTCCGAAAAGCATATATTAGTGACTTCCGCGTACCTGAAATTAAGCATACAAGGGGAATCTTCGTCAGATTTCCATTTTCCTCTCAAAAGTCATTCTTAGGGCACCAATCGATGACTAAACTTGTCTCCCCTTTTAGCTAGCAGTGGTATCACTACGCTTTAGCCATAATCCTACATGCATATCTTTAAGAACCTTTTCGATATAGCCTTTTTGTGATAATCCAAGAATACCTTGAGAGCCATACCTAAGGTATTTGAATACCTAATACAAAAGAAGCATTACCAAGATCTTTCTATCTCAAAATTCTTAGCTAGAAATCTCTTTAGTTTCATGCAATAGGCCTATATCAAGTTGTTGCAAGCAAAATATCATCAACATATAAGACCAGAAAAATATACTTACTCCCACAGAACTTATGGTATACACAATCATCGATTAAATTCATCTCAAATCCGAAAGAGATGATCACTTGATGAAATTTGAAATACCATTGATTTGAGCCCATAGATGGATTTCTTGAGTTTGTAAACCATATTCTTTAGATCTCCTGACATAAAGTTTTCTGGTTGCACCATATAAATCGTTTCATCAATGTCGCCATTTAGAAACGATGTCTTTACATTCATCTGATGTAACTCAAGATCGAAATGCGCCACTAATGCCATCATAATCCTGAAAGAGTCTTTCGAAGAAACCGGAGAGAAAGTGTCTTTATAATCGATGCCTTCTTTCTATGTAAAGCCCTTTGCGACAAGACGAGCCTTGTATCTCTACACATTGCCTTTTGAATCCCTCTTGCTCTTAAATATCCATTTGCAACCAATAGGCTTTGTACCTTCTGGCAATGGGACGATATCCCATACATCATTGTCTTTCATGGACTTAATCTCCTTATTCATGACATCAATCCATTTTTGAGAGTTTGAACTTTCCATGGCTTGATGGAAGTTGACTGGATCATCTTCCAATCACTCCAATGTCACTCTATGTTCTTGAAGAAATACAATATAATTATTTGGCAATCGCACTTCTTTCTCTAGTGGATCTTCTTAATGGTATAGATTCTTGAGGTCAGCAGAGTTTGTTCTTCCGGAACCATTACTTGATTAGGAGGTTCTCTAATATTGTCTTGATTTATTGTGTTCTTCAACAAAGACAGAATGGAATCCTCGACAATGCCAATAACACCCGTGAGAAATATCAATATATTCCTTTTCAAAGACAAAATCTCTGACCGTATCTCCCCCCGCAAACTTGACATCCTCAAAGAATACCCTATTTCCCCACTCAAAAATCTAACTTAGTTGTGGGATCATAAAACTTGTACCCCCGGATTTTTCTCGTGAGTATCCAATAAAATAACAACCTTACCGCCCTTGAGTCCAGCTTTTCATTAGGCTCTTTAAGGCCTTGCCCCTCACGGACATCCCCAACATGCAAATACTTTTAAACTAGGCTTCCCGCCTCGCCCAAAAGTTCATAAGGGTTTTGGCGGTTGCTTTAGTTGGAACCCTCAAGTAAGAAACATAAGCTATAGTTGTTTTTCTTTACACCTCATGTAAATTTAATTGCAGTGGATTCATTAAATAAAGCAATTGTATCAATTAAATAAAGATTATCACAACCTAACAAAGAACCGAAACAACCAATTTTGAATCATGAAACAAATCAATTTTCCATTTCCAAATGAACAAGAATAATCTTGAGATTTTGTCCAAAATAGAAACAAATCAAATTCCTTCTAAAAGACGGCATAACAAATGTCCCATTAAGATCCAAATAATATCCAAATTTTTAACAATAATCTAAATTTCCCTATTGCCTCTACTTGAACTGCCTTGCCATCGCCTATATAGATGTATCTTTCAAAGATCACTTGGCTTTTTAGCAACTCGGGTAACCCTACATGTAGACACACAGATGTGAGTTGTTGTACCGTAATCTATGCACCGTGTGTTTAGGTACCGGGTTAAATGAACCTCGTGAACAAACAAAATTAAGAAGCATACCTTTCTAAGCACGCCATGCGTGATAGTTAGTGCATTGCTTCTTCTTATGCCCTTCAGGTATACAAAAGAAACAACCCGTACCTTCTGAATAATCTGATTTCTTTTGTTGTTTCCTTTGAGGTGTTGTATTTATAGCTTCTTTATTCTTCTTTCTTTTCTTTCCCTTGTTCTTGTCTTTAGAGGTTGAGGCTAGGTGGGCACTTTCTGTCTTATCTTGCTTCAACCTTTCCTCTTCGTGAACACAGTGTGAAATGAGCTCATTCAGAGACCAAGTCTCTTTTCCACGAGCCAGCTCACTTTAAATTGGTTAAACCGTGATGGAAGAGATATCGTAACCGCATGCATCCAGCAAGTCCCCAGAGAGATCAAGCTTAAGTGCTTTCTGGCCAAGCAAGATGAGACGACTCCATGATGTACCCTTGATGTTGCTCTATACCCTTTATACTTCATTGAAATGAAGCTTGTCAAAGCATACCAATTTCAGCCTTTTCGCTCTTGACTAACCTTTTTCAATATCCGTAAGGAACTCCTCACCGAAGTTATCGCTTTTAGACATTGTGCCCCCAATGCTTCCTGAATGACCCTCTTCATAAATCCATCATGCACATAAGGTTTGATTTCCTCCTGACCTTTCTTTCTCCCTCTTATCATCGAGGTACTCTTATCTATAAGAGGTGGGGACAATCTTCCCGTAATGCAAGATCAAGATCCATGACCCCAAGAACTATCTCTCGAGGTTCTCCTTCCAAGACTTGAAGTTTGAGCCATTTAGCATAGGTATGGAGTTGATGTTGGCGTAATATTAGCAGGAGTCATAGTCAATAAAGAAACAACAAACAAACAAAACAAGCTCACTTGAGTCTTTAAAAAACAAATCACAATAATAATTTCAAAATAAAGGCAAATCCCATCTCAAGATACCCGACACTCCATTAATATTTCATCTTTGGACAAAATATTAACTTGTAATTGATATATTGATGTAGTAATCAAACACTAACAATAAGGACATGTCAAATAATAAATCTTCCTTTGGGCCGATTTATTGTTCACATGTAAAACCAAATAATTTTCACGTGTTTATTACCACAGGTGCACATGTAATTGCATAAATATTAATCTTCCTTTGGGCCGATCTATATTCACATAAGTTAAATGCACACAACCAATTATATTTCAAAATAAATTAATTTCCACAAGAGAGGTCACTTTGGTGACATGTTGTTTCAATTAATTTATCTTAAAATATATACATAACCATACCAATATCTGAATTAAAAATTGCAGCTCAAAAATTCCTTTAAAAAGTCAAAGTCAATGCTTGGTCAACTTTAATCAACATCGGCCAATGTCAGGTCAACATTCGTCAACTCGTCAACTATGGTCACGAAGTTAACTTCACTCATATCTAACCCTAGAAAACTCCCATTTTAACGATTCAAAAAGGGTTTTTTTCGCTTTTCCAATTTCCTACGGATTTATAACACCAAAATTACCTAAATCCATACAAATCATAGGGAAGAATTGACTATAAGTATTTAATGCCCGTGAAATCCAAAAATCAACCACAATATAACATATAATAAACCTAAATCAGATTTTAAATTTACAAATAATTCTTAAAAATCCAAATAATTCTTAATTTTTGTTCTCAAATCTGATAATCAAATTATGAAATTCAAGAACACCCAAGATTATTTTTGATGAATCAAAAATTAATTTGATTCTCAATGATATAACATGAAGAGGCTCTGGTACCACTTGTTGGGCTTAACCTTTTGTGAAAATTATCACATATAAAACATGATCTTTCATGTTGCATCATCAAAAATCATTGATTATTCTATGAAGTTGTGCGGTATGTCTTCCAGATCAACATGGTCTTCCAGAGAATTCCTTTAGTTTTCTCTCTTGGCACTCTTTCTGATGATGGGATCTCAGAAAGAATTGAATCTCAAAACCCCAGTGTGATAACCACTCTATATATATAGATAATGGATAAGTTATTCTTTTTTTTCAAGATAAAGATAATTTATCATTATCCTTTTGTAATTTTTCATTTCAGCCTATCATTAAAACAGAAATTACACCTTAGGTCTCTACACGTTAAAGGCTCACACCCTATCAGATACATTAACGCTCAAATTATCTAAACTTTATTTGATCACTTTTAATTGGGCTCAACCTTATATAACATCCTGCAAACATAATTATTCACATATAAGTCTATTGTTGGATTAAGGATACAACAGTTGCAACTTTGTAGCCACTTCCATAATTAGTTGGTATGCTCTTAGTCATTTATAAAATATTCACTTGGAAATAAATTTAACACATATCAATTAGAAATAGTTATACTTATTTATTATTGTTGAGATAAGTTAAAAGAATCTTTTATATGTACATAATTATCGGGGTTTGTTGAAGATATATAGCTAGTGATGTTCATAGATTATTTTAATCAAGCAAGCGTTGAATTCAGAAAATGACAGCAACATTAAAAGTCAATTCAACCATTAATTATTTGACCATTTCAATTAACCATCACACTACTCGTGCATTTGTTGTTTGATTAAAAAAGAAAGAGCATGGTACATGTATATGTTATAATATTTATAAGTCACCATAATTTTCACTTTCAATGAACATAGCCTAGCGACAGTATTTGACTATGTTGGGATATAATCTATGGATGCACTTGTCTATATATATATTAGCATTTAGGTCCATTTGGATTGATTTTTTGATATAAAAAGAAAAAAAAAAACAGAGTTTTACATTTTTTCTAAATATTTCACTTGTAAATGTTTAATTTTAGGTCTAATATTAAAATTAGTCTCTTTATTATATCAATCCATCTTTTGGTCCCTTTTATAATTTGAACCCTTGAGTCCCTTTGAGAAAAATCAATCCCATCCTTCTCAAACTTTTAGAGGCTAAATAGCCTTTTAAATATACATTTAGGGACCGATATTTCTTAATTGTGAAAGCGAGAGGGACCCTAAGGGTCAAATTATACTAGTAGAGACTAAAAAGTGCTCTGGCTCGATATATAATAGATGGACTAATTTGAGTATTACACATTAATTTTATGAGAAAGTTAATAAGCTTTCAGTTTATATGAGTCAAGCTGCAAGAACCTATAAAGACTTTTTTTTTGACAAAAGGGATAAGCTACTCAAAGGAAGTCAAGGATATGAAGTAGATGTGGAACCCGACCAGTTCAACGCAACTACGCCCACACCTTTTACAAGAAGAGGGACTCAATCCTGGGACCCATCCACAAAGATTGAGGCCCAATTCTTAGTAAGGGAATCCGGTACCAATAGGCCATGATGGTCGTTGGTACCTATAAATACAATTTCATCCCTAAAAAAAAGTTAAAAAATATTTTTTATTTAAAAAATGGGTTTTTAAAAAAAGTGATAAGCTCTTTTTTACCTTTTTTTATTTTTTTGCTGGAAGTGCTTAAATTATTATAAAATACTTGCTTCTACATCCTAAAAGCCATATCCAAATGATCATGATTTTCTAGAAATTAAATAAAAAAAGAAACTACATATTCTTAATATGAAAAGAAAAACATCATAATAACATTAGTTGAAAAATATCATTTGGAAGATTTGATTTATATTTTATTATATTTGGAAAGTCACCTTGCTCAACTTTAAACGTTGAGAGCTCAACATTTGTATATGAAAATATATCTTAATCTCATTAAATGAAAAATATTAAGTGTATAATTGATTTTTGAAAAAAGATTTTTTATTTTCCTTAAGTTCTTTGATTATAATTTGTTTTTTTAGTAAATTAAACAGTTTTTCATTTCAACAAATCCCTATAAAATTACTTATGAGAATATTTTCATCCAAAAATACTAGAGTATTTTCATGCTTCTATTTTTTCCAAAAGTTAAACAAACATCCAAAAGTTGGCAAAAAAAAAAAAAATGCATAACTTATTATAAATAATTTAGTATGCTACTGGACCTGAATTATGGGGCTTTTAGTCAAATTTGTTCCTAATCTTCAAAATGGATCAAGATCCTTGTAATAAAACAAATTTTAACTCCCTCTCATCACAGCTGTAAACAACATGAATAAAATGTGTGTGTATATATATATATATATATATATATATATATATATATATATACAAATTCCTACTATCGTGCCTTCTGGCCGTATCATTTATGTTGATCCGGTCAATTATCTTCCATTTTGGCCATTAGAGCATGTTTGCATGTGATTTCCAACCATACGGATGGGAATATCATCGAAAAATAAAGTTAGTCATTAATTTTCATACAATTGGTGACATTTGGTCCTCCCACTTAATGGTTGAAATTCTGAACAATTAAAATTCCCCTAAAATAAAAACCGTTAAGTGGGAGGACCAAACAGTCACCAAATTATATGAAAATTGGATGTGCTAGCTTATTTTTCTATGATCTTCCCATCCAGACGGGTTGTAAATCCTTCAAAAATACCTGTGGCCAAAATAGGAGATGAAATGGATAAGATAATGATCCAACCTACCATAGTAGAAGGATTATATATATATATATATATATATATATATATATATATATATATAATCTTGATATAGTCGAATTTGGCCGCATCATCACAGTAAGTAAGGTCACATTATCATTTTTAGGAGATTTGAGAGTATTTTTTCCAAAGTCAAACATATGGATGGAAAAATCGAAAAATAAGATAGCATGTTGATTTTAGGTGATGAGTATTCATCTTAAAAGGTAAAATTTTATAGAAATCTTATCAGTTCAGAATTTCACCCTTTAGATGAATGATCATTGCTTTTTCAAATTGTATGAAAATAGACATTTTATTTTATTTTTTATGTTCTTTCCATCCGTATTGTTGGATTTGGACAAAAATACTCTCCAAATGCCTCAAAATAAGGCTACCATAAAATGAATAGGATCTCGATAAAGCTACTCAGAATCAATTGGCAAGAGGTCAACTATCACATGAGTTGTTCAAACAATCCCAATCGCATTTGGCCTTTCGAAGATAGTTGAATGAAGCCCCACCTTAGCTGTTGGAATGCCTCAACCGGAAGGTGGATGGCCGGAGCGAAAGGGGGGATGGGAGGAGAGCAGCAGCCAAGATTTTTGTTCCTCTTCTTGCTCTAAAAATTTAGAAAGACTTGTCGGAAATCGCCTGTTGGGTTGGTCAGACCAAGAAAGTCATGGGAGTGGAGAGGCGGAAGTGATGAAAGACTGGCTACCTATAAAGATCCCTCACTGCACACACTTTTTATGAGATGCTCAACCTTAGAGCTCAATTTTAAAAAGCATATTCAGAAGACTTATTAACCTATTTAATATTTTCCTATTATCTTTTCTCAAAAATCTGATGGTGTTTGTTGCCCTCCGAGCAAAATGGCAAAGATAGAAAAGATAGAATGAGTATCCCCTCCATCGCACTCTCGGCTAGGGGCCATTAGGTCACCTATAATTTTTAGTTATTGACACATAAGCAAGGCAAAACATGTGTGCTCAACTAGCTCAAAATGAGTGTTCAAATTCCTTCCTTCAATAAAAACACAAATTTTGAAAAGGGTAGTCGGTTTTTTCCCATTCTTGATGATTTTAGCGGTAAGGTTGTAAGGAAACTTAGGCGGTGAATCTGGTTGAAAGTTAAAGTCGGGCACTCAACTCCAAGGCACAGCCAGTGGTTGTAGCTTGCACCACCCCCACCACTACCAAATAAGGCGAGGTAGTAATGACACCATTGAGTGTTGTGCTGAAGGATTCAATCCAGCCAAAGGTTATAAATTCCTAATTCTCCTTTTGGGGCTTCTACTCTCATATAAAGTTCTTGTTTCGATAATTTAAAATTGGGTGAAGGTACTCTTGAATGGAAATTGAAAAGAAATGTAGCTCCAGTTTCTTTGGAAATGGTAAGATCTTTGGCGCAAGAAGAAGGGTGATTCGTATCGTATCATCTTGACTTGGTTCCGATAGCAACTGGGGATCAAAAAGCACCAAATTTGATGACTTATTAAGGGGGAAAGGATTTTATAAGATATAAAAAGGTCTATTAGGCACCTAATCGTTATGTCATAATAGATCTGAACACTTGCCCCTGATAAATATGCAGTATTTACAGGAAAAAAGTATTTGATTATTGGGGATCGTATCCATATGAAGAAGTCTTACCATGAGCGGATTGTACCCAATGGGCAAATATGGGTTCAATCAAGATTTATTTTTCCGGAGTACCAAAAGCTACTAGGGGTCTGATTATTCGGCTTGTACCACAAGGCTGCATCCAGGTCCCCCCAATTTAATTGGGCTTCCTTGAACGGATCTACTTTAGACGTTTTGTGCAACAACCCTTCCTATCTGATAGAAAAGGATCCCATGATCCTGAACTTTGATTGATGCATTCATGATTGCCACTTGTGTAGAACAACTATCTCAAATGGGCTTAAAGACTCACTTGGATAAGAAAGAGAATAAACCGAGACAGCCCCGACAAACTTTACGCTTTCTAGAGAAGCAAGGGCTTTAGCTTTCTTTGAATTTAACAGAGAATTCCGTTATTTGGGACCTGTAGGAAGGGGTGATGCTGACCTGGCGGGGTCACTCCTTTCATTCCAGGAATTCAAGGAGTCTTTTAGAACTCCATTAGGTAAGTACTGCTATACAATGATGCCATTCGGTCTTAATAATGCTGGTGCCACCTACCTTACTAGAAAGGGCTATAATGCAGATGTTTCAAGATTCCTGCTTGCTGGCTTGTTCTAGTTGCTGGTTTCGGTGGTGGTGGCTAAAACGCATGCATTTAAGCTAAAATGAGGATCAAGGACAAAGAACGGCAACATCCCACTTGAGCAATTTTCCATTCACCCATTAATTCCTATGAAGACAGCATAACTTTTTATTTCTCATTCACAAATCCATCCTTGTCTATGCCGCCACTCTCGCTTTGGTCCTATTTTTTCATAAACGCTTCTATCTCCTCGAGACTTTGTATTTAGTGCACGCCTCTTGACTCCTATTGTATCTTGGCTCTCGCGCTTTGGCTTACTCCATCGGGGCATTCATTTATCAAGGCATCTTTTGTAATTGACAATCTTATTTTATATAATAATTTTATTAGTATTAGGAACAATTCCTAAAGCTAGAAAGAAAGCTACCATCATACCAAAGGCAACCGCCTTTAAGCACTTGTCCGCTTACATCGATTGTTATCTCCGCAAAAGGTGCGGCCGATCACCTCCTTTCAGTGGAGAGCTAATGTTTATTGGGTATTTTCGCTTGACACCGCTTCACACTCAAAAAGTTGTCTTCCTATAATGAAAGTGTATAGTGGAATTGGGATGGGTAGGTCCACCACTTCACTTAGGCCCAGGTTAGTCAATGGGGACCCTTTCGGCTTCTTCCCCACCCCACAAGAAAAACAAATTATACACGCGAGTTTACCTTCATACACCTTGAATCATTCTCGATGCTCCCCTGTCACGCTTAACCAATCCCGACCTCGTGCATCGCAGACAGACCGCCGTATCCAAGTGGAGACAAGCCCCGCCTCGATACAAGGCCTAAGTAATTCGTAAACACATAACAAATATAATAAATAAATCAAAATTTATTTATCGAGTTACAACCGAAATGAAATAAAATTTATGCACCCTATAAGGGTCCTACAAGTCGACTAAATGAAATAAAATGGAGTGAGCTTTCAAAGGAAAGCTCAAGAAGTTCCTCTCAAGTAAATAGCCACAATGAAAATATCAAGACGATAAAAATCATATCAAAATTCAACAATCATCAAGTCACACAACTGGGGCCATGCCTCACACATACAAGAATCTAGGAGACTAGAAAGCAAAAGGAACTCCTAGATTAAGAAATAGCCCTCCTACCAATCACACTTCACGGTCAAGACTCCGGGCCTCTATCGAAATCGACTCTGCCTCTTGTATGTTAACACTGGCCACAGATCGCCCCTACCGACAGTTGGACTACCAGGTATCCTCCCCGCAAGGAACTATCAAAACGCCGTGGTGTCCTCACTGAGCGATCCACTTGAAAGCATCCGCCTCCACTAAACCCGCAAAATAAGAACTCACTTGGCGACACACTTGCTGCCAAAGACATAAGACCATGGCCTATGGTCAAATGTCAGGCCATGTGGTAGTATGCCCAACAAACAATTCAATCAATAGATATTGAAAGCACATCAACCATGCACATACGAGGAAGGAAATAAACTATGTGCACGCATTCCAATAAATGTATGCATTTATAAGCATGCTAAAAGGAATAGTAACAATAAAATAAGAAAGCCCTAAAGATGGGCGGGAATCAAGGCTAAGGTAACTTACCTCTATTAGCCATATCTCAATACCTTCCCCACTCTTACTCCGTGATGGGTCTCTATGCCTGTGATCGGGCGCTTGACGTCCGACGAAGGCCAACGCATCAAGCCTTGTTCATCCTCTTCTCCTGTGATGATCCCGCTCCTGATTGCGTGCCTTGCTTCTTTCTTCAGCTTCTTCCTCACCGCTCTCTATCTCTCAATCTCTCGTGGAGGAGGTGGTGGAGCTACTCTCCGATAATGTCCAAAGGTCTTGCGAGGAGCTTTTATTTATAGAAATCTCAATGTAGTTCTGGATCAATCTCCATGATCCTTTTGAATTTGGATAACGCTTTTATCTTGTAGTTTAAACTTTGTTTCTAGAAGCTCGCCGGGCGAACCGCTTCGTGGCGGCGGCGTACACGGGCGGGCGCTACGGCCAGAGCGCCAGTTGGAGAAGATCGCCGCCGCTGCCTCGCGGATCGGGTGATTCCATCTGACGGCTGGTTGATCGCGCGATAGCGATCTTACGTACCACAAAGACCATCACGGCCTCGGATCCATCTCTTTCTCCGATCGACGATCATGATTATTCCATGACGGATGGTTGGATTAATTCCAATCGCTTCAACTTACTCGATCCTACCTGATGAGTGGTTCTCGATTCGTCTCAAGACCGTAGGGCGCATACACCATGGTTCCGTAATTGGAAATGAATGGCCAGCTTATCTCCTTATGACAAGACATGCCCGCATCCTCTCATCTTGGTCGCTCACTATTTTCTAATATAATTTTACAGTGGTTAATTTGTTCACTTTGCAATCACCCCTCTCCCTTTACACAATTTACACTCCTGGCCCCTCCCCAAATGAGAGAATGTAACTATCTTCGTGTCCTTAACTTTATTAAACCTCACATAAGTCCTTCCTCCAGAGAGGAGTAGAATTATCTTCTAGTCCTTGTTCTTTTCAAAATTACCATTTAGTCCCCAGTGGCTCTTCTAATTCAAATTATGGGATTAACTATTTAAATCCTTCTTTTAATTTATATTTCCCGTCCTTATCAAACAATCATCCAAATTATTAACATATCTAAAACTATTTCTCGTTAAGATATATTCTCTTATCAATTCATATTGAATTTCTCAAATTTGTCTTTTATCAAATTCTTATTATCATCCACCAACAAGATAAACATTTTAAATCCTAAGATTTTGAACACGATTAATATTCTAATTAAAGAATAATAAAAAGACTTTTATTCTAGATAAAGTTCAAATAAATCATCCATGGGAGACTCTCCCTTATTCTCTAACAAAATTCAAAAATAATAACCTAATAATGAAAACATAATTTCCTAAAAATTATGGGCTTCACACCCCGAGAGGCATCCTTTCCCTTTTGGAGTGGTTTACCCAAGCTCAAATGAGCACCGGCCGCAACAGCAGGGAACTATGACCAATAGAGTCAAAAATGACTAGCTAGATTGACCTCGAGATTTTCTTTCCCCTTATCTTATCATATATATAGGGCGGTCTATGGGCAAGCTCGAAAGCATTAAATAGAACCCCTTTTATTTTTACTTACTTATTAGATTGAGATCTAGGTCCGGGTTAGTTCCTTTCAATAAGGCCGGCCGGACTGTATCATGACTATATATATATATATATATATATATATATATATATATACATAGTTGTGTTAGAGTCCAACCGGCCGCACTTGCGGCCGACCCACTCTAACACTCAACCAAAAAATTAATTAAAAGCCCCCCAAACCCCCCCCCCCCCCCCATGTGTACGAGTGATAAAGTGTGTCGGGAACGCTTGTAGCCGGCCGAACACCATTATTATATATATATATATATATATATATATATATATATATATATATATATATATTTGTAAATGTGTAGAGTTAGGCATGTGATGTGGTATACACATTTTAGCACTGTGCTACATCACATGCCCTCATCTCAACTATTTTTTTTTCTTATTTTTGTTTTTGAATTTTTAAAATATAGTATGCAAACATAGCAACTTATACTAATACGCCAAAACCCCAACAAGCATGCACCAACACACCCAAGCTCCATATAAAGGTGGCATAAATCCTAAGTCAGCCATACATACCATAGAGCGTAGTAAGGTCACCATCACCTCAAGGACATAAGTGGTATCCACACGTCTCCTGTCATGATGAACAACACAATGGCGGGGGTGATGGGACAGGGCCTGGATCCCGAGGCATTCCATGAGCACAAAGAAAGGAGGATCTCAGCAGAAGAGAATGTATGCAACAACTAAGTCCTAGCTCTCTTCCTCTTTCTTTCTAACCCCCAGTGATCTTTCCATTAACTTGACCATCGGAGCAGGACCGGAGCATCAATGCCCATCCCTCTCTCACTGTTCTGTTTGTGCACCTTGTTTCAGGTGAACTCTTGGAGATAGCACCTTCGACCATTCAGGAATCTTCATCAATTGACCTTGACCAGAGTTTATCCTTTGAAGAACCAGTTTTGGCGTTAATAGAATGGCATCGTCCGTGGGGAGCTACGAACAGAAAGATATGTACACTATGAAGAGGGCAACCCCCAACTAGGCTCAAGGAGCCAGTGAAGCACCGGCGGGGATCCCGACACCCACAAGATAGTCAATCCCTACCAGGACCATCATCTTGGAGAAGAGGTCCAGGAGGCACACTATCTTGTACTGGAACAGAAGATGGAGATCTTCACGCAAGCCCTACTGAGAATCGAGAAATAGGTCTCTTAAACCTCAACACCACAGGGTCCTCCTTTAGAGCCTTCAGGAGGATGATAGAAATCGGATGCCTGCATGGTGCGATCTACTAGGAGATTAGAAAGTGGGAAAAACAGGGCTTCTTCAGTAGCTAGAAGTTCCGGATCACCAATACCTCGACAACCATCGAAAACCTTGCAGTATCACAGCATGATTCTTTCTCCTGAGGGAGAAGAGAAGGCTCAAGGAGAGCAGACTCGAGATGCATCCGCCCCCCATCGTCACCCTTTATGTAGGAAATCATGGAGGTACCTCTCCCTTGAAACCTCAAAGCTCCCTCCATAGAGAGTACGATGGAACTGCAAACCAGAGCGACTACCTGGGAGCCTTTGAAACCCTAATGCTTGTTCATTCATCTTCCAACGCCATGATGTGCCGCCTTTCCTCGACGTATGTTACGTGAAAGCATGGAAAATATGTTTCAAGAGCCCTCCTCGCCCCCCACCCTCCCATCGACGCCGCCTCGCTTTAGGAGTTGTCCGAGCTTTCATCAACCACTTTGTTAGTAGTAAGAAATGTAAGAATTTCCGGCTACCTTGATTAGTATCAAGCGTAAAAGAGGAGAGAGTCTCCTGCAGTATATCCAAAGATTTCACCCAAAACTCAACCGGTTGATCACTATTATGGAGGTCATGGAAGAGTTGCATGAGGTACCATTCAAATTCTCTCTAGCCAAGAGACAACCAGAAGACCTCTCTGAGCTCCTTGCCTGTGCTGAGAAGTATATCAACGTAGAGGATCTAGCAAGGATGGAGAGAGAAGAACAAGGGGAGGGCTTCCAATAAGGAGACAATGCCAAAGGAACCCCCGAGACCGGCCTTGAGGCCTGCAAGGGGCAAGGGTACCCCCTGACCTCAGGATACCCCTAAGGCAAAGAAACCATTGAGTTAGAAGAACTTTTCCCCTCTCAACGACACCAACGCCAACATCCTCATACAAATACAGAACCAAAGGATCCTGAAGTGGGCCACCAAGACCAAGAACTCCTTGGGCAGAAAAGACAATAACAAATATTGCTCTTTCCATCATGAGCATGGCCATATTACCAAGGACTACAGGTAGCTAAAGGATGAGATCGAATACCAGGTTTGGAAGAGTCGCCTTGATCAATATCTCAAGCGCGATCTACAGGGGGAGGGTTAGTCTATTCCGAAGCTAAGCCAACCCCTATCCGTATCATTCACTTTATCGCATGGCGACAAAGAGAAGGAGGCGATAGCACGACGGCACGGAAATTACACGCTGTAATATCAGCCCGCAGAGCCACCGGCTAGAAGGAACCCAAGTCCGAACTCCCATCTCCTTCTAAGATGATGAATCTCAGAGGAACCTCCTATCCCCATGACGACGCACTAGTTGTCACTTCATGACATTATGGTTTTCTCGCCCACTTCGTCTCAGATGAGTTTATTTTCTCTAAGTCCCTTTGCTATAAGGACCGAAGCTCTCAAAACTAGCTATTTTTCAAGTCCCTTCACAATAAGGGCCGAGCCGTGGTGCTCGATCTTGTCTCTTAATTTGGAAACTCTTACATGAGCTTTGCCCCACCATGTGGGCCTCACAGAAGTCGCCCTTTTAGGGTTGAATTTGGCATCCCTTCTACGGGATTGGCCTCACTCGGCATCCCTTCCACAAAATTGGCCTCACTCTATCCCCTCCGCAGGATTGGCCTCACTCTACATCCCTTCCATGAGATTATCCCCGATGCCTACTCAACAACCCCTCTACGGATTGGCCTTGACTCGGCATCCCTTCCACAGATTGGCCTCACTTGGCATCCCTTCTACGGGATTGGCCTTAACTCGACATCCCTCTATGGGATTGGCCTCACCTCGAATAGGAGAGAGTTCAATCCAATCCGCCTCGCCCGATGATCTAAGAGACCTCGTGAATAGCGAAGGGGCAAACTAACTCGCATCAAGCTATGAAATAAGACACTCAGATGCTCCATCTCGGTAAACAAAGTAACCAAAGAACAAGCAACTCAAAATGTATTTCAAGAGACAAATGTTTTTCAACAAAGTTACACCCGCTTAGAAGTTATGCTAATAAGCAAAATGGCTCAAGTTGCTCAAAAGAGTAAAAATAGATAAGTAAATTGCTCAAGGTCAGGTTCATCTAGAGACAGCCTCCTCCGCAACTCGGGGTTGATTTTCCTCCTGATCAGCCTCTTCTCCGCCTCCTCCTGCCTTCTCTTCCTTCCTTATCTCTATAAAGAGCTTTAGAGCTTCTATATACTTGATCTTGGAAAGGTTTATGTCCGTGGGACCCGGGAAAGTTAGAAATATAAAGAACCCGCCTATCGCCTCCTTTCCCGAGCCGCTTGAAAACTTCGCTGGCCTTGAACTTTGCCACCGCTCTCTCTCGCCACTATCTTTGGCTCCCGGAGATATTTATGGAAGTCATTGCCTACTAAGTGATCTCATGCTATTTTATACGCCCTCGCCCCAATCGGTGGAAACTTTGTAATTCTTCACATAATTATCAATCTTGTCCGCCACCTTCAATTCTCCTTGATGATTTCCTCCTCCCACTGCTCATCCTTATCATCGTGATGTCTTTTATAGTGCTCTTAGGAACTCGCAGTGATGCAAAGCAAGGTCCTTCTCAACCTTTGCCTTCTCTTCTAAGAGAGGCGCTGTTTTGTGCGCACTCCTCATCGATCGCCTTCTATGAGGTGGCCTCGCCTTCACTGAAGGTCTTCTACCATTTGAGCTTGTTGTGCTTCTCATCTAATTTAGTAGTAGTTAGAGCCACTCAAGATTGTGCTTCACTTCTTCGTATCAGAACCTCGGTTTCAAGCTTCTCCAATAGCTTGTTAACTGTGTTTATATGCGCTTAACTCCTAGCTAAGGCGCCTTTGCAATGTGGTCCAAAATGAAAACAACCTCTAGCGTAAGACAATAGAAGAGGTGGCAAGGAAATTCACAAAGAAGTTATTGCGAAATGTATAAAAGCAAGAGATGTACTTGCAAGCCAAGCGAGGAAAGGTTATTAGCTAGCTCGCATGATGAGTGAATAATTATATATATTTTCAAACTATATTTGCATTTACCTTGCTTGTTTTTTCAGATGGATTCCTCTATTTTTGTGCTTTGTTGGGTATTTTGTTATGATTGAATAGGTAATAGGTACCCGGGACAAGAGAAGCTAAAATCGGAACAATTCAGAGCTAAAAGAGCTAAACATCCATTTTAAAGAGAGTGGCAAGACCTTGTACACCTAAGCGCCTGTATGCATGCACATGGGCATGTGAAACCAATGTGCGTGACGTGTGTATCTCGGATTGGGTGAGATTGCGCTTGATTTGATTCCCGAAGATTCCAAACTCATACACTTGATTAACACGACCTTGACACGGCCATGTGGCATAAAATTGAAGCCTATTAAAGGCCGACAGATAAAAATTACAAAGGGACCTTTGGCGGTTCCTCTACCGACGGCTAGGGTTTCAGAGAGAGATTAAAGGCGGAGGAGATATCGATCCGAAGAGTCGTTTTATCTTTAATCATGTCTTTCTCCTTAGATTTTTGTGTTAGGTTTTCTTAGCACGAGAAGCTAAACCTTCTGTGGTGCCTTGGATTCTAGAACACTAGGATGAACTTATAATTGAATTCCTTCTTTAATACTAGGCTTTTCTTCATTGATTATTCTTGTGGATTGTCTATATGTACTTAATGCTTGTGGTTTGTTAGTGTCAAAGTGACGATCATATATCCATAGTTGCTTGATGCATGATGAGAAATCTTGGTCAAGCTAAATCATAGCATAGACGATAGGGGGATGTACCGCCGAGAGATCGAGTGTAAGGTGATTACACAACACACTTTCCAGATTAAGGTAAAACCTAATCGTAGGAACCAGAGAACCTAATAATAATGATAATGTAGGGATTTGGATGCACAAGAGATCAGGGTCAAACTAATTTAAGGTTCCTCACAGTCCAAGAATACATCAGTAGACAACTAGCATTAGGAATTTAGTCGAGCAAGGGATTCCTAGGGAGACAAATATTTGGGTGCCATACACTCTTGACTGATCTACCCCAGCTCGCCAACTATCACTTTAGTTTTAGTTCTCTTTAAATCTTTTAGTTAGATATAGACTATCACACCTAGTTTTAGGCTAGATAATATAAGTCAAAGTAGTACTAACACTGTCAGTCGTTGTTGATTCGACTACCCTACCTTCACGGTACTTTACTACTTGAGCGACTCCGTACACTTGCGGGGGAGCACACATCAAGTTTCTTGGCGTCGTTGCCGGGGATTGGTCAATCTAGGAACATTAGGATTTTGTTTTTCTACTAAAAATAGGTTTAGTTTAGTTTACGCTTTTTCTGATTTCTAGTTCTGATTTTTTGTTTCTCCTCTTTGTTCTTTTCTGCTAAAAGTACCGATGTATGACCTGGAGCTCCTCTTATCCATTAGAGGTATCAGATCCAGACTTTGAGTGTTACCTTCACCGGAAGTTAAGAGAGATCGTTCTTAAAATGACCGCAACAACGGAGACAAGTGTGGAGGTCGATCAACCAGAACCAATAGCAAGACAAATGCGATCAATCTCAAATTTTGCTAGACCAAACCTTGATGACATCAGTTCTAGCATTAATCCACCACCAATCATAGCTCATAACTTCGAGCTGAAGCCTCATATCATTTAGATGATTCAACAAACATACCAATTCAACGATTTCCAGTATGAGGACCTATACACACATCTGGCAAGCTTCCTGGAGATTAGCGACACAATTTCAGCTTACCTATTCACGCAATCTGCCTCAGATTATTTCAATTTTTCAGTCAGAAATCGAGCGAAGCAGTGGCTTAACTCCTTGCCTCCTAGATCTATGACCACGTGGGCTCAATTGGCCAAAAAACTTTACATAAGGTATTTCCCATGAGCCAAAATCATGAAGTTGCAAAGCAACATCTCCTCCTTCAAGCAATTGGAATCTGAAACACTCTACGACACTTGGGAAAGATATAAAAAGTTGCTCAGGAATTGTCCATAGTAAGGAATAGTAGATTAGATGCAAGTCGAGACCTTCTACATTGGACTGATTATGGCCACCAACCAGATATTAGATGCAGCAACTAGTGGCTCCCTTTGCAACAAAGAACCTAACACAACCAAAGAATTGATTGAAGAGATAGCGACCAATGGATACTAGTAGAGTTCTGAAAGGAATAAACCTGGTCGAGTTGCAAGGGTTTATAAAGTAGGTATGCTAACAACTTGGCAGCCAAGGCGGGTGTAATAGTAAGCGCCTGGACAACATGTCTATGCAACAACAAGCGTGGATAATGAGTTGTAGGACATGTGGAAGTCATCCAAGTCCTATGTGCCCATCTACAAATGCAAGTCCAAGGCTTTTCAAGCAAGTTGACTTTGTAGGGAGCCAAAGGCAAATATCGTAACAATCCGTATAACTCTACCTACAACCTCAGGTGGAGGAATCACCCCAACTTTTCATAGACCAACCAAGACCTATCAACCACTGTGTTTCCAAACAACCAAAGATAAGAGAAGAAGATTCCAAATTTGGAAAACCTCATTATGCAGTAGATTTACACCACAGAAGAATGCTTCAAGAGCCATAGGAAGATTCTGAGGAACCAACAAGTATCATTACAAAACGTTGACATAAAGTAGCCCAAATAGCCAAATCTTTGGTTGAACGACCACCGAGCATTCTTCCCAGTAACACAGAGGTCAACCCAAGAGAGTCCATCAAAGCTATCACCCTCAGGAGTGGGACTGAATCGCCTCCACCTTAAGTAAAATTCAGGAAGAGATGTGTAACATCCGGGGAGAAGCTATCAAATTCTTTAGAGGACTTAGACAAGGGTACAAATAAGCAAGCTCCAAGGGTACTTGAGTACCAAGCTAAACTATCTTACCCTACCAAGGTGAAGAAGGACCAAGAAGATGAGTAGTTCAGGAAGTTTCTGGAGATTTTCAAGGCATTACATATCAATGTCCCATTTGTCGAAGCCCTTTCAAAAATGTCGAGGTATTCCAAGTTTTTAAAGGAGCTACTCACCAATAAGAGAAAACTAGAGGAAGTGCCCACAACTGTCACTCCCCGACCCAGATTTTGGGACCTCGAGCACGTACACAGATGGTCCGTACCCAAGTAAAGACTTGTCCCACTTGGATACAAGGCCTATAGATAAGTATCACAGATAACCACAAATCCATATATAATAAATCAGAGTAGCAACATATAGAGTAGCACAAATGGTAAGGTCCTACAGGGGTCCTACACAACAAAATCCTCTCCCTCAGAAATAAAAACACTGGGTCCTTAAACCTCAGCAATGATGTCACTCGAACAGCTCCTGCATTAAGTCTACTCCGTAGGATCTGAAACAAAGTCAAGCGTGTGATCTTTCGAAAGGAAAGCCTAGTAAGTACCCCGCAGGGAAACAAACAGGCAAGTAACAACAAAACCAACAATATCCATGACAAGTAAAAGAAAGTAAACAGCAATGTCCACAGTCGTGAAAACAAGCTTAAGCAACTATCTCCGGGACAGCTCCAACATCCTTGGTTGGAAACGACCCTCCGGTTGTGCATCGGTAGCGCCACCTCTCATGCATGTCGACATGGTCAGAGAATCAACCCCACTGACAGCTTGGACAACCAGAGTATTACAACTCCTCTGGCAAGGAATGCCAAAACGTCATAGTGTCCTCGACCCTGAACGTTTTGCTAAGGAGTCCCCACACTCCACTGAACCGGGTAGACAAAAGAACTCAATTGGCACATACCTCCCAGCCAGCACACAAGATCATGTGCCCATGACCAAGTGTCGGCCCACAGTTGGGCATGTCCAAAGAGCATACCAACAAATAGATAGTTGCAACACTATCTCTAGCTTAGCAATTACATACACATAAGGAAAGAAGGCAAAAACTAGAAACTATGTGTATGCATCCAATAACTGATATCATCATGAAAGTAATGCATGCCAACAGATAGCATTCATTCAAGCAAGAAACCCGGACAAAGGGTGTAGGCTAGGCAAGGGTATCTTACCTTTGTTAGAAGCTTCAAAACTTTCTAACTTCCTTCTGGTATGTCACTAGACCTCCTCGTCGGTATCTGGTAGTAAAACTACTATTAGTGTTAACAATAGAAGTAAGACCCTACTTATTTATATGCACTTGTTCGATCTTTCTTTCTTTTCTCTCGGTGGGCCATAGCCCAGATATACGGGTCTCACACGACACATTATGAAACCAATATCTCTCACTTTTCAATCTCAGAACTATAGGTTGACTCTTTTCTTATCCTGGTTAACCTTGACACACTATCACTAAGCTTATTTGGCCGAGTCTAACCACTTAGAATTAATTGGGCCCACTCTCATAGGCTAGCAAACCCATTGAACTTGGACTGGCCCATCTTCATTTAAATAAAAGGGTCATCCACTATACTAGCGGCCTCTCAGTGGTTATGGCTATGCTAGTTGGGGGGTTGTGGGTTCGAATCCCACCCCTGGCATCCTTTTTTTTAATACCTTGGTTCACCCAACCTAGTTCTATCAAACCAACCATTCGAGCCCAATTGGATGGACCCAACCAACTTAGCCCCTTTTTATTTAATTTAATTATTTTGATTAAATTTTATCTTGGGCCCAAACTCTAGCCCCTTAGTTTAATTAATTAAATCTATTTAACCATGGACCGGTTTGGGCTCAATCACTTAACTTTGCCACACTTAATAAAATCAAATTAATTATTAACTTGGTTAAGTTTAACCATTTAACCAAATCCATCAATTAATTTAAATAAGCTAGACTTGGTCCACTAATCACCCAACTGGTTTCATTTAACCGACTAGATCTAACCATTTTAATTAAACTTATTGATTTGATTAACTAGTTAATTGAGTCTAATATTTGGACCATCTTGATCCGGACTAGCCTAACCTGTTTAGACTAAATCAATCTAATCCAAATAATTAAATTGATTAATCCAACCATACTTTACTTTGATTAATTGAGTTAAATAATTGTCACACTTTAACGAATAAAAACAAATCTATTTCTAAATAATTAATTAACCATTAATGTAACATCCCAAAATTTCTCAAGTTAAATTCAGTGAATTTCTGGAATTCTTAATAAGGTTAATTGACTTAAAACAGATTAATTTAATATTATCTCAGGTTAAAGAAAATTAGAATAAAATGGACCGAAATCCATTCTCGCAACTATAGGGCCGAGAGAGGCCTTAATGGGCCAGGCCAGAGTTATATAGAATAGTTGGAGATGGATGGTCAGCCGAGTTAGATTAATTGAATCAAAGATTAATTAAATATTAATTAATCCAGATTAATTAAGTAGGAATATCGGACAAAAGTTAGAGTCCCGATAAAGTAGATCTGGCCGAGTCAAAAGCCGAGATTCGTGGATCTGGGTCGGGAGAGAAAGACAACCCGTGGCCTTCTGACCCGGCCCGGTGTCACGGGGACGCCTCAATCTCGGATTCACGGATCTGGGTCGGCAGAATTATTGATAATTATTAATAAGATAATATTTTTAAATTGTGAGGTTACATAAAGAAAAAGATAAAGTATTATAAAATATTTAAAGGATAATACTTTTAAAAAAGATAAAGTATTATAAAGTAATTAAAATATAATACTTTAATTAAAGAAAATAAAAAAATAAAAAAAATAAAAATAAAAATATAATCTCTGTCTTTAAAAAGACAGAGATGAGAGAAAGAGAGAGAGAAACAAATCTCTCTCTCTCTCGATCTCTCTCTCTCGTCAGGCACACGGGCTGCTCCTCTCGAGGCTTCCCCTCGAGCCGATTTAACGCCGCCACCGCAAATCAAGCCACGGCCAGTGTCAGCCCCTCCCTCAAGCCCCAGAAGTAGTAGCCACTGCCTCCAAATTTTAGCCTGCCTCCCCAGTCCCCCCACACCTTGCCATCACCAGCCCACCTTGCCACCGCCACCCACAGTGGTCATCCCTCACACTCCATTTCACCAACAAGGAGCTTAGGGCCCCAGACACCCCACAGTGAGCCCTAAATTGGGACTTATAATACTCTAAGTAGTTAATTAAAGAGCTAAATTGAAGGAAACCGAAATAGAAGCATGATTAGGGAATGGGACTTGGAAGAGGGTATGAATGAATGTTTGTATGGTTGTAGGATGATGTTTCATTGATGCCATGTATAAATGTGTGTATGATTGTAGTGATACGGGAGCCCTACAATTAGAGGAGGTGCTGCCGAAATTTCGATGAATTCCTTAGACTATCCATGTCATTTGTAGCAAGACATTATCTTAGGAAAGCATGTTGAGGGCCCTTAATCTCTATGATATGCATGCTAAGGTTATCAATTATATTAGTGATGAAAATGAGAATTATTAGATAGAAGGGTTAATTTCGTATTCTCATCGTATTCTATTAGTTTATATTAGAGTACGAGTCAAGAATACGGACTCTTTATTTATAGAATTCTTATTTCAACCCTCAGGTAAGGGCAAGGGAAAGTCTGCTGCTGAAGGACCGAGCCAGATCTAGCTCGAACCAGACTAAGGTGAGGGAAATCTACCTGTACAGTTCATGAGTCTTTACCGTATTTTTATACGATACAGTTTTCAGTTTTAGAAGTATGAACTCTGAGTTTTTATGAAGTTTCCAGAGTTTTATGAAAACCATTTTCATGCTTAGTATTCAGTAACAGAAAAGAGAAACAGTTACAAATACAGTTAGATTACATTCTATTGATGTACATGTATAGAGATGGTGGCTCGTGTAGAGCAGAGTACATTAATCGAAGTTAGGAGAAGGGGTGATTTAAATTGCTTTAAGTCCGAACCATCTGCTTTAAAAGCACTTCCATTCTATAAAAATCAAAACCCCATTTCCATCCCCTTCGGATGCTTAGGCATGATATATTGTAGACCACTTGTATCGATATACTTGTTGGTCACCGCCATACTGATATTGAAGTAGATGTGTAGTCAGAGAATAGTCTTGTGTATTAGATATTGCCGCTGCTCTCGCCTTCTAGAGATAGAGCTCATCTCGTAGAGAGAGAGGGCACAGTGCGATTACCTGTGGGGAACGCTTGGTTTCATATTTAATTCACAAGACAGAGAAACAGAAACTAAGATATGCAGTTTTAAGAGAATACCTTGATCAATGCTTGCTTGCTCAGTATTCAGTACAGTTTTCAGTAATTTTAATCCAGTATTTTCTATTCCTGTTTTGCACGTCAGTTTTTACTTTACAGTTTAGTTATTTTTATACGGGTACAGTATACCCGACAGGTTGTTTCTGCTCACTGAGCTCCAGTAGCTCAGCCCCACTTTTTGATACTGTTTTCGCAGGACGTTAGGCAGGAGTTCTTCTAGAGGGTCGTTTGACCACGAGTATATGATGATGCTCCGTAGCTGGCTCTGACTCCGTGCCTAGTTTATGTTAACTTGATTTCGAGTGTTGTGAGACATTACGTTTAAAACAATGTTTATTTGGCTTTGTAATAATTCAGATTGAGTTGGTGTTTTAAGTTATTTAGTTTGTTTATTACCTTCCGCTTGTTGTTATTTTCCCAGTTAAATAGCATGTTACAGCCTTAGGTTTAGGGTTCATTCCCTAAACCTGGCTGGTGTGACACCTGGGTCCTAAAAAGGATAAGGGTGTTACAATTAATCTGTTAATTAATTTAATTAGTTAATTAATTATTTTCTTAATAAATTATCCTCTTCTTCTCTCCGCCTGAACTTCGCCGGAGAAGATCGTCGGTGCGCTGCCCGCACTACCTTGGCTGAGGGCCTCACTGCATGTTCTCCTTGCGCCGAGCTCCCTCTCGGCTGAGGCAGTCCCTTGCGCACGCCGGCGACCCCTTTTTCCTTCTCCTTGAAGCCCCACAACCCTCGGCTGAGACCCCTTCTCCGGCAAGCTCGAACTATGCTAGATTACATGCAAAACATCTAGATTTTCACCAAGAAAAGAAAGGTACCTTCAATTCCAACCTCCCTGTGGCGTTTAGCAACGGCGAAGGTTCCCCGAAGTGGCTCCTTCCTTCTCTGATCTCCCTCACCGGCAACAGTCCAGTACTCACCTCCACTCGCGGTTCTAGCACGACGATGAGGTCGCTCTCTTTATAGACAGGTAAAGCCGAAGAGATGGGCGCATCGCGGAACGGTTCCCCCACTGGCGGCCAGTCTCCCCGCGCGTAACGGCCGAAGGAGACGGCGAGCCATGCGGTGGCGTTCACCGCCGGTTTCAGAGATGGGGGTGGCGGTGCCTCCCGATTAGTATTCTCGGATGAACGGCGGTGATCGTCGGATCACATCCCACGGCCAGAAACTTATCCTGATGCCTCGAATCCGCCACTCGGTTGGATGAACGGTCCAGATCACATCTTGATCAACATCCAGATCCAACCATCTTGTCTCGAGCTTGTGACTATCTTAAGATGAACTGCCCTCGTTCACCAACACCGTGAGGTCACTCTCATTGCCTCCTCTCTTGGTGCTTCAAATCCGGCACACGATCAGATGGATCAAATCTCGTCTTGCCACCTGGCCTCACGGATGCCGTTATAACTCTTCGCGATCTACCCTAATCCGAGATCTTTTAATCTCGACTGTTAACCCTCTTCAGTAAGGGTTTTTTATTTGGACAATTACCCAGAGGTCCCCAAACTTTCTTAGGTTATAATTTAGTCCATTCCCTGTGAGGGGGACAATTTCTCTTAGGTCCTCAATACTTTTAGAGTTTACCAGGAGGTCCTAAAATCCCCAATTAATCCTAATTAGAACCATGATTAATTTAATTCCCTTTTTTAAGATTTTTAATCTTCCATCTTTCAGGCTTAAGGGACTAACTAAAATAAGAACTTATTTTATAAAATATTTGAAAATTCAATTCCCAAATTCGTGGATTTTACAACAACGATACTAAGTGAAGAGTGCTTAGTCATTCTCACCAGCAGACTACCAAGGAAGGAGAAAGATCTAGGGAGTTTCACTATACTATTAGAGGATTGGTGAGCGAGAAGGCATTAGCCGATATTGGAGCAAGTATCAACCTCATGGCATACAAGATACTAAAAAAGTTAGGGCTTGGACAGCCAAAGTCGACCAAGGTAATGCTTCAGATCGGGCTCATAGATCTATTCGCCACCCATGGGGGATCATTGAGGATGTACTAGTCAAGGTGGACAAGTTTATCTTCCTAGAAGACTTCATCATCTTGAACTTGGACAATCAAGTGGAAGTGACTCTCCTCCTAGGGAGGGCATTCTTGAATACCACTCAAGTACTATTTGACATCAAGGACGGTCAGATGGTTCTTATGGTTGGAGGGGATGAAGTCAAGTTTAAACTCCAAGCGGCCATGCGACACCCCATTGAATTTGATGATTCTTGATACTATGTTGATCACGTTGATGATTGTATTTCTGATTTCGTGCAGGATGAACTGCTGAAAGATTAATTAGAGGATTTTTTTTTTCTGAGAATGAAGTACCACATTGGGAGGACTACACAGAGGAGGAAGGCCTGAGCAAGCAAGATCAAGTCCCTCCATAAGGAAGAGGAACAAGCAATGGAAGAGGTGGAAATCACGAAAAAGGAACGAACCCCCCTTACCTGTGACTTCACTATTAGGCCCACTCAAGAGCTAATCAAGTGAGTGTGAATTTATTTTGTATTTAGTATGCAGGTAGCGGGTGGTGTACCTCCCGGCCCTAATGCTGAAAGGTTCTACTCATTCGAGCCTTCGTGAGTATTACAAGTAGGTTAAGCTTGTGACGTAAAACAAGAGCTTCTTGGGAGGCAACCCAAATATAGTTAGTTTTTAGTTAGATTTCATAATTAGTTTCACTCTTAGGTTTATAGTAGGCATACATTAGTGGTGACCTCTATTCTTTGATGATTTTTTAGTGCTTATATGATTTCCAAGGTTCTTAACGACTAATTTTTCATCTTTGGAGTCAATAACAGGTGTGTGCAGGAGAAAACAAGGCGAAATAAGTGTTCAGGAGTTTATAGAGAGGCGCAAGGGCAGTACACAGTCGTGTAACTCTCGAGAAAGAGCAGCAAGAAAAACAAGAAAAAATCCAAGGTTTTTGCTTAGCATCATTGGCGTCATAAATTCAAGATGATGAATATGATGTATGATCAATAAAATAATGCAAAGGATGAGAAACTCATCTTTATAATGAGATACATAGGAAGATTGAAGAATGATGTAGGAGGATCCGAGTCAGATAATGTCTTTCAGCCGTTTGGCCATAACTTTGGCTACGGGCTTCAAAATTATGAATATGACCACAATCCGGAAAGCTCGTTTTGGTGCGGAAACCGAATTTACCAAGCTATGCTTAGTAGATGTCATTTTCGACCTCAAATTCCATTGTTTCCCCACTGGATCACTGTTTAGATATTTTTTACTATTTTTGGTAATAAATCTTATGTGGAATTAGAGCATGATTCGGTTCTAATTTGGTCTAGATTTTTGGTTGGTTATTTGGTTTTTTTAATTTCAAATTTGAATAATTTAAGATTTTTTACTTTTGGATAAATTTCAAATAGTGAGATTTTAGAGTTTCAAGATATTTAGTCCCGCTTGTGGACTAGTTTTGTGGGATCGAAAATAACCACCGCATCATGTCTTTGAAGAGACACCGTGCAATAAATCGAATCACAAATAATTATTTTATTTATTTCGTGGGTTCTTCCATTCCTAATAGAGGCAAGCCTCTATAATTAATTACCACGAAAGTGGTTTCGAACCTTCATTAAGTGCTCAAGTATAAGTAAAGGCAAATAATAAAAATGATTTGATAATTCATACATTGTAGAACATAATAATTTATTAGATATATATAAACATCATCATATATATGTATATATATGTTATTTATTTATTTATTTATATAAATGACGCTGCCTTCCGCCTTAGGATGTATGCTTCGCCACTTTGGAATTTGTGTTTCATCGGCTATTTCAATATGCATGTTTCATCACTGCTTTGAGTTTTGCACCACTTTATGGTTTATATTTTATTGATCGTCTCAAGATGAGTGCTCCATCCCCACTTTGAGATTTATGTCATCTCCAGATTTGTATTTCATTGGCTACCCCAAGATGCGTATTCTATCGCCACTTCGAGATTCATATCGCTTCAAGATTTATATTCCATTAGGCGCCTCAGGATGAATACTCCACTATTGCCTCCAGATTTGCGCCACTTTGGAATTTATATTTCATCGGCTGTGTCAAGATGTGTATTTTATCGTCGCATCAAGATGCATGCCACTTTGATATCTGTATTTCATCACCCGCCTTAAGATACATGTTTCTTCATCCGCATTGAGATACGTGCCACTTTGAGATTTATATTTGTTGTTATTTATCATTAAGGTAATATCTATATTTGTTAGTGTATGTGACTCATATTTCTTTTATGTAAGCAAGGACAAACAGGTATGGTACAATACGAGGGTATTTTTATAATTTCACACATCTAGAAGGTGTTGTTGAATGTTTGGAAGCAATTTTTATAAATAATTTTTTGCTGAATTTTTGTATTTGAGAACAATTGTACAATTTCTTTTATATGATCAGTTAAATTTGTAAATATAATTTTGTTTTAATTATTTTGAATTATCAATACATTTTTTTTATTTTCATATTTAAAATGGAAGGAATTCAATGGTAAATATTTGGATTATTCTTAAAAAACATACAAGTATTTATTAAAAAAAAAATCAGTTTCCAGTATCTCACGGTGGATTTATCATCGCCATAGGGAATTTTTTTTAAAAATCAAAAAAAGAATTAAAAAAACATTTGGCGGCAGTTCAAAACCGTCGCGAAACGCATCAAAAACAACTCAAAATCGTCTCTAAATGCTTCGCGATGCCAGTATTCGTGACGATTTGTAAACCACCGCGAAATGATTTTGCGGCAGTTCAAAACCGTGGCTAAATGCCTTTAAAACCACTGTGAAATGTTTATTTTCTTGTAGTGAATAGAACTTAAAATACGATGGAAAGGAAAAGTTTTGGAAGGCACAATATGAATGTGTGTGGGTTTTTATTATATGCCCTGAGTGGGCTTATAAACAAGCAAACAAAGATATCATCATACTAAATAATACCAACCTTCTTATAATTTCTGATTATTTAACAGAATACTGAAGGGAAATAGAACAAATTAACCATCGACATAAGTGAATGCAATAAGATGCCTTACTTATTCAACTTCATGAATTCCATATGGTTCTTTCCTTCCACTTTGGCTAAGAACTGGAACTCCAAGTACTTCTCATACTTCATTGTCTTGTAGTACTCTTTACCAGATCCTTGCACAAGCTCTGGGAGAGGGCCAATTATTTTATCAAAGCTAGGGCTATGATACGCAGCAATAGATAGCCTCTCTTTCTTGTTGTTCACCATCACTCTGTGCTCTACACTTGCGTACGCCCCATTTGTCAAAATCTATCAAATGTTATAAAGTATTAGATACAACTTTTTTTTATTTAATTTAAAAATTAAACGGGTGAGAAGTGCGATTCATATTTAGAATTTAGAAAAAATAGGTTTATAGAATATTTTTAATCACTTACTTCAGACCATGCCATAATATAACCCATCATAAATATAAGTTGTAAGTCCAAACATGCTGCTGTTATGCAGTAGAATTTACAGCAGAGGTTGATTGACTTGCGACCTAACTAGATGAGGCATTGTTTGTAACTTCATATAAGAACTATGATTCTCCCGTTTATCCAAAATGTACACACACATTAAGGTCTATGTGGATGATTGTTTTTTTTTTTTTTTTTAAACTTCATCCTTCTAATATTTTTCTAATTTTATTGTGCAAAACTTAGGTCTTGTTCTATTTGCTATAAGATGTTTGCTTCGTTAATTTAATTAAATTTATACAGTTTGATCATATATGTAGGATAGACCGAGCTCGACTTGGGTTAAGCCCAAGTCGAGCTCGGTTCAAAATTAACTATCTTAAGATCGAGCTCCAAACTAGCATGAATAGGTCTGTTAAGCTTGGCTCAATTTTGATTTCAAAACCTAAAACAAATTTATTTCAAAATTTAAATATTCATTTATAATTTAATTTTTTTTAATACACTTCTACGTAATAAAGTATATATAAATTATACAATATTTTCAAAAAATAAAATTTATATTTTATAAAAAAAATTTAAACATAAATTTCTAAAGTAAATGATTACATATATATAAATTTTTTTAATTATATCAAATAGTAATAAAATAAAATTTCTACTGTAACAAATCGTATAAAATATATAATATTTTACTATTATTATATATGTAATTTCGAGTAAGACTCAGTTCGAACTCAACTAGAAATCTTGAAATTCGAGATGAGCACGAATGGCTCATGAATATATAGTATTGTTTTATATATCATTATATATATAGCCCAGGACTCGTTGGCAAGAGAGGTTCAAAAAGAGCTTGATCACTGCCTAAAAGCACTTTTTTGCAAAAACAAAGCCAATTTGAAAAGACCTTTATAAACTAATGTTGATATGAAATTTTTTTACCTCAAGGGCATCACCAATGTTGACCACTAGAGCATGCTCAAGTGGTTCAACTGGAAGCCATTTTCCCTTTCTCTTGATTTGCAAACCTTGAACATCTCTCACTTGAAGGAGAAGAGTTAGGCCACCAGCATCAGTGTGTGGGTTGATGCCCAACACTTGGTTTGCTTTGGGACATGGTGGATAGTAGTTCATCCTCATACTCTGATGATCTTTAAATATCCCACAAAGTACTTCTGGATTTAGACCCAAGTTCTTAGCAATGGCATCAAACAATCATCTTGTAACTGATTTAAGCTCAGTTGAGTATTTGTCTAGTGTAGACCTGCATACCAATATGAGAATATATATATATATATATATATATATATATATATATCAAGTGAAAATTAGAGATCGACTATATATACTTACCAAGTTACCATAATAAGGAGAGAGAGAGAGAGAGAGACAGAGACCTGAAAGTTGGAGGAGAAGTAGGCCAAAATGTGAAGTTTCTGGAATGAGGTGGTTGTGTGATGAGGAACATCATGTCTTGCCACTCTAGTTTCTCTTCATTAAGAACAAGTTTATGGCCATATCCTTGGAGACCACCTGGCAGTGGTGCAAAAACCTCTTTCTCCTTCAAAGGGAGCTTGAAAAACTCCTCCAAATCAACCTTTATTTTTTCTATCACTTCATCACATACTCCATGGTTCACCACCTACATATAACCATGCAACAACATCAGCATATACATCAACCACAACACCTTAAATAAATAAAACATCATCATTTAAGTAGCTAGATGCACAGATTAATTAAATACCTGGAAGAAACCCCAATTCATGCAAGCAGAGTGAAGCTTAGCAGACTCCTCCAAAGAGAAGTTAGGATCAAGTAATCTATTCATATCAATGATTGGCACCTTATCATCACTGCCACCTTTATCATCATCATCATCATCATCGCAAATGGCCTTCACTCCCACGTCCAACTCCGGCCTTATATACATTTGAGGTATGTCCATGCATGTGTCGCCCAACTCTTGTGCAAGAGCTTGAACGTTCTCCGACGGCAAGGACCTCGCCCAACTCTCACTGCTCCTCACCACCTCAGCCATCTCTCAATGTACACAACTCTGCTGTTCACTCGCCTCCTCTGTACTTGTAAGAACCAAGAATTCAAAGTTGCTTCACAGGAATTATATATTAGTTGTTTGTTGCTGAATACAATGTCAAAGATGCTTCGTAAAATGGAAGAAATCTATTTTTTAAAAACATTTTTTAACATGTACACCCTCTGCAATAATAACAATAATAATAATAATAAGATATACTATGAAAAATAAGATCTTCACGGAGATACAGTTGACAAGACAAATATATGCAATAAGTGATATGTACGTCTTTTTTTCACCTTTTATATATACATTATATATGCAATGTATATATAAAATCACTTTTATATATACATTAATTTATTTTGAGATAAGTTGAGAGAAGGAGTAATTCCCTTCTTAGTCCCTCTACTTTTTGGAAAATATCCTTTTAGTCTCTTATCTTTTTTTGTGACTTTTTTGTCCCTCTATTTTATAAAGTTGGACTTATTAGTTCAAAGATAACGACGTTCACTTATACCATTTCAGATGACTGACGTGTTTGTCATGTGGCATTATTTTGATGTCCACGAGGCTATTAGAACGCCACATGGAGAGGATGAAGGGGATAGATGGACTCGAATTCGAATCCTAATCGGTTATGATCCGAATTTGAGGGTTTGTTTAATATTTTTTTTTTTAATTTTTTCTAATGGTTTAATGTTTTAAAATGCCACGTGGTGTGCTAATGGCCATGTGGACATCAACATAACACTACATGGCAGGCACGTTAATCATCTTAAATGGCATAAGTGAACTCTGTCTGTCTCTGGACTAATAAGTCTCATTTTATAAAATAGAGGGATCAAAATGTTACCCAAAAAAAAAAGATAGAGACTAAAACGATACTTTTTTTAAAAGTTGAGGGATTAAAAAAAAAATTATTCTTTAAGAGAATCTTTTTTCATCAAGCAAGCGTTGAATTCAAAAATTATGACAACAGCATTAAATGTCCATTCATGAGGGTCAAGAACCATTAATTATTGAGTAATACTAGTCATTCCAAATGGGTTTCCCAAAAGTCATCTTGACTCCCTAGTTAAATCATATTTTATTTATAATAAATAATAATAAAAATAGATTATATGACACAAAACTCAATGAAAGAATACAAATTATTAATTTTAGCGTCGTTTAATTAAGATGGTGTCACTACGTCCCCCTTCATGATCTTCCTTGATCAGTTGGTGGATCATCCGTGAAGTGTCCCTACTCTCACCTTCTATCCTTGGTGTGTCGGTTGTAAATTTCAGTATGCTTGATTAGACTTGCTACCACCTCCAGCTTCGGCTGGTTGACAATTAAACCTACATTCAACTAAAATAGTATGAGAAAAAAAATATCACAGATAATATTAAAAAAAATACGTTGTTTATAGGATCGCAGATTCCTTCTATACCACATACTCCATGTTAATAGAAGAATGAGCGGATCCCACTCATTCATCAAGACTTTTGAGGATTACTCTTAATTATTTGACCATTTCAACAAACCATCACACTATTTGTGCATTTATTGTTTAATTAAGAAAGGAAGAGCATCTTACATGTATATTTTATTATATTTGGAAAGTCAACTTAATTTCACTTTCAGTGAACAGAGCCTAACATATGTTTGGATCTAATCTATGGATGCATTTGTTTATATATACACTAGCATTAAGGCCAATTTGGATTGATTTTTGATATAAAAAAAAGAGAGCTTTAAGTTTTTCTAATTATTTCATTTGTAAATGTTTAATTTTATGAGAAAGTTATCAGTTTATATGAGTCATCGTGTAAGCACCTATGAAGACATTTTCATCCTTGAAAAAAAAGATATAAGAATATTATTTTTTAAAAAAATTAAACTCTTTTTTTTATCATATTTGAGTTTTTTTTTAGGAAGTGCTTACATTATAAAAAATGTTTATGAAAAAAAAAGAAGAAACTGCATATTCTTCGTATGAAAAAAAATCCTCAAATCTAAATGGTGGACTAAGATAATCATATTATAGTTGAACAATATCATTTCGAAGATTTGATTTATATTTTATTATATTTGAAAATTCAACTTGCTCAACTTTGAACATAGAGAGCTGACTAAAGAAAAAAAATAATATTAATAGTGTTTGATTGTTTTTTTTAGATAATTCATTATTCATTTTTTAAATAGTGAACTATTTACTTAGGGGTTCTTGGAGGTTTTATTTATAATTTTTTGGGCGTGGTTGTGTGTGTGTTGACACAGTAGCAGGGACCTTAATATAATTTATCTTTTTCTTTCTATAAAAAATATTTCCCTAACTAATTTTTTTATCACTTTGGACGGTTTAATTGTCCAAAATTTTCATCAAAATATTTTCTAAAAAACATGTCACGTGACTCTTTTCCCTCATAATTTATGAAAAGTGTATAATTGATTTTTGAAAAAAGATTTTTTTTTAATTCTTTAAGTGCTTTGTTTATGAAAAAGATATTTTTGAATATATCTTAATCTCACAAATGCGGATGTATTGGGTATTGATCAATGATTAACCTAGACCTGACTAAAGAAGTGGATGAAGTGGGTATGGGTCCAAGTAAAATAGGTGTAATTTAAATCAACACGGGTGTAAGACCTGAATTTTAAAAACCTTTTAATCAGAGTTTTTATATAATTTACAATATTTAAAGAAAATTTTTATAAATTGCTCATTATTATAATTTTATAAATTGAACTATTGAAGTAAAAACCCTAGCCACGTTTTATTTTTTCCTCTCGACGACCAAGGGCGAGATAGAGAAAAAAGTGAAACGGATTATTACTTGATTTTATTTTCTTTTAGATATATATTTATAGATTATGGGATTCAGAATTTTAAAGGTTTTATAAATTATTGTTTGACCTAATAGGAATTTAAACTTTAGAACTAGAGAATTAGGCGCCTATTTTGTCATTGGATTATATCTAAATAAAATTATGAGTCATTTGCTGCCCCAAGTCCACTTTAATTGCCAAATTGGCCATGGGGCTGCCTAATATGTAGTGTTCCTGGTGACTAGGATCATAAAGAATTATAAAAAATCTTTGAGGGAACTCAACGAAAAAAAAACAAATTTTAAAAAGAATTATAAATTTTTTTACAAGGATTCTAACGGAAAATGGGGTTAATTACTTAAATCGTCCCTCAACTTTCGTGAAATTTCACTTTCATCCCTCAATTTTATTTTGTAACAAAATCGTCCCCCAACTTTCAAAAAATAACAAAATCGTCCCTCGAGCCGGTTGCCGGTTATACATAGCCTGACGTGGCGGTCACCCGCTAACTCAGCATGCCACCCAGGATCGCTTACGTGACACCAAATAATGAACTTTTCGTCCGAAAGTGTGTTGTTTTTCACGGAAGGTCCCTTAACTTTACTAAATTTCACGTTTGGTCCCCCATGCCCACTCACAGAAACCTCTTTGCTGAGTCAGCATCGTTTTCCCCTCCTAAAAGCCCTCCTCGAGAACGCGCGCAACGTCTGTTCGACGTCAAAAACCACCGCGCATTGCACCTTGACCTCGCCGGACGCATCGCCTCACCGTGCTCGTCTTCTTGTGTCACGCTGCACTTCCCGTCGTTTGGTTCGCTTGGTTCATCAGCCGCTTGCCTCGCCGCTTGTTTGCAGATTGCCTCAGAATGCTTCTCCTCTAGTGTAGGGTTTTCCGACGAAGATGAAGAAGATGGAGCAATGCTCGTCAGCAACGGGGAAAATGCTAAAAGGTCTGTTATTTTGGGCCCTCAGTTCCCTTTTGGTTCCACAATTTCGGGTTATTCCCAAAGTTGAGGGACCTGAGGTGTAATCAACCAACCAATTTCGTTTGTTGTTGATGTTTAGGGAGTTATTATGTAGGTTTAATTGGGTAAATTTCTGTTTACGGCTAAAGATTTGGATTTTGCTCACTGTTTAGGGTTTAATTATGTAATACTTCCCTAATTTTTAATTTCTACTATCACAGAGTATGAGGAGGACCCCAATAATCCATTTATACTGAAATTGCACTATAATGGAGATATGAGGGATTGGGGTTATTTTTCTGGAGAAGTAGAGGTTATGGAGGTTGAGTATGATGCCATGTCATTGATAGTTCTAGACATGAAATTGCAAGAACTTGGAGTTGAGGGACTTATTCAGTATAAGTGGAAGGTTGCTTCTGAAGAATTTTATGGTGGACTTAAGCCATTAGACAGTGATACAAGAGTGTTAGATATGTGTGTTTATGGATCCTACCATGGTGAGATAAATGTATATGCTTAGCACTTGACATTTCCTGTTCTTGAAAAAGAATTCTCATTGGTAAAATCAAAATAAAAAATGCCAAAGTCTTCTGTTGTGATAGAAGAAATTGAAGAAAAAAATGGGGCTGGGTGCAGTGAGGCTATGAGAAAGAGTACCAATGAGACAATGTTGGCTGAGCAGGGGGGAAATATGGTTGAGCAAACAATTGTGCAGGAACAGGGGAGCAATTTGGTTAATTTGGATGATCAATGTATTGTTTCTGAGCATGGCAAGCAAAGGGGAAATATTTCTGAGCAGGGGGAGCATGGGGACAATTCAGATGATATTGATGCTAGTATAGCTGCTATTGTTTCTGATATTGCTGATATTACTAATCAGAGAATGTCTGAGCAGGGGGAATATATTGCTGAGCAGACAATTATGCCTGAGCAAGAGGAGCAGGAGGAGCAGGGGGAGCAGGGGGAGCAGGGGGAACAGGGGGAGCAGGGGGAGCATGGGGGAAATGTGGATGAGCAGGGGGAGCAGGGGGAAAATGTGGGTGCACAATCCCATGGGATAAGTGCAGCAGATGTTGAATTGCCTGATTTTCATGACTCTGATAATGAATTAGTTGATGGGGATGAAGATCTTCAGAGGAATATTGAACAAGGTCATGCAGATGTTGAAAGGACCTGCAGTGCTGGAGGAAACTCTCAACCCATTCCTTCTTATGTTCCAGATAATGCCTTGATAGGTGACTCTGGTGGTGATGATTCAGATTTAGCTCCTTCTGATGAGTTACATAGTGGGAGTGACTCTGGAAGTGATGTCTTTGAAAAGACCTAGAAGGATGAGGCTTCAAATTTGATGATGAAAGGGACATGAATGATCCTTCATTGAAGGTTGGGATGTTATTTAGAAACAGAGAGGACTTCAAGAATGCAGTTAGGAGTCACAAAGATAAAACATGATTTGAAATAAGGTTTGTGAAGAATGACAATAGAAGAGTAATTGTGCAATGTTACTCCAAATGTGGATTCAGGATACATGCCTCTCCACAATTTATGAAGGAGAAAAACAATCCCACATGGATGATTAAGACATGTAATTTGGTCCATACTTGTGGCAGGGTGCATAAGAACTATCACTTGACTTATAAGAGGTTGGCCACTATGTATTTGGAAAAATTCAGAAGCTGTCCAGCATGGAGCATTGAGGGACTGATACATTCTGTGAAGGAGGATTTGGGTTATACCATTACAAAGATGAAAGCATGGAGAGCCAAAGATTTGGCATTGAAAACCATTTATGGTGATGCTGCTCAGCAGTACACAATTTTATACAGGTATAGGGCTGAATTGTTGAAGACAAACTCAGGGAGCACTATTAATTTTAAATGGGAAGATGGCAGATGGAGGGGAATATATATATGCTTGAAAGCATTGAGAGATACTTTTCTATGTGGGTGTAGGCCCTTAATATGTTTGGATGGTGCTTGGCTGAAAGGTGCATATGGTGGTGTGCTATTGTCTGCTGTGGGCATAGATCCGAATGATTGTATTTTCCCCATTGCTTGGGCTGTTGTGGAGAAAGAGAATACTGATACATGGAGATGGTTTTTGCTTAATTTACTCACAGATTTGGACCTATTTGATAGCTCACAGTGGACATTTATGAGTGACAGACAAAAGGTAAATTCAATATTTGTAATCTGTCAATAGCTCACAGTGGAACTCTTTTATTGAACATTTGTTGTGTTTCCTTGCAGGGTTTAATGAACACTATCAGAGATCTATTCCCAAACTCAGAGTATAGAATGTGTGTTAGACACATGTATCAAAACTTTCGAGAGAAATTCAAAGGGAAAGAGCTGAAGGATCTTCTCTGGAATATTGCTAGGGCTAGCTATCCTAAGAGAATGGAGTATTACTTGGATGAGATGGAGAAGAAGTCAAGAGAAGCAAGGCAGTGGGTAAGAGAAAGGCCTTGTGAGAATTGGTGCGGATCTGCATTCAGAACCAAGGCCAAGTGTGATATTTTGTTGAATAACATGTGTGAATGTTTCAACAAATATGTACTTGATGCTAGAACAAAGCCCATTGTTACAATGCTGGAAATTATAAGGACAAAGTTGATGACAAGGCTATGGAAGAAAAAAGAAGAAATACAAAGAAAGGGAGGCTTGTTGTGCCCCAAAATTCAGAAAAAATTGGATAAGAATAAGGACCATGCTATATTATGGGAACCTGTGTTCTCAGGAGGCCCCAAGGTGCAAGTGAGAGGTTGTGGATCCCAATTTGTTGTTGATATGGCAGAAAGGACCTGCAGCTGCAGAAGATGGGACCTCACTGGTATCCCATGTATGCATGCCATTGCATGTATACATGGCAATAATGAGGTGCCTGAAAATTATGTTGATGAATGTTATTATATGATGACATATGTCAAAGTATATGGGTATATTATTCAGCCAACTGATGGGGTAGAAATGTGGCCTCATCCACAAGAACTAGACCCTATAGTTCCCCCTGATCCATTAGAGAAGAAAAAAGGAAGAAAGGTCTTGGCTAGTAGGAAAGAAAGAGAGGAGCTTGAGATTGTTGCAGCTGCAGCAAAGGGAAGGGTTACTAAGCATGGCAGAGTCCAAATGACTTGTTCTTCTTGTGGACAAATAGGGCACAACAAAAGGAGTTGTCAAAGAAAGAGGGCAAGGGTTGGGGAATCATCAACTGCCCCTACTACAGAGCAACCCATGAAAGATGTAAGTATTTGATTTATAATTTAATGGCTCTATTAAAAAAATTATGTTCTGACAAATGGCTCTATTCTTTTAATTTTTCAGGGCTCTAGTGGAAGTTTAATTCCACCTACTTCTTCATAGCCATGGCCCTGTTTTATAATTCTGTTCTGTGATGACAAATGGCTCTGTTTTTTTACTTATGAAAGAAACTTGGTGTTGTTTTATAATTTAATGTGAATGTCAATGACTTGAGGGCTCTGTTTTATAATTTAATGTGAATCTAAATTTATTTCTGGCTTTGTTTTATAATTGAATGTGAATGTGAATGTGAATGTAAAGTTATTTTGATTGAATGTGAATGTGAATTTGAGTGTGAATGTGAATGTTAATATAAATGTGAATTTGAATGTGAATCTGAATGTTATTTTGATTGAATGTGAATGTGAATGTACAATGAATGTGAATTTGGTTTGCAAGCAGGATTAAATTGTTGTGAATTTTCATTATGTTGTGGATGTGTAATGTTAATGTGAATATGAATTTTCATTACATTGTCTCAATTTTATCAATTTTGATTTGTAAATGTGTTTGCAGTTGTTCACTGCTTTGACTGGAATGTGATCCCAATATAAAAAATGTGTTAACTGCAATTTTTTTTGAAAATTTGCAAAGATGAGGGACCTTTCATGAAATAACTTAAAGTTGGGGGACCATACGTGAAATTTAGTAAAGTTGAGGGACCTTCCTTGAAAAACAGCACACTTTCAGACGAAAAGTTCATTATTTGGTGCCACGTAAGCGATCCTGGGTGGCATGTTGAGTCAGCGGGTGACCGCCACGTCGAGTTATGTATAACCCAAGAACCGCTCGAGGGACGATTTTGTTATTTTTTGAAAGTTGGGGGACAATTTTGTTACAAAATAAAGCTGAGGGACGAAAGTGAAATTTCAGGAAAGTTGAGGGACGATTTAAGTAATTAACCCCAAAAAATGCAATGTTTTAGAAATAGGGATTTTTGTAGACCTAAAGAGCCTTTCAAAGGTCATTCTAAATGGTGTTCTACATATCGTTTAGCTCCAGAGGCTCAAGAACTATAAGTGTTGGAGCTAAATAGTTTTTGAAAGGTCGATTAGCTCTAGGCCACTCAAGAAATGTAAGTGTTGGAACTAAACAACCTTTCAAAGGTTGCTTAGCTCCAGGACCACCAATAAACAGCTTTGTGGAGCTAAACGATGTTCCACGGACAATTTAGCTCCGGAGACTCAATATATGTAGGTATTGGAGCTAAACAGCCTTTGAAAGGTCATTTAGTTCCAAGACAACCACTAACAACTCTCTTGAGTAAAGTGAAACTATCTACTCTTTAGCCGGAGGTTAAGCACTTGTCACTTCTTTTGTCTTTATTGCTTTGTTTGCTTAAGGACAACCAAACACTTAAGTGCGGAGATGTTTAATAAGTGTTTAAGTGGTCATAATTTTATATCATATTCAGCCGCACTTTAAAAGTTATTTGGAGAAAATATAGCCCACTAGTACTTAATTTGCGCTAATTCTTATTTATAGGGCAATAGAAAGCCTCAAGTCTCTAAAGGAAGCAGGTGCCCGTTTAGGGTACTTGAAGCCAAATTCCAAGTTTCATGGGGAGCACATATGTACAGGCGCAGACATGCCTGTGTAACTCCCCATTTACTCCCCAAAAGAAAGGATAAATTCTCTTGGGAGCCAAACGGGCACCCACGCTCCCGTGTGGGCCCCCGTATAGCATGTTTCTAGGTTTATCCAGACCCAAGTTTTTATACGTTCGAGCCCACGCAGAAGAAAAACAAGCTAGATCTTTTCCAAACAAGTGGAGCCCTATAAATAGCAGTGTTTTAGGGTTTGGAAACATCTTCGATTCCACATCTTTGGTCCTTGGTCTTGAATCTTTCATCTTGGAGCTTGGATCTTGACGGCGAGGGCTTGAAGGGAGGTCATCATCACGAATCCGTACACGCAGCCAACGGTGGAGGGAACTGTGGAAGGAGTTTAGTTATGTTTATTTTCGTCCTTCCTCTATTTTTGTATTGGATTTGTGTTCCCCTTTTATAGGAAACTAATTTGTTAGATACTTATACATTATGAACCTTCGGGTTAGGATTTAACTTGAGATATTGATTTCTATTATTGAATGATTGCCTTACGTTTTGAGATTTATCGAGTGTTCTTTATTGCATTGGATATCTACATTGTGATAGCCCTGATTTCTAATAGGGTTCACCGGGGGAAGAAACGAACTCCTACCCGTGTGTAGATCTACCTCAATAAGAGAGTTGTGAGTATACCGAGAGATCAAGTGCTAACGCGAGCTAATCTTCAGATTTCCTATTCCCATAAATCTTCCAAGATATAGGTTCCCTAGAACATTTATGTAATGAGAGTAATAAGTATGGATCGCCTCGAGAGAGGGGTCTAATACACCTTAGGAACTCTTGGTCTATAACCCTGTAATATTCAATATAGAAATCTATATCTATATATTTTCATCAGAGCTCGGAGGGGATTCATCGCCTGAGTATTTCAATTCTATAATTGATTGCCCCCACTCTTTCATCCTGTTTACATGAATTCTAGTTCTCAGGTCTTCTTAGTTTTAGTAATTAGACTAGAAAACCACCCAAATTTTGTATAGACTAGATCATAGACAGATAACTGGTACTAGTTCTCCTCGGTCTCTGTAGTTCGACATCCGACTCTTCATAGTCCACTTTACTACTTGCTTCAAGACGTACACTTGCGGAGACGCAATCATGTTTTTAGGTCGATAACGGGGACTGAGAGTACTTGGAACATTAGAAGTTTATTAATATAGTCATTACTGTTAGGGTTTTTGTTTTTCTTTTGTTTCACATTCTAGTTCCCTTGTAGCAATCCATTCTCTATCTTGTTTTGCAAGGAACTGGTGTATGACCTGAACGAATCCCACGGGTCTAGTAGAAGAGGATAACGAGATTGAAAGAACATTGTTTATATAAAAAAATACATGTCCTCATCTTATTAGAATTAAAATTCTAATTCTGATAAATTTAATTTATCATAATCTTGGCCAAATCAGGATTTGATAAAGAAACATATCCCGAGACAAATCAAGGGGTATAAATCCCATGATCATTCGAAAACAAATCTCAAGACAAATTTAAACTTTGAAACAGCCTAGGAACACATATTCCGAGGCAACCTCAATATCCAAATTATCTGAGAACGAATCTCGAGGCAACTTAAAGAGTGCAAACCTTGAGATAGTAAAAAAAATACTAATCCCGAGGCAAGGCTTATTTCCATCAAAAAAAAAGAAGAAAAAAATAAAAAAAAAGGGTTAATTAATTGATCAAATTTAATTAATTAATCTATTTAAGGATAAGGATGAAGGATTTGGTCTCATCCTTCATCCTTGATGGTCGGGGGGTTAACCCGATCTCCGGACCATCTCACGGAGGTGGGCAGGGATTATAAAAAAAGGAGAAGACACAAAAAAAAAGACAGAGAGAAAAATCGATCAGAAAGGAGAAAGCAAAAAAAAGGGGGAGAAGACACAGAAAGACAGGGAAGAGGAAATAAAAAAAAAAGGTATTTTTCCATACTTTATGCCATACATGTTACAAAAAAAAAATATATATATAAATAAATAAAAAATAATAATAATAATAATAAAAAGAGAGGAAGCAGCTTCTTCTTCACCTTTGCCCGAGTCGCCATGCCTCTCAGCCTCCCACCCTCCCGCCACGCGTGTCCTAACAGATCTGGCACCACCTCCCACTGGCCCCCCATTCTTGCCTCTGCGCCCCCCAAGGCCGCCTCAGCCTCCCTGCGCCCCAACATCTCCCGACGACTGCCTAAGCTTCTAGATCTGGCCGCCAACTCCTCCGTCTGAAGCTCCACCACAGAACCTTTGGAGGTTCACTTGGCCAGCAGTAGCGGCAGCCAGCTGCTGCCAGGCTACGCCGCTGCAGCTACGCCCAGGCCTTGTCCCGGGCTAGCAACCACCTTCTCCTTGTTCCTGCAGCAACTCCGGCCAGCACCACCACTGCAGCAACGTCGACATCAACATCCCATCTGCAGCAACTCCGGCCAGATCCAACCTTGCAGCAGCTCCCTCCGTCAACCTGCGCCGCCAGCTAGATCCACCACCGCCAGCACAAAGATCGGCAAAGAACGTCGACACCAACATCCCATCTGCAGCAATTCCGGCCAGCACCACCAATACATCGGCATTAGCACCTGTTCGCAGGCAACAGCCCATGTTCGTTTGCAACAGCATCTCGGCATCAACCTGTTCGTCTGCAACAGCACCTCGGACACCATCTGATCGTCATCAACAATCAGCAGCCCCATCAGTTCGTCATCAAATAATTACTGTTCGTCGTCAACAAAATCGGCGCACAGTTCCTCATCAAATCGTCGCTGTTCGTCATCAACAATCGACGTCAGTTGGTTCGTCATCAACAATCGACAATTAGCAGCTGATATTGAAGGTCGTCATCATCAGCATTCTTGAAGATCGTCGCCAAAAAGTCTTGAAGATCGCCGCCAACGAGCTTGAAGATTGTCAATAACAGAGATGATCGCCATCAGCAACGCTGCCAATGATCGCCATCAGCAACAGACGGATGATCGGCATTAACAACAGAGATGATCGCCATCAGTAGCCACCAAGCTCCCTCTGTCACAAAGAAGAACGCATGTACTGGGAGAGTGAATGAAGAGCTACTGCAGGGAAAGAGCTGCCGTGATGGCGTGCTGATCATTGAAGCTGCAGAAATGTCGGGCTGCTGTGCTGAAAATTGTTTGCCAAGCCTGTACAAATTGATCCTAGAAATTATGTGTGTATGTTTGTATAGAACCGGAGCTCCAAATACAGAGGAGACTCTGCCGAATTTTTTTAAGGAAACCAGAAACCGTGCTACCGAGTATTGTTGCTTTGTGTGGGCATCACTGGAGCATTACAGGAATAATAAAATAAATAAAGTACGAGTCAAAAAAAGGATCACTGTTGTCCATGCTCTGCAACCTAAAAGGACAGGAGATAAAAGAGCTGATCTAATAAAAATGATACTAAACCACAGAAGAAAGCTGAAATTGGTTTTGATCATGAAGAAAGATATTGGTGATCATAGAAATGAATGATGAAAGAACCAAGAACTTGAAGATGCTGTCTAACAAAAAGTTTGCTGCAAAACCATGATGCGTCGAGACTTTGCTTGATGCAAATTGCCGAGGGCTCATTCCAGAAGAAGTTATTTCTGATGCTGATCAAGGATAGCTGCTTTTGAACACAAGTATCCCGCTACTGTAAAAATCTGGGCTGATGTGAAGAGCTGCGCGTTGATGCCGCTGTCATTGATGTATTCTTTGCAGTAAATAAAAGAAAATCAAGGTCACTGCAGACACGCAAATTACTGTTATAAGGGGTCATTTTCAAAAATTCATAACTCCGGCCAAAGAACCCCGATTGAGATGCGATCTGTGGCGCTGGAAACTAGACATCCAGATCTTCAACAATCATATACAGTGCAGATCTTTTCGGCGGCCCGATCGGCGCAGATTTTGATAAATAAAAGGATCGATTTCAGCAATTCTGCTACCAGCCATGCTGATTGCCCATTTTCAAAAATTCATAACTCTGGCCTGGGAACTCTGATTGAAGTGAAGTCTATGGCGTTAGAAACTAGATATCCGGATCTTCAACAGTCATATACAACACAGACTCGTTCGGCTGCCCGATCGGTGTGGATTTTGATAAATAAAAGGGTAAATTTCAGCAATTCTGCTATCAGCCATGCTGATCGCCCATTTTCAAAGATTCATAACTCTGGCCAGAAAATTCCAATAAAGATGAGATCTATGGCGTTGGAAATTAGATATCTGGATCTCCAATAGTCATGTACAACACAGCCCCTTTCGGCAGCCCAGTCGGCGTAGATTTTGATATATAAAAGGGTCGATTCTAGCATTTCTGCCGCCGACAATGCTGAAGGTCTATTTTCAAAAATTCATAATTCCTGCCTGGAAACTCCAGTGGGAGTGAAATCTGCGGTGCTGAAAACTAGATACCAAAATATTCAACAGTCATATATAGCACAGGCCCCTTTGGCAGCTCGGGTAGTGCATATTTTGGTGGAGAAAAAGGCTAATCCTTACTGTCTGGCCAGCTCAACCACTTCTCGTTCAAACGCGGATAACTTTCACTGGAGAACTCCGATCAAGACAAAATTGGCGGCATTGGAATTTAGGCTTCCTGATCTCTCCAACCATATATAATGCAACTCCTAAGGACGGCTCAGTTAGACGCAGTTCTTGATGAAAGGGGAGTTAATTGGCGACCTAAACCTCGGTCACAAATCTTAAATGCAAGGCAACCGGTGGATTATGGATTCCATATGGCAGGGCACAAATCCTGAGGCGGGGGCGGCGGCATAAATAAACAAATAAATAAATATATCTACATATATAAACATATGCTGATATGTAACGAATTATATTGCAATAAAATAAATTATTTTTCTCATTCTCTCTACTTGTACTTTTGTCTCTTAATCAGAGGTGCCCACGACATTGTCTGGGCTAATTAATGATAGAGGCTTGCCTCTATTAGGAATAAAAGAACCCACAAACAAACAAAATGATATTTGTGCTTCGATATATCGTTTGGTGTCACACGATGCCAGGCGCTTATTTTCGATCCCACAAATTCTGGCACGCCCGGTGGGGACCTATTCCTCCTCCCATCTTTGAGGCAAAAGTACAAGTAGAGATAATATTTTACATCCTGTAAAAGAAAACTGATGTTGTTGATCTCCTTATTGCAGAACAAATGGCATTCAAGAGTTCAACTGCACCAGGAAGCCCGAAGCTTACTATATTCCTTGGGGAGGAAAGAGTCCAATCACCCAACCGCACTTTCGATCTTGGAGCAATTGGAGCTGAATTAAGGTTCGCACAATCACCGATAGCGTCTGATAGCTTGTGAGGAAGTCTTCACCAATGTAAGATGAATCGATACCCCAAGGCCCTCCATCCAAAGGGCGCCGTCCTAATGTGATCATCCCTAAAGTTAACGAAGATCGTTCGTTGAAGATTCACCAAGAATCTCTCGCATTTAAGAGGTTATCCCGCCTAAAAGGGTAATCTCATAAATGATGAAGATGATGAACCCGCCTTCACCGCTACCGCAAAAGGGCGGAAAGTGGAATCTTTCACTCATCTCAATGAAGACACAATCAAAAGGAGTGTATTCTCAAGGCTCACGCCAAGGAAGATCAAAATTCCAAAACAGAAACTGAATTTCGTGTCTTTCCAAGGGCACAGAAATGATCAAATGGGTTCCTTCAGCAACTCGTTTGAACCGCTCAAGCTTGTGAAGAAGAACTCAACTACTGCAGAGCTGCGTCTACAGCCCAAGGAAAATAAAGGCTGTAGGCCTCCAAAGTCCTATCACAAGGAGTCTTTCGGCCGAAATGTACAAGACTTATGCGGCATCCAAGAAGTTGCAGTCAGAGAAGATGACACCGAAAGAGTTCTATAAGAAGAAGAAGCAGTTAGTTTCAAATGCACGAAGGACGGTATTTGACCGACTAACTCCTGCAAGAACCCAAACCAAGTCTTCCCGCTCTAAATCTCAACGGAGAAGGGAAGTGGAAGATGAAGAAATGTCTAATGTGGACATGGAAATACACACGGTCCGGATGGTTACTGAAACCCGAGGAGATCCAAAGACTGAACCGTAACAACTGTGGGTGTTCACAAGGTCTCGTAGGAGGGCCACGGACTCTCAGAGTGGAATTGGAGATGAAGGTTCAAGCCAAGTGCCACTTGAAGGGCAGAAAACAGGGAGCCTTCCGGTATTTCGCAAGCTAGCGAGTTATAAAGAAGCAGATCCCCCGAATGTGGAAGCGGAGGACGAACCCGCCTTTACTTACAATGAGGATGATATTACAAGAAGAGTCCAGCAGATCGAAAGACTCCGGCAAATGGAGAATAGAGAAGCTGAATATCAGTGGCTCAATGAAAATATGACAATCATGATGGAGTCAATGGTGAAGATGCAAAGACAAATGGCTGCCTTGATGGAAAGTCAAAAGGCACAAAGGCCTAGAAGTCCAAACCTACAACCAAGAGGGATCCCTGGGCCAGTATAACAAGGGGGAACCTCTCCACAACCGAGAGAAATTCCTAAGCTAGGAGAGCAGGAAGGAACTTCATATGCACCTGTAAGAGAAATCCCTAGGCCATGAAAACAAGGCGGAACCTCATTCGCCCTCGTCCCTAATGAATACTTGTAATAACTTCAAGGAAATACAAATGATGGTAGTCAGCCAAATGAAGCAAGCCAAAGGAAAGGAAATAAGAGTCGATGGAGACAAACCTTATCCAAGCTACCATGACTTGGTGCCCTACCCCAAAGGGTACAATGTCCCTAAATTTAAGCAATTTAACGGGATTGGCAATCCCGACAAGATTTGCTCACTTCGCGATGTACCTTGTGGAGATACAAGTGCAAAACCTTCGCTCCTCCTTAGACAATTTTCTGCAAGTCTCACAGGAGTGGCATTTGAGTGGTATGCAAGCTTGCAACCCGAATCAATCCAAACATGGCAACAATTAAAAGATGCCTTTCGGGTACGGTTCGGGGGCGTAAGTGACAAAATCACAATCGCCGATCTCGCAGCCACTCGTCAGAATAAAGATGAGAGAGTGGTTGATTACATTATGAGATGGAGAAATCTGAGCATCAAATGTGAACAACCCCTTGACCAACCACAGGCGGTGGGTTTATTGCTCGGGATCATCGATTGCTGGATGGCGCCTTTCCTGAGCACATCTGGTATTACTACATTCCAGGAGTTGATTTCACAAGCTAAGAAATTGGAACGGACAAGCCCAAAGGTATTCTCCAATTTTCAAGCTCCAAGGAATGACAGAGAAAAGCCAAAAAGGACTGAAGGTGTCAAGTATACTGCTACAACCTTCAATGTCGACAAAGGAAAAGGTGTTGCGGAGTCTCACAAGCCGGAACAGGCCAAACCACCCACTTTATACTGCCAGAATGAATCAAAGCCTATTCCCTCTTTGAAAGAAAGGATGAATAAGAAATATTCTTTCAGAAGAGATAAGGTACTAAAGATTTTCAAGGATGTTGTGAAAGAAGGTCTACAACTCCGTGAATGTAAGAGACCAGAGGAACAGAACAAGAAGGACCATCCCAACTACTGCCCATATCATAGAGTGTTGGGACATACAATTGAAGACTGCTATGTCTTCAAGGATTGGGTCGAACGACAATACCAAGAGGGCAAAATTACACTCTCAAAGAATGTTTTGTCGGAACAATCAACTGAGCACACTCGCTATGTGACAACCCCAAGTTCAGTAGGATCATCCCAAGGAGAAGTCACAGTGGTGGGTAACAAAGTAATACTTCCATCAGCAACGGATGACAGGCCTCCTACTGTGCCAGAAGAGTTGTGGGAAGTATTTATATCCAAGAAGTCAATGAAGATGTTGAAAAGGTTGGCTGAGCTCCCAGGGATCGCTTGGAAACGTTCCCAAGAACCTCCTAAAAGACCCCAAACAAAATTGACGAAGAAGAAGAACAAGAAGAAGAAGCGCGAGCAATCAAAGCGCAGAAAATCCATCATAGAAGAGTATATTGAGTCCCTTGACGAATATGAGCAGAAGGAAAGGGCCCTGATTACTCTCGTGAGACTATTTTCCGAAGAAGTCAAGAATTACTTGGGGATTAGTCAAGAAATCGATGAAGATGATGAAAATGTACAAGTGGAAACTTGTAGGGTTATTTCGGAGGAGAATACCCCTTGTATAACCCGGATGACGACAATGATGATAGCTTCTCTCAATCGAAGAGTCATTATGACCGACATGGCCGACCCTACATCGCCAGCAGAAGCGTAAGAAGAAGATGGCATCTGTGGAGAGAGTGAAGAAAGCGAATGCCGAACTCTCAAAACAATACCAACCATCAAAGCCCAAGGCACTACATTACACCCCTAAGACTCCAAAATATAAAGTCTTGAGGAAAGCTATGCCTGCTGAAGAGATCCCTGCGTTCATTCAAAGGGTTACAGAAGAGTCAGCTAACAGGCTGGTGCAATTACACATTGAAGATGCTGAGACATACCCTCCAGGGTCATCAAACCACGATGTCATACCAGAAGTTGTGAAATCTACACCCCTTCCAAAAGAGACAAAGGCTAAGGGAGAGTCCACTTTTCAGATTATCAGAATCAAGAAAGGCAAAACAAAGGAGCCTCTTAATCAAGCCGTGGAGTGGGAGGCACCTAGCTCCAGAAGATCATATCGCAGGCAGGGGGGGAAAGTGACACTCACAGACGACTATTTTGAAGGGAAAAGGGAATGTCACGCCATAGCCGTCCAGGATGATTCGAAAGATGAATTAAACTTCCCAGTCGAAGAAGATGAAGTGCCACAACACGTGCACCAAATGCAACTCAGAGCTGGGAAAGTACTTCAGCCTAGACAGCCACCTAGTTCCAATGACAAAAACAAAGGGAAGGAAGTTGAAGAAGAGAATATCGCCCCGAAAAGGCCATCAAAAAGGCCGAATTATAACATCCTGGCACACTTAAAGAAGGTCCCTGCTCTTCTTAGCATGTATGATGCATTGATGATGTCAGCGGAAATTAGGTTCTCTAATACATGCTCTGCAAAACCCTGAAGAATACCAGGCCTACTTTGCTGAAATTAATATGAAGGAGGCTCTGTATGCGTTCCATGCGCCCTCAGTATCCTTCATAGACGAAGACTTGCTACTCGGAACTACAGAATACAATAGGCCATTATATGTGACCGGGTATTGTGATGGGATGAAGATCAACCGGGTTCTGATTGACCTAGGATCCTCCGTGAACGTGATGACCCTCAACACTCTCCGGGCTTTGGCTCTTGAAATATGTCATCTATCTCCTGAAAGGATCATTATTCAAGGTTTCAATCAGCATAGCCAGAAGGCATTGGGATCTATCACTTTGCCAATTAAATTTGGAAAAATGATATCAGATGTGAAGTTCCATGTGATTGATGCCGATGCTTCATACAAAGCCCTCCTGGGAAGGCCATGGATCCATGAAAATCATGTGGTTCCCTCAACACTCCATCAATGTGGTGAATGGGGAAGAATTTAGGATCGACGGAGAAATCCAGCCCTTCGGCATCCATGAAATTCATTATGAAGATGCAAGGTACTACCTTAATGCATCTAAAGGGGGCAAGTCATCCAAGGGGAGCACGTCATCCGAAAGGGGCAAGCCGCCAAGTCAGAAGGAAGAAGCTCTGGTGAAGATATCTAAGTCTGCCCCTGTGCTCTAGAAGAAGGAATCAGTATTGCCTCACTTCGGGAGTGACACTGAGTCATCAGAAGGCGAGAGCGATGATGATGAGGGTCAGGCTGGAGGGTCTACTCAAGAAAATGCACTGCATATTACAAGAATTCCCGAGGGGCTTTACAAATCTCTAACTGATTTGAGTGTCAACACTGTCGAGCATTTGAAGACCTTTTATGTACCAGCTCGACATGAAGGAGAGAGAGGCGTCCTCTTCTACAAAGCCAAGAGCAACAAAATTCCAAATGATGATATCATAAATATTGAAGGGCTAGAAGATGATGAAGTTCAGCCCATAAGATTCCCTAACTATTACCCTGATAAGCTCAAGGAGATGTTTGAAAATTTTGCCGGTGAAATCAAATGGTCGAGGAAATCATATCAAAATTTCCATCGATTATGGAACCCTACTCATATAGATAAAAGAGGGATGGGCTACTCCGAATCTTCCAGGCATTCATGCTACATGACAACGTCCCAGGAGGAGGAAGAAGAGATCAAGCTGAAAAGTGCGCCACTCGAGCTCAAAGACGGGGGACAAGCAACAATCGACGAGCTAGTTGAAGTTAACTTGGGAAGCGATGAGGACCCAAGGCCGACCTTCCTAAGCACGCAGCTGTCTGAAGAAGAAAAGATATCCTTCAAAGCCCTTTTAAAGGAGTACATTGATTGCTTTGCATGGAATTACAATGAGATGCCAGGGTTGGATAAGGAGGTAGCAGTTCACAGATTGGCCATCGACCCTAATGCCACCCCGGTCAAACAGGCACCAAGGAAAATGAAATTTGACCTGGAAGAAAGGGTAATAGAAGAAACGAAGAAGCTGATCGAAGCAAATTTCATCAGGGAGGAAAAATACCCTAATTGGGTAGCCAGCATAGTCCCTGTGAAAAAGAAAAATGGCCAAATACGGATATGCGTGGACTTCAGAGACCTGAACAAAGCATGTCCAAAAGATGATTTTCCCCTTCCAGTTATGGAGATCATGATCGACAACACCTCAGGGTACGAGATGTTCTCCTTCATGGACGGGTATTCTGGATACAACCAAATCAAAATGCATCCAGATGATGAGAAACATACTGCCTTCCGGACGCCTATGGGCATATACTGTTACAGAGTAATGCCATTTGGTCTAAAAAATGCGGGGGCAACATATCAAAGGGCTATGACTAGGATATTTGATGATCTAATCCATAAAGTCGTCGAATGCTATGTGGACGATCTTGTGGTCAAAACAAATTCTAAAGACAAACATCTTGATGATCTGAGAACAGTTTTCACACGACTCAGAGAGTACAAGTTGAAAATGAATCTCATGAAATGTGCCTTTGGAGTCCTATCTGGGAAGTTTTTGGGCTTCATCGTAAGGCATCGAGGGATAGAAATAGACCGCTCCAAGATAAAGGCGATCTTAGAAATGCCACCTCCTCAGACATTGAAGCAGCTGCGATCATTTCAAGGACGTCTGGCCTATATCAGAAGGTTCATCTCCAACTTGTCCGGAAGATGTAAGCCTTTCTCCAAGCTGGTGAAGAAGAACACACCATTCAAATGGGATGATGAATGTCAGAAGGCTTTCAAAGACATCAAACAGTACTTGCTGAGTCCACCAGTGTTGGCAGCCCCAATCCCCGGAAAGCCACTGATTTTATATACTACTGCATTGGAAGGGTCATTAGGAGCTATGCTAGCCCAGAACAATGAAGAAGGCAAGGAAAATGCACTTTATTACCTCAGCAGGATGTTGATAGGAGCTGAGAGAAAATATACCCCCATTGAAAAGCACTGCCTAGCTCTAGTGTTCGCAGTCAAGAAGTTGAGACACTACTTGCTGGCGCATAAGGTCATACTCATATCAAAAATTGATCCTCTCAAATATCTAATGACGAGGCCATTGCTCACGGGAAGACTCGCAAAGTGGGCGCTGATACTGATGGAATTTGATATAACATACACTCCACAGAAAGCTATTAAGGGGCAGGCGCTGGCAGACTTCCTAGCGGCACATCCTCTCCCTGATGATTCGCCACTTAATTATGATCTCCCTGATGAAGAGACATTAACAGTGGAAGAAGCAAGGTGGCGATTATATTTTGATGGAGCATCATCTATAAAGCCGGCACTCATGTCCCAAATTCCACAAATCAAAGCTGGGATAGGACTTGTGTTCGTCACACCAGAAGGGGGAATTCTCAGATATGCACTCTCCCTTACAGAGCCATGCACAAACAATGAGGCGGAGTATGAAGCTCTCATAGCGGGTTTGGAACTGGCAATCAAGATGGGGATCCAACACATACATATATTTGGAGACTCACAACTCATTATAAAACAAGTCGAAGGAGACTACAAGATATATAAACCCGAGCTTCTTAAATATTACAAGAAGGTCAAAGATCAAATGAAGAAAATCCCCCAAGTACAATTGAGGAGGGTTTTAAGATCAGAAAATGGAGAAGCTGATTCTTTGGCGAAAGTTGCGAAGGAGCTAGCGAATCCAAATTATGAAGAAATCCATATAACCATAAGAAATAGAAGGCCCATAAGTATGATCCTAGGTGATGTCGAAGAGGAAGGTGTTAGGGGCAAAGCGGAAGTCTTCACCCTCGAAAAGCCAGAGGAAGATTGGAGACAACCGTTTATAGAATATTTGAAATATGATAAACTCCCAGAGGACAAATCAAAGGGTCTTCAGATAAAACGAAGAGCCCTAAGATTCACTCTCATAAATGATATATTGTACCGCAAGTCATATGATCAACTACTCCTGCGATGCCTTTCAAATGAAGAAATTCAAGAAGTCATGCATGATGTACATTCCGGGGTATGTGGTGTACACCAATCCGGACCCAAGATGTGACTCTAGATCAAGCGCTTGGGATATTACTGGCCAACCATGGTTGGAGATTGCATCAATTATGCCAGAAGATGCCATCTATGCCAAATACATGGGGACTTCATTCACCAACATCCAAATCCTCTACACCCCAAAGTCTCGTCATGGCCCTTCGAGATATAGGGAACAGATGTAGTCGGTCCCATCGAACCACCATCATCTTTGGGACACCGATTCATATTGGCTGCACTAGACTACTTTTCTAGGTGGGCAGAAGCTATTCCACTGAGAGAAGTCAAGACTGAAAATGTCATCAAATTCTTCAGGGAAAATATCTTGTACAGATTTGGAACTCCAAGGAGAATCATTTCAGATAACGACCCTGCTTTCAGAAGCTTCAAAGTCGGGAGATTTGCACAGCACCATAAAATAGACTGGAGATATACCTCCATCTACAATGCTAGAGCGAATGGGTTGGCAGAAGCATTCAACAAGACCCTCTCGAAGTTGTTGAAGAAAGCGGTGTCCAAGAACAAAAAAGATTGGAATGAAAGACTCCCGGAGATGTTATGGGCCTATCGCACCACCTATAGGACTCCAACACAATGCACGCCGTACTCTTTGGTGTTTGGAACCGAAGCAGTCTTACCCCTCGAGATCCAGATACCCTCACTAAGAATGGCAGTGCAAAATGAAATTTCAAATGAAGATAATATTCGGCTTCGCTTGGATGAGTTGGACTCTCTAGATGAGAAAAGGTTGGGAGTGCAGCAGAATCTTGAAGTCTACAAAGCCAAAATGTCACAGGCCTACAACAAGATGGCTCGATTTCGGACCTTTACCAAAGGAGAGATGGTCCTCGTCCTCAGAAGACCCATCATCACCAACAAAAAGGCCGGGGGCAAATTCAAAGCAAATTGGGAAGGGCCCTATGTTGTGGAGACCGTCTACGAAGGAGGCGCATACCAGCTCATTGACGCCAACGGAGAAAGACCGATGCCGCCCATCAATGGCCGTTTCCTGAAGAAATACTATATATAATGTAGCAATGTTTGCCTATGACGGAACGTCTGGTCCCTTATAGGGGTAGACTAGTCATGTACAATTAAATGTACTTCCCGAGGCAAAACATTAATTTTATGTACCTTTGTACCAAATTTATTCAATGAAATAAAGAGGCATGTGTTTGTCTACGATGGAACGTCCGGCTCCTAGTTGGGGGCAGATCGGTCATGCACGATTAAATGTGCTTCTTGAGGCAAACACATTGACCCCTTATTTTTCAAAAAATAAAAATAAAAAAATAAAAATAAATAAAAAATAAAAAATAAAAAAAAGAGTCCTCATATTAATTCTGAATTTCAGAATAAGGAAGGGAAGGAACTAAGATTTATTCAAGTCTAATGTTCATAACAAATGTCTCAAAGTCAACTACCAAAGCATAAACAAGCCAAAAAGAAAAAGGGGGCCCTTCAATGCCCAGCATGCTTCAGTAATGATTCCTTTGCTTCTTCCAACTCATCAAGCCATTTCGTAAAAATAGCCATGAGACTAGCATCTGAATAATCTCCCTGGTCTTCAACAACTTATGCCTTCGCCTTATCCAACTCGGCTTGAAGATCTGTTTGCGCATGCTCAGAAGCTTCAAAGAAACTTGTTGAAGTTGCTATCTTCTCATTTAAAGTCTTCATTGCATCTTGAATCTCGCAAAGTTCTGCTTGAAGTTTCTGCTGCCTTTCCGCAAGTCTCTGAAGCTCCTCATTGTTTATGTTGATGTCATTAGCCCAGCCCTCCCTGCTTTTGCTAAGACGTTCAAGGGCCAAAGCCTTCTCATGCACACACGCCTGAGCTTGTTGGTTATGAATATAGGCTTGGACGTTGGGATCCTCTGAGGCTTCTTTGGCATAGACCGCACACTGAGCTATCCTCTTTATGAAAGGTTCAAGATTAGTCAATCCAACATTGAAAGGTTCAAGGAGTAAATTTGACTGCTTCACTTTATTGATGACGCTTTGATAGTTGTCATAGTTGAGAGACTTGATACTGCTAATCACCTCAGCCCGCAGACGTAATACAATACTTGGTATATTCTTTGGACCTATAAAAAGGATATATAAATGAAATTCAAGATATAAAATTCGAAACTCAAAATTCGAAACTCAAAATTCGAAACTCAAGATTCAAGATTCAAGATTCAAAGATTCAAGATTCAAGATTCAAGATCAAGATTCGAGATTCGAAATCCAAAAAAAAAAAAAAACAACCTTGTTCTTGATTTGATGAAGTTGGAAGTCCAACATCAGTATTGACGCCGTCACCTTCCACAGGAGTAGGAGCAGGAGCATCCTCAATAATATCCTTTGAAGGACCTTGCCCCGAAGATAGAGGTTCGCTACCTTTTTGGGTAACTGAATTTCAAAAAAAAAAAAAAAAAAAAAAGAGAGAGGAGGAGAGGAGGACCTTGGTTTTGCTTTGGAGAAACTGAGATTCCGGCACCAGCATTGGAACCACCACTTTCTACTCCCTCCGTTAAGTCTTGTACAACTAAAGGTGCACCTTCAACATTAGTGTTGCCGATACCAGTCTCCAATTTCTCCATTGAGGAGGGACCATCCCTTATGAAATTTGCAGAAGGAATATTATTAAAAGATGAAGTACGCTCCTCGCTTTCTTGATTTACGGGCAAGTTAAGGGGTGCCGCACTTTCCGCGATAGGTATATCTCCTAACAAGAAATTGAAAGTAAATAAAAGCATATGTACACAAAGAAGGAGGAAGAAAGAGGGGAATACTACCTTACACAGGATTAAGAGGAACTTCCTCAACCCCAATGTTTCCCTGAGCTCCAGCATTAAAATCTTGCGAATTCACTGAACCTGAAATCAAAATCTTTAATTAAATCTGTTAAAGATGTATGAGTGAAGGAAGTATTTTCTTACCAACTTGAGACTCTAGAGGCATCCCCGGATTCGGTGAAGGAATATCATCTATTCTTGGAGCTGTGTTGAAAAATTAAAAAGGGTCAAATCGAGGAAAGAGAAATAAAAGAGGAAGAAAGGGGGCATTATCCTCTTACCAATTGGTAGATTGTAGGCAACCCTGACATTGGCCAATGGGGCTTCACGAATTTGTATACCTGTTGATCAAAGATTTTGAATCAAATAAGAATTCAGACCTTGATTCAAATGGAAAATAAGACTTTGAATCAAATAAGAATTCAGACCTTGATTCAAATGGAAAATAAGACTTTGAATCAAATAAGAATTCAGACTTTGATTCACAAAAAAAAAAAAGACTTTGAATCAAATAAGAATTTAGACTTTGAATCAAATAAAAATTCAGACTTCGAATCAAATGAGAATTCAGGTTTTGAATCAAACAAAAAAAAAAAAAATCAAAAAAAAAAAAATCCGAAAAAAAAAAGAGTTTGACATACCTTGCGTTTGTCGCCGCTTCACTGGAACAGGGAGATCCGCAGGAGAAGGACCTCGTTTTTGACTGATGAAGATACTTTCATTGATGAATCGGGGCCTTTTTGAAGATTGACCCTGCTCCTGGATCCTCCTATTATCTCTCTTATCACCATAATCCTCTTGGACTAACAATGCGATGTCCTGTTGGAAGAAAGCCCGCACGTTTTCGAACCACTTCCGTGCATAAAAGAACATGAGCTCCCCGCTTCGATCCTTTTCAGGAATATAGAACGAGCTGGAGGTCCTCTGGCGGGAAAAATGACGCCAATAACCTGCAAGTACCCGGGCAGAGGAAGCTTTTCGCGGGACATTAATATACGCCGGACATTGTTGGTCGTAACCAAACTGGCGCCCAAAACGATGAGGATTGTAGGGCTCTGCATAGAACTCTCCACCACATCGAAGAGGGAGAATGCCGCAGCGAAGGCCTATCACATACTCCATGGTTTGAATATCCAGCACATCGGGTCCCGCAAGATGCCTAGTATCCCGCACCGTCTCATCATTATAAAGAAGATAGGGAAAAGGGCGCCATCTAAAGTTGGCTTCAAACTTAAGGAATTTCCTAGCCTCCAAAGGAGTAAACGGGGAGGCGGAAGCGTTCATATAATATAACATCTCCGGTACCCTTAAGAGCCCCGGGATTGTATGTGTACTTGGATCAATTTTCCTCCAAAGAGATATGCCATGAAAATGACAACTAGCCCAAGTATACAAAAAGTGGGAAGGAAAGACTACAGTAGAATGTCCGGGCCCTTTCCTATGATTAACCATAGAATTTAATCCTAAGTATAAGCGCGCTAATACTGCAGTAGCAAAAGCTACTGGCCTTCCATGCACAAGGTTACACGCCATCATAAAAACCCCGGGTCTAATCACCTTATAATTATCCGGCATAATGAAGGAACAAATCCACAATGATATAAAAGCGACCAAATTTGTGTTTGAAAAATGTTTTGGAGGAGGATCAGAACTCGAATCATACTGGGGACTGGATTTTGACTTCCTAAAGAAATCTACCCAATCTGAGAAAAATACGTTCTTGTTGGCATCTCGTCTTGCAAGCCATTGAAAGATGTCAAAAAGATTCCTCAACACAGAAAATTCTGAATTTTCTCTATTACATATTACACTATTGGGTGGAATTACTTCATCATATACATCACCAACTACCGAAAGCCCTCCAAGGCTTTTGATCTCCCACAAAGAAATCCCCACTTCCCCATGTAAAAAGTGGAAAGTATTTATCTCCGGACACCAAAACTCTACCAATGCTTTGAAAAAATTCAAATCTAAGTCATATCGACCAACTGAGGCCACAATTCCCCCAATCAATTCTACCCGGGATAATTTTTCAAAGTATTTGCTAACAATATATCTAGCCCAATCAGAATAATGAGGGAAATCTATTAATTCACTTCTAATAGGATTCCTAGCCCTCCACCCCGGGTGATGGTTAAAGATTTTATGACCTAGAGTTTGAAACATACTCAAATCTCTAATTGCCCCTTCGGGTTTCAAATGAATTACATTAATTGTACTACCTTCATTACAGCGATTTGAAGATAGTCGGGCTGTAGCCATGCGAGCCGGAGGACGCTTCACCCACTCTGAGTGTTCCTCTCCTTCATATCTGATTGGAGGTTCAGACCCGGGACCAAAAATAGGTTTGCAACGGGGAAAGATTTGACCTTTTGGAATCTCGCATTGATTTTGATCGATATCCCAAAAAGGCTCAAGATGAGGATTGTTGGCCATCTCAAAGAAAAGAAAAAAGAAAGAAGCTAAGGGTTCCTACTTCTCTCACTCAATCTCACCAAAGAGGATTTCGTGAAAGAAGTATGAAGGGGCAATTTGTTTATATAAAAAAATACATGTCCTCATCTTATTAGAATTAAAATTCTAATTCTGATAAATTTAATTTATCATAATCTTGGCCAAATCAGGATTTGGTAAAGAAACATATCCCGAGACAAATCAAGGGGTATAAATCCCATGATCATTCGAAAACAAATCTCAAGACAAATTTAAACTTTGAAACAGCCTAGGAACACATATTCCGAGGCAACCTCAATATCCAAATTATCTGAGAACGAATCTCGAGGCAACTTAAAGAGTGCAAACCTTGAGATAGTAAAAAAATACTAATCCCGAGGCAAGGCTTATTTCCATCAAAAAAAAAAGAAGAAAAAAAAGGGTTAATTAATTGATCAAATTTAATTAATTAATCTATTTAAGGATAAGGATGAAGGATTTGGTCTCATCCTTCATCCTTGATGGTTGGGGGGTTAACCCGATCTCTGGACCATCTTACGGAGGTGGGCAGAGATTATAAAAAAAGGAGAAGACACAAAAAAAAAAAACAGAGAGAAAAATCGATCAGAAAGGAGAAAGCAAAAAAAAAGGGGGAGAAGACACAGAAAGACAGGGAAGAGGAAATAAAAAAAAGGTATTTTTCCATACTTTATGCCATACATGTTACAAAAAAATAAATAAATAAATAAATAATAATAATAATAATAATAATAAAAAGAGAGGAATCAGCTTCTTCTTCACCTTTGCCCGGAGCCGCCCATGCTCGCCCTCAGCGCCTCCCCAGCCGGCCACGCGCGTGTCCTCACAGATCTGCCCACCTCCGGCCGCCGATCAGCCCCCTTTGCTGCCTCTGCGCCCCAAGCCAAGCTGCGCCTCAGCCTCCCTGCGCCCCAACATCTCCCGACGACTGCCTAAGCTTCTAGATCTGGCCGCCAACTCCTCCGTCTGAAGCTCCACCGCCGCAACCGCCTGGAGGTTCCGCAGACCAAGGCCAGCCCGCCCCCGTGCCCCACAAGGTACCCAACCACCGTCTCCTTGTTCCTGCAGCAACTCCGGCCAGCACCACCACTGCAGCAACGTCGACATCAACATCCCATCTGCAGCAACTCCGGCCAGATCCAACCCTGCAGCAGCTCCCTCCGTCAACCTGCGCCGCCTCTGGCTAGATCCACCACCAGCAGCACCAGCACTGCAGCAACGTCGACACCAACATCCCATCTGCAGCAATTCCGGCCAGCACCACCACTGCAGCGGCATCAGCACCTGTTCGCCGGCAACAGCCCCTGTTCGTTTGCAACAGCATCTCGGCATCAACCTGTTCATCTGCAACAGCACCTTGGCATCAACCTGTTCGTCTGCAACAGCACCTCGGACATCATCTGATCGTCATCAACAATCAGCAGCCCCATCTGTTCGTCATCAAATAATTACTGTTCGTCGTCAACAAAATCGGCGCACAGTTCGTCATCAAATAATCGTTGTTCGTCGTCAACAAATCGGCGCACAGTTCCTCATCAAATCGTCGCTGTCCGTCATCAACAATCGACATCAGTTGGTTCGTCATCAACAATCGACAATTAGCAGCTGATATTGAAGGTCGTCATCATCAGCATTCTTGAAGATCGTCGCCAAAAAGTCTTGAAGATAGCCGCCAACGAGCTTGAAGATTGTCAATAACAGAGATGATCGCCATCAGCAACGCTGCCAATGATCGCCATCAGCAACAGACGGATGATCGGCATTAACAACAGAGATGATCGCCATCAGTAGCCACCAAGCTCCCTCTGTTCGCCATCAGCAACGCACAGCTCTGGGAGAGTGAATGAAGAGCTGCTGCAGGGAAAGAGCTGCCGTGATGGCGTGCTGATCATTGAAGCTGCAGAAATGTCGGGCTGCTGTGCTGAAAATTGTTTGCCAAGCCTGTACAAATTGATCCTAGAAATTATGTGTGTATGTTTGTATAGAACCAGAGCTCCAAATACAGAGGAGACTCTGCCGAATTTTTTTTAAGGAAACCAGAAACCGTGCTACCGAGTATTGTTGCTTTGTGTGGGCATCACTGGAGCATTGCAGGAATAATAAAATAAATAAAGTACGAGTCAAAAAAAGGATCACTGTTGTCCATGCTCTGCAACCTAAAAGGACAGGAGATAAAAGAGCTGATCTAATAAAAATGATACTAAACCACGTAAGAAAGTCAAATTGGTTTTGATCATGAAGAAAGATATTGGTGATCATAGAAATGAATGATGAAAGAACCAAGAACTTGAAGATCTTTGCCTAACAAAAAGTTTGCCGCAAAACCATGATGCGTCGAGACTTTGCTTGATGCAAATTGCCGAGGGCTCATTCCGTAAAGAAGTTATTTCGATCTTTGATCAAGGATAGCCGCTTTTGAACACAAGTATCCCGCCATCTTGTAAAAATCAGGCTGATGTGAAGAGTCAGCGTTGATGCCATTGTCATTGATGTATTGCCGCAGTAAATAAAAGAAAATCATTGCTGCTGCAGATTTGCAAATTCATCAAGTTATAAGGGGTCATTTTCAAAATTCATAACTCCGCCGAGAACCCCGATTGAGACGCGATCTACGGCTGAAACTAGACATCCGTGATCTTCAACAATCATATACAAGGTAGATCCTTTCTACGTCGATCAAGTATGATTTTGATAAATAAAAGGGTCGATTTCAGCAATTCTGCTACCAGCCATGCTGATCGCCCATTTTCAAAAATTCATAACTCTGGCCTGGGAACTCTGATTGAAGTGAGGTCTATGGCGTTGGAAACTAGATATCCGGATCTTCAACAGTCATATACAACACAGACTCGTTCGGCTGCCCGATCGGTGTGGATTTTGATAAATAAAAGTGTAAATTTTAGCAATTCTGCTATCAGCCATGCTGATCGCCCATTTTCAAAGATTCATAACTCCGGCCAAAAAATTCCGATCGAGATGAGATATGGCGTTGGAAATTAGATATCTAGATCTCCAATAGTCATGTACAACATAGCCCCTTCTGACCACAAGATAGATTTTGATAGATAAAGGGTCGATTCGGCAAAGATTTACGCCACGACAATCTTTGAAGGTCTATTTTCAAAAATTCATAATTCCTGCTCGAAACTCCAAAGTTGGGAGTGAAATCATGTGCTGAAAACTAGATACCAAAATATTCAACAGTCATATATAGCACAGGCCCCTTTGGCAGCTCGGGTAGTGCATATTTTGGTGGAGAGAAAGGCTAATCCTTACTGTCTGGCCAGCTCAACCACTTCTCGTTCAAACGCGGACAACTTTCACTGGAGAACTCCGATCAAGACAAAATTGGCGGCATTGGAATTTAGGCTTCTTGATCTCTCCAACCATATATAATGCAACTCCTAAGGACTGCTCAGTTAGACGCAGTTCTTGATGAAAGGGGAGTTAATTGGCGACCTAAACCTCGGTCACAAATCTCAAATGCAAGGCAACCGGTGGATTATGGATCCCATATGGCAGGGTACAAATCCTGAGGCGGGGGCGGCGACATAAATAAACAAATAAATAAATATATCTATATATATAAACATATGCTGATATGTAACGAATTATATTGCAATAAAATAAATTATTCTTCTCATTCTCTCTACTTGTACTTTTATCTCTTAATCGGAGGTGCCCACGACATTGTCTGGGGTAATTAATGATAGAGGCTTGCCTCTATTAGGAATAAAAGAACCCACAAACAAACAAAATGATATTTGTGCTTCGATATATCGTTTGGTGTCACACGATGCCAGGCGCGTATTTTCGATCCCACAAACATTGCACTGGAGTCTCCGAGAAATAGAAGAATCAATCCCGGAAGTATCTCTGGGAGCGCCACCGAGCACATCCTTAGAAGCAGAGAAGTCAACCTTTTCAAATTTAAGGATTCAAATTTATTTAATTGGTGATTGAAAGATTGATTTTAATTGGACTAAGTTTGAAAGTGAAGACTTAAGTAATTAAATCTTTGATTGATTTAATTAATTTAGAAAGTATCTAAATTGGAACATATTTGGGTTTGAGTTTAAAGGCAAGGAGAAATTAATTTAAATTCCTAAATTTAAATGATTAGGGCTGCTAGGACTTCCCAGTAATTTTATGAAAACTGAGGACTGGAGAGTAAATATACTTCGCTTTGGACGAAGGACCAAAGTGTAAAAACAGAAAGAATGAGGACTAAAAGAAAATTCTACGCTCTCTCTCTTAACAGGGACCAATCTGTGATTTTGGGATGTTGGGGGACGCTTACGCAAAAGACCGTGAAAGCGTACCTCACATAAATGGTTGTACATCTTGGATTAAATAATCCGTGATAAACCGATCTCGAGACACCAATCCAGCTGCCCAATTCTTTAGCAAAAATAACAGTGTGCGTGTCTCCACCGTGCGACGCGCTCTCATCCGGCCACCTGGAGATTGGCGTAAGCTCGAGGCACTGGGAACTCCAATCTCGAAGCAGCACCAGCCCCTTTTCTCCACGCGCGCGCCACCGTTGACAACACTGGCCAACTATGGAAACCTGTCAAACGATGGCCGGAAAAGGCAAGTAGAGGATCGGATTGACGCGCGATCTCCTTCGCCAGCGAACTTGATCGCGCTGGGGATCCTCCTCGCACCCTACAAAAAGGAGGCCGTAGAGAGATCCTAGAAACACACCAATGAGTGGTGGCGAAACCGGCTCCATTGTGAGAGGTCGAGAGAGAGAAGGAAGGAAGAGGGCACCTTCGCAGTTGTTGACTGAGCAGAGAAGAAGGACGCGGCCGTTCTTCTCCGACCGGCTGTGGAGCACTGCGAGTGCACCCTCATCTTCTCCGGTGAGCTCTTATTCTTTTTTTTTTACTTTTATTTTCCAGCATGCATGCATGGTAGGCAGTTAGATAGGAGGGCAGACACGCAGGGGTCTCCAGATTCCTTGCCGGTCTAGGCTGAGGGATTGGACGCCCGGGAGGAAAGGAGGCTTCGAGGTCGCTGCCGTAGACCTGGAAATCAGAAGGAGGAGAGTGGCGGGTTCCGGCCAAAGGGGACCTTGATGCTGGTCTCTCCGGTCGCGGGCTGCCTGGGAGCTCGTCGGCGACCACCGGACAGGGACAAAAGCTCCACCAAGGTGACGAGGAAGGCCGGCCTCCTTCTCCGACGAGGCTCGGCCGAGAAGAAGAAAGAGAGAAGGGGGGGGGGAAGAAAAGAAAATTAAAATTAAACTATGATTAATTAATTAAGTTAATTTATAGTTTAGCTCTCTGATTAATTGGAATAATTAACTAATTAAGAAGACTAATTAGTAATTGGTTAGTTTATTAGTTGAATAATTAAAGAGTTTAATTTAATTTAATTAATCAAGGATTAGTTAAATTATTGGATAATTAAACTTGGATAAAGGGTTGGGTTTAACCGGTTGGGTTTGGACTTGGGTCGAGTTAGGACCAATCAACTAACAAATGAGTCTAATATCCAACTTGGCTAGGGTTAGTCAATTGGACCCAATTTACTTAGCTGGTTGAACAAAATCATGATGGGCTTGAGCTAGTTTCTTTTAAAGTATAAGCTGGTTCAATCAATTGGTGTAATGGTTAGGATTAGTCAACCTAACATGAACTAGACTGATCAAAATAAATAGAAGTTGGCCAATTTGAAGATCAAATTGGCTGGACTCAACCAACTTAAAAGGTGGGGGTGGATCAAATAAGTTTGGCTAGTTCAACCAAGTTAAAAAAAAAAGAAAAAAAGAAAAAAAGAACTAAAAGGGTAAGTAGCAAGGATTGAACCCAAGACCTCCCACAACCCATTATTGGGCCTTAACCACCAAGACCTTGTTTCGCTTGTGATTTAATAAATTAGGTTTGGTTAGTTAATAGTCAGAAAAGGAAATAAAAGGGAATATATGGTAAGTGGAGAGAATTGAACCCGGACCTCTCCAAAGGGAGTAGTGGGCCTTAACCACTAGGCTACCATGCTTTATTTATGGAAATAAATAAATCTAGTCATTTAAGGTAAAATGACATAGGAATACATGGGAAGGCCCATAGATTGGACTTGGGCCTGTTTAGCGCATCTTGCATGTTCAACTAGATAATATCAGATGAATGCCGACACTGATATATAATTTATTATCAGGTTGTGAGATAGAGTTGTGATAGGCGGGATCTTGCCGAGTAATCCCGATCGACTTTGTTGAAGCAAGTACACTTGCCTCGTTCCTACTCTTCGGAGTATTCTCTGACTTTGCTTATATCATATTATTGATATCATTGTTTTTTTTTTTTGAGACCATACATGCTTCCTTCATTGATTTGGAATTCTTTTGAGCATGATTGGTTTTTTTCCGGGATGTTAATATCCTTGTTTGTTGTTTGGTCTTCCTCCCGAATTCAGTGGAGTGTGGGGGCTCCATTTGGGAAACAATCAGGGACGGGACACCCTAGCGTTTCGGCTTGCCATGCCAGAGGGACGATACTCTGGTTGTCCTGCCAGTCAATGGGGGTGATTCGTTGGTCGTGTCGACACGTAAGAGAGGTGGCGCTACCGACATGCGACCTGAGGGCCGTACGATCGAAGGGTCGAGATTGCAGTAAGTTTGCTGATGATGCTTGATGGGGGAGACATTTGCTGAGCTTCCTTTGGAACTCTTATCGGAGCTGGAGAGCTTCTATAGTTAGGGGTCATACCTTGCTTGTTTTGTGGTAGACTCCTAGGAATTGCTTTGAGGGGAGTGTCCCGAAGTTTTGACTTGGTGATCATTTTTACTGGATATTATGATGATTTTCTTGAACTCTACTGTGGGTACTCACGCACTTGTTTCTTTCCTGTTTTCAGATCCTAAGGAGTAGGAGTCTAGAGAACAGAAGCTGATCGAGGGTCGGGTTGATTTGCAGAGGTCCGAGAATCTCATTTATCTTTATTTGTTTGAGTGTGAGACCTTATTTGTAGGACCTTTATAGGGCCTAATATTTGTAGGGCATCTAGACCGGTCTATTTGATTTTATTTCCATTGTGACTTTTTAATATAGTTATTTTTATATTTATTTTGATTATATTTTATCTGTTGTTACTTACTGAGGCCTTGTAGCCGAGTGAGATGTGTCTTCTCACTCGGCTACGGCCGGTCTGTTCACGTGCTCGGGGTCCCGGAATACGGGTCGGGGCGTGACAAGTATGATACAGAATTCAACTCAATTTGATGATCGGCCCAATGAAGATCCCCATGCACACTTGGCAAAGTTTGTTCAGATCTATAACATGTTCAAGATTAACGGGGCCTCTGACGATGCTACTAGATTGAGGCTCTTTCTGTTTAATTTGAGAGAGGGAGCCTATCGATGGCTAACTACACTTCCGCGGGATGTATTCAAACTTGGGCAGATATGTTAGATAAATTCCTTGGCTGGTATTTTCCTCCAAGCAAGGCTGTAAAAATCAGGCAAGAAATTTCAGCCTTCAAACGAGGAGAGTCAGAATCATTGTTTGAAGCCTATGAGAGATTCAAGGAGTTACTGCGGCGTTGCCCCCATCATGGCTTCTCCCCATAGACAAAAATCCACACCCTCTATAAAGACTAAATAACCATACAAGGAACCTCATCGGCGTCGCAACTAGTGGGTCGTTAAGCAACAAGTACCTGGATGAAGCTGAGCAACTTTTTGAAGACATGGTTAATAATGAGTCACATTGGTCATCAAGGGGATAACAGTCCAAAAGTGTGGGAGCTTTTGAAGTGAGTTCAAACTCAGGTCTTGCTGCCAAGATGGAGGAGCTGTTAAAGAAACTTGATCTTCTTACAACTGGCAAAAGTTCAAATTCAGCTGCAATAATGTTTTACAACATATGTGGTAGAGGGCACAAAGCTTCCCAGTTCCCAATCTCAAGTTCAGAAATTGCCTCTATGGAACAAGTGCAATATGTGAGCAACTCTCCAAGACCGCAAGGTAACCAGTTTCAGCCCTATAACCCGAAATAGAATCATTCGTGTTTCTCTTAGTGGAACACACAAGGGGAGCAATATCATCCTGGTTTTCAGTATCTACAGAAACCACAGGAAAGGAAACTGACTACGAAGGAGATTTTTCTGTAGTATATGCAAAGCAATGACGCCACAGTTAGAGCTAATGAGGCCGCCATTAGGAATGTGCAAGCATCCCTCCAAAATCTGGAGAACAAGGTTGGGCAGATTGCCAAGGAATTAGCGGAGAGACCTCAAGGAAGCCTTCCGGGGAACACGAAAGCCAACCCTCGAGAGTAGTTGAAGGCAATCACTTTGAGAAGTGATAAAGAGGTAGAGCTGCCAATTCAGAAACCTCAATCTAAAAAGACTTTGGAAGAAAAACAATATGAACAAGCTGAGATTTCTGAAGAAAAGGTTCAGGGAAAGAAGAAGGAAATGAAGCAGCCACTCATACCTGAATATCATCCTCGATATCTATATCCTGAGAGGCTAAAGAAGGGCGAAGAAGATGCCCACTTCAAGAAATTCATGAAGATGCTAAAATAGTTGCATATTAATTTACCATTAGTGGAGGTGTTCTCCCAAATGTCCAAGTATGCAAAATATATGGAGTTGCTCTCTAATAAGAGAAAATTAGAGGAGATTACAGCTGTTACTTTGAACGCATAATGCTCAGAAATCATTATATCCAAATTGCTCAAAAAATTGAAGTACCCGAGCAGCTTCATAATTCCCTGTGTTCTTGGAGATGGGATTTATGAAAGTTCACTAGCAGACTCAAGGGCAAGTATCAAAGTGATCCCTACAAATTGTTTATGAAACTGAGACAAGGAGAACCAAAGGCAACGAGGATGACATTGCAATTAGCCCACCATTTAGTTAAGTGTCCTAGAGGCATCATGGAAGATGTGATGGTCAGAGTGGATAAATTTGTAGTTCTAGTAGATTTCGTGTTGTTGGATGTGGACAATGATGTTGAGGTTGCCATTATTCTTGGTCAACCATTTCTAGCTACTGCTCCGCCTCTAACTGACCACCATAAGGGATGGTTGGCACTCCGCGTTGGTGAAAACGAAGTGGTGGTCAGGTTACCAGAAGCAATACAACACACCCTGGAACATGTTGACACCTCGTATTACATCGATGATACGGACCTCGTTACTCTTGGTTGTACACAGGAACTAGTGGTCGTGGATCCATTGAATGCCTAGGAGAGCTTGATGATGGACCTAGAGGGGTTGAAAAGGAATCTGCTGAACTTAAGGGAAAAAGGGAATTGAAAAAAGAAGCAAAGAAGAAGAAAATGGGCGCCCTTCCTCTAAAATCATGGAGAGAAAAAGGCAAAGGCAAACATAACAAGGATATGTTGATCCAGGATGAGGTAGGATACTTTGTAAGTATCCATCATGGTGAGTCTTCTCTATACTCCGGTTTAGGATTTTCCCTTTGGGCAGTTGTTTTAAGGGAAGGACCGGAGAGAACTTGCATGTTTTGGAGCTACCATGAGGTAAGTCCAGGCACGTCAAGCTAGTGCAATTAAACAAGCGCTTCTTGGGAGAAACCCAAGGTCTTAAAAATTTCTCTTGTTTTCATTTGTTAGTTTAGCTTTTAATTTTCCAATAAATTGATGCAATCCTTGATCCCTTATAATTTTTGATTCCTTAATTTTTATTTCAATGGCGTGTATTATAGAGCCTAGTTTTGAGTGCTCATTTTAGGATCCAATTGGTCACTTAGAGTATTTCCCATGTTCTAAACATTTTTTGATCACCTGTGAGCTTTATGGGAGCCCACACGGACGCACTTGTGGTCGCCGGATTTTAGAAGGGAAAGACACAGATGAGCTAAATGGGCGCTACTACGCCCGTTTGACCCGTCCGATCCATCCTGACGGGTGCACGGGCGCGTGGGCCCATGTAGCGTGCGCAAGTACTCAATAAACAGGTGCAACTCTTGATCTTCCTTCTCACCCTATCTAAAACCCTAGCCACCACCCCCTTCTTCTCCCCTTCTACTCATACACACAACCCCCTTATTCTCCTCTTGCATCGTCATCGATTTAGGCTTTGATTTCGGTTTCCAACAACCAAAAATCCTAGGTATGATTTCTTATTCCATCTTTTGAAGATTCAATTGAATATCTAGGGTTTCTAGGGCTTGAATGTGATTCTTAAGCAATTCTTGATGAATTTAGAGTATGATTGAATAAATTGATTGTTTACTTCTCCTATTCATGAATATTTTGAAGATTTCCCGCAATATTTTTGAAGGAACCAAATTGTAAACGGCCTTGTAGTACCAGAATGGGTTCCTGAAGCTCCCCATGAGCTACACAGGCTACTAGATGGGTGCACGCACCTATCTTATATCCAAAAGCTGGGGAAATTTGACATAGCATATAATTTATTTGTTTGGCTATTAATTCATAATCTTTCCCCTCTTGCAGAGATGACATGCACCAAGAATATCAGTAGCAAGGGCCGCAAGAGCCCACGGAGCGAGGGCGCATCTACCTCTGCTCCAAGGTTCAAGCAAGCTCGGTTCCAAGAGTGGTATGAGGTATTGGCTATGAAGCAGTTCTGCCTCACCCGTTTGATTGATTGAACAATGATGAGGGAGTTGATGATAGAGGCACAGGTGTGTGAGCTCATTTCTTTTAGCAGATGGGATTGGATGTTCGCCTTTGCAGAGCGAGTTTTTCAGGAGCTCGCATTAGAGGTGCTGAGCACTTTTGAGGTGAACCGCAACCATTTCACCTAACGAAGTCCAGATGCTATGGGATTTCAGTTGCATGGTGAGCTATAGCGGATAAGCATCACAAAATTTGCCTTATTTATGGGACTTTATGACCAGGAGGATACCCTGACTGACGAGTATAAGGAGCTAGCGGTGGATTTCCCAGTGGGCTTGACATTCTCCAGATATTGGAAGATAATTACCCACGATGGTAGAATGGACTCGAGGAAGGTGTCATACATTGCCGACTCAGTGGCGGGCCAAGATGACAGTATAAAGGTGATCACTTATGTTGATTTGCGCATGACATACAGTATGATAGAGCAATACCCCATCCATCTTGGCCACTTTATTGCTCACCAGGACAATATACCAAGTTCCAAGTGATCTCAGCAGGGCCTTATATGACGAGATTGATTAATGGCATGGACCTGCTCAGCGGGGTGTCGACTATGACCCGGATACGCACTATACAACCCTTGGGATTTACCATGCTTCGACTGATGGGGTTGATCGAGTGCACAACCCGCGGATCTATTATGATTCTGTGATTCGGCAGAGAGGAACGAGTTAGAGATGAGGAGGAGCATCCTAACACATCATCATCGAACTCTAAGGACACTCTAGCCTCCAGCAGTATTACCAGCTCCAATCGGGAGCCGCTATTAGCGGATTGAGCAATAACTAGAGGAGCTCCTAGTTGGCCAGTTGAGTATTATTGAGGACTATAGATTGATTAGAGTTTAGTAGCAGATTATTATAGAGGAACAGCGGCACATGAGAGTGGAGATTCGATAATTATTAGTACTCCTCCAGCCCGCTTCATCCTCCCTCGCATTATATGCATTGGCAACGACTCCACCCCCTCCAGAGCCACTGCAGCACAAGCACCACCACCGACCGCTCCGATCTCCACCCCAGTTGTTTCTGATGAGGAGTACCATTCTTTATGGATCAGGACTTGTTATCATTTTTCTGTACTAGTTAGCAAGGGCTTATCCCTGCTACACTTGTTATCTTTTTATTTTGTTTTGTTAATGACTTTTTGATTTTCATCTTTATTATGCTTAAGCGTTATTGATCCCCTCTGCCCTTCGCGGGATATTGAGAGAGTAGATATTATGGATACCATTGAAACTTGCCCTAGATTAAAATTCAACCGGAATCTTCATTATACACCAGGGAAGTCTCAGTTTTTCCTCTCCCTATTTTTCATTCATGTTCTATAAATTTTATGCTTTATTGTGTGCATTGGGGGCAATGCATGATTCTAACTATGGAGATGAGTGGCTGGGTAGCTATGAAATTCATTGAAATCTTTATAGAAAATTCATTGCAAATCCTTATGTGAAAATACAAGCTTAGTGTACACCGATGACGGCTTGCTGAATTTTTTCCTTTTTTTTTGTGCTTTACTTCTAGTTTACACCATTTGAGCAAAAAAAAATTTCTATTTTTCCTATGAAACACCTTGGACTTAGAGAACATCTTCATGAAAATCATATTCTCTAGTGACATTAGATAACCCATCGCCATGTTTTTTTACTTGATTTGCTAAGTAGCATCTTTACCTTCTCCAAGAGGTTGCGTCACACTAGTTCAAATTTCTGGTCCTTGTAAATTAGATTTTTATTGGACAAATAAGAATTATACATAGGTGTTGTGAAACAAGTTGTGAAAATAATGAGCAAAACAGTGCTCCTCTACTTGTGGTAACAAAGTAAGCTCGGGGTTCTAGCTCCTAACCAGAGTGTTCCCTAGGCCAAAAAGTCCCTTGTGAGCATGAGCGCGTATATGTTGAGTTGTAATTTTCCAAGTAGTTGGGTGTTCTTGTGTCTAATCAGCATGTGCATCCCTCAAAAGAAAAAATATACACTCTGTGTTAGTCCTCAGTCACCCAGAAAGTCAAATCGCATATATATATATATATATATATATATATATATAAGAGCGAGTAAGAGAGCTTTATTTGAGACTTTATTTTTCATCATGGGCCAGTTGTTTTGTCCTTAGAGTCCCAAGGAGCCTCTAGAGTCTATTGGGGGTATGCTTGTCGCTTTAAAACTCAATAACATGACATATGGAGTGAAAACTTGTATCTAGAGTCGTACTGAATTGTGTTACGGGATTGATCTGAGTCCACGGAGTTGAAATAGGCTAATGCATACATCAATGGTGAATTCTTGAGTAAAGTGAAACTATCTTCTCTTTATCCGAAGGTTAAACACTTATCACTTCTTTTGTTTTTATTGCTTTGTTTGCTTGGGGACAAGAAAGCGCTTAATTGCGAACATGTTTGCTAACTATTTAAATAGTCATAATTTTATATCATATTTAGTTGCACTTTGCATGTTATTTGGAGAAAATATAGCTCACAAGTACTTAATTTGTGTTAATTCTGATTTACAGGGCAATAGAAAGCCTTAAGTCTTGAAAGGAAGCAATTTGGCATCAATTGAGGCAAAAACTAGGAGAGCAGAAGCCTACACGAGTGCATACGGCTGTTTGGGGCACTTGAAGCCGAATGCCAAGTTTCCTAGGGAGCACATGGGCTTAGACAAGCCCGTGTGACTCCTCGTTACTCAACAAACGAAAGGAGAAATTCTACTAGGAGCCACACAGGCACCTACACGCGCTTGTAGGCCCCTGTGTGGCAAGTTTCCCAGCTTTTCCAGACCCAAGTTTTTACATGACTCGGGCCTACGCTGACCCAAAACAAGCCAAATCTTTTCCAAAGAAGTGGAGACCTATAAATAGCAGCGTTTTAGGGTTTGGAAACATCTTTGATTCCACATCTTTCATCCTTGGTTTTGAATCTTTCATCTTCGAGCCTGGATCATGACGTAGAGGGCTTGAAGGGAGGTCATCATCGTGAATCCTTACACGCCAGGAACAGTGGAGAGAAGTTTAGTTATGTTTATTTTCATTCCTTCCTCTATTTTTGTATTGAATTTGTGGTCCTCTTTCATGTGGAACTAATTTGTTAGATACTTGGGCATGATGAATCTTCGGGTTAGGATTTAATCTGAGATATTGATTTCTATTATTGAATGATTGCATTGTGTTTTGAGATCTATTGAGTATTTTGTATTGCATTGGATATCTACATTGCGAAAGCCCTGATTTCCAATAGGATTCACCGGGGGAAGAAGTGAAAGACTCTCTGTGTGTAGATCTACCTAATTATAGAGAGTTGTGAATACACCGAGAGATCGGATGTCAAGGCGAGTGAATTCAGATTTCTTATTCCCATAACTCTTCCAAGACATAGGTTTCCTAGAACATTTATGCAATGAGGGTATTTGGTATGGATCGCCTCGAGAGAGGGATCTAATACATCTTAGAAACTCATTGTCCATAACCTTGTAATCTTCAATATAGAAATCTATATCCATATATTTTCATCAAAGCCTGGAGAGAATTCATCGCCCGAGTATCTCCCTTCTATGATTGATTGCCCCTACTCTTTTATCTTGTTTTCATGAATTCTAGTTCTTAGGTCTTCTTAGTTTTAGTAATTAGATTAGAAAACCACCCAAATTTCAGATAGACTAGATAATAGGCAGATAACTAGTACTAGTACTTCTCGGTCTCTATGGTTCGACATCCTACTCTTCATAGTCCACTTTACTACTTGCTTCAACCTGTACACTTGAGGAGACGCAATCACAGCTACACTATCAGACGACACTCGGGCCGACAAGACCCAGAGAATGATGGGGTGAAGAGTCTCGACAAATCAGCTTTCAGATAGAAGGACACTCCTGCAGCAGCATCCTCATCAGCCTCGAGCAACCATCTTCAATGGATGGAGCAGAAGATTGATCACTTAGGCCTTGCTTGGATGGGAGGTTTTGGAGGTTTTATAAAAGAAGGTAAGGGAAGGTAGGAGAAGGTATGGGAAAAGAAAGTAAGGCTTTTAACCAAACATTGTTTGGGGCCAAGGTAATGTAACTAAAGGTTTTTAAACCTTATTATGCTTGGTTTGAAGGTAATGGAAGGTAAAGTTATACACCAATATTACCAAAATACCCTTTGAAGAAATAATAAAAAATTTATAGAATGTTATACTAATATTCAATTAATACTTAATATTATATACTAATAGATTCATTAATTTTAAAATTTTATTTAAGCACCTTGTGATTTGATTTATAATTTTAATAATTCTTTTTTTAATTATAAAATACTAAGTGCATTTTGGTAATTTTGTAAAAGGGTATCGGTGGCTGAAGCTAGGGTTGGAAGAGGAAAGGGTGTCGGCCAACTCGTGAGATTTGAGAAGATAAGATAGGTTTTTTTTCTCAACAAGGGCATTTTGGTAATCTTGTATGACTAACCCTTCCAAACCCTCCTATTTGGGGGTTGAAAAGTGAAGTAAAATGGGGGGTTTTAACCCTCCATTTTACCTCCAAATACCTCCTAATACCCTGCCCTCCAAAACCCCCCATAGATCCAAACAAGGGTTCATGTCAACCTTCCAAAACCCTTCCTTTATGAAACCTCCAAAACCCCCCATCCAAGCAAGGCCTTATGAGCTAAGAAGAGCACCATCCTGGCAGACCAGCACACCATCAAAGAGGAGAAATACCAAATGAGATCTGGCATCAATCAAATACTCTCTCTACTCCGTGGTCCAGCCACCTCTGTAGCAGCACCGAGACCTAAGCCACCTACACCAGTTACCATAATCATTGTCTCATCCTGAGGAGTAGCCAGATGCTTCTGGATCAAGACTCATTATTCTGTCAATGTCTTAGTTGTTTCTATTTTCATTTAGTCTTGAGTCGATTGTACTAGTTAGCAAGGGTTCATCCCCGCTAAACTTGTCATCATCTCTTATTTTGTTATTGACTTTTGGGTTATGTTCTTATTATCCTTGAGCTATAATGGTCCCTTCTTGTCTTGCAAAATTGAGAGATTGGACTTCATCCCCCGCATTGACCGACATGAATAACCACCTCGAGTTTTAATTGAAATTTGGAATCCTCATCGATAAACCAAGAAAGTTTCAATTTTCCCTTCTCCTTATTTTTCTTGCATAATCATATCTATTACGCTTTAATGTGTACATTGAGGGCAATGTATGACTCTAAGTATGAAGAAGGGTAGCTTTTGAATTACATACTTTGTATACACCTATGATAGCTTTGTTGAGATTAGCGAGTTTTACTTTACTCTTAACTTACATCATTTAAGCACAAAATTTTACTATTTCTCCAATGAAACACCATGGACACTTAGAGAAAATCCATGTGACAATCATGCTCTCTAGTAGTCTTAGATAACCCATTACTATGTTCTTTTGTCCTGATTTGCTAAGTCTCACTTTCAATGGCTCCAAGAGGTTTTGTGATATTAGATCAAGTCTCCAAGAGGTTTTGTGATATTAGATCAAGTTTCTAACCCTTGTAAATTTAATTGTTAGGTTACAAGTAAGAGAGAAATGACATAGCATGGTACATTAAAGTTAAGCTAATAACCAAGACAATGTTCCTCTACTCATAGTGACAAGTAGCTTGGGGTCCTGGCTCCGAATAAGATTGTTCTTCAAGTCGAAAGGTTCTTGTTAGCATGAACGCATTAATGTAGAGTTGTAATTTTTTGAGTAGTTGGGTGTTCTGGAGCCTAATTAGCATATGCATCCCTCAAAAATGAAAATCTACACTCTACATTAGTCAAATCGGAAAGTCGGAACCATTAGGGATGACCTACCAGAAGAATTTCTTGGAAAAAAAAACTGTGGATCTCTCAAGCTTGTCCATCATTTTTCGTTATGGGTTAGTTATTTTGAACTTAGGGTCCCAAGGAACTTCTAAAGTCCATTGAGGGTATACTTGTTATCTTAAGACTTTGGGATATGGTATGTGGAGTGAACTTTGTATCTAGAGCCGTACTTGAATGTGTTATGGGATTGATCTGAGTCCGGGGTTGAAAAAGAAGATTTCATATGTGAGTGGTGAAAACTTTGAGTCGAGCAGAACTATCTATCTTTCATTTGGAGATTAAACACTTATCATTTCTTATGTTTTGAATGTTTTTTTTTCTTGAGGACAAGCAAATGCTTAAATATGGAGATGTTTGATAAGTGTTTAATTGTGCATAATTACTTATTATATTTATATGTATTTTGCATGTTATTTGATTAGAATGCATCACACTTGTACTTAATTAGTAATAGTTTTGATGAGCAGAGCGTAATGAAGATGTTTCAAGAGCAAGGGGAATTTCAAAGGTGTTTTAAAGGCCAAAACGTCAAAATTGGGAGCTTAAAAGAACCCATAAATGTCCCCATACAACAGAACCAAGTCCCTCAAGATTTATGGAGTCGAAAAGAGGAATTTCAAGGGGAATACAGGCGACCTTACTATCCTGTATGGGTTGATACAATAGAGAGCATTGTTTGCAGAAATCCGAGAAGACCATACAGGCGTCTATACAGCCCGTTTGGTGACGTCGGGCAGGATAGTGATTAACCTGCGAGCGGTGGTATCCAGAGGGGGATTGACAAAAGAGCAAGAAAGGGGAAGACAAACAAAGAAGAAAGCCTCTGAAACTTCAAAAAAAAAATATTATTCAATAATCAATGACTAAAACTCAACCCACAAGCCGGGTTTAAATAGCTTAAAAAAAACTAACCTAGATAACCTAGAAAATCTATCTTCTTATCCAAATTTGCCCAAATTGAAAATTTTTGGTTCAATAATAAAACTTATCTAATTCTAAAATAACTAAACAAATCAGATAACTCTTAAAGACCCGAGTTCAAATCGGATTCATATCCTATCCTAAATTGGCATACGAAGAATTATACAAAAATGAAAAAAAAAACACAGAAAAATGAAAAAATGACGGGGAAAATAGTAGAATTTGAGGATGAAGGAAGGTTCCATCGAGCAAGGCTAATAGACCCCACGTGCGCATTGAGATGAGCTTTCCGAATTAGGGTTGAGCGCGCGAATCCGATATCGGTAGCCAAAGTTATGGTCAAAATACCGAAACGTGTCCAAAGTGCTCCCCAATTCCGGACTTTGCTCGATCACCTTCCGCCTTTACGTTGGTCCGCTAAGTCATGGTACGCCAAAGCTCTCATGGTGCAATCAGACAGTTCGGCATCATCTGACTCGGGCTCTCCTGCATCATAAGGGGAGTCCATATGGAGGTTTTCCATATCCGATTTTTTGCCTAGTTAGGCCCACATGGACGTGACATGTGCCATAGATTTATCCATGTTTGAAAACCCTATAAATATTGATTTTTAGGGTTAAGAAATTATTCTTGGATGAGGTTTTATATCTTGGACGACTTTTGATAGCGAGACTTGAAGGTAGAGACATCTTGGGAGTCGAAAATAAAAGGAAAGGGATAGAGCTTCATTGAAGATCCATGCACCAAATGCCACGAAGACTTGAAGGGAGTTTTTTTATGCCTGTTTTGATTCCTCCGTATCTTTGTTTATTGGATTTGTGTTCCCCTTCCATGGGGAACTAATTTACTAGGTATTTGGGCATGATGAACCCTCGATCTGATTTGTATTTTTGATATTTATTTTTAATTATTATTTGGTTGCGTTAGTTTGAGATTCTATTGACTGTTCTTTTATTGAATTGGTTTTCTACGTAACAATAGCCTGGACATGACAGATGAGCGAATACCTCCTCGTGTGTAGATTTATCTTAATAGAGGGGGTTGTGAGTAAACCTAAAGATGAATATTAAGGAGAGCGACTCTTTCATATGCCTTATTCTCATAGCTCTCCTAATATTTAGGCTCCCTAAAATGCTAATCTAATTAGGATTAGGTATTGGTCGCCTCTAGAGAGGGATTTAATACACTTTAAGAACCCTCGGTCCAACATCTTCCAACCATTGATATTAAAAACCATTGTTTATATTTTTTATAAAGCCCAAGGGGGATTCATTGCCTGAATACCCCCTTTCATGATAGATTTTCCCCAAGAGTTAATCCAGTCATTACTGAGTTTTAATACTTAGGTTGTTTTAGTTTTCTTCTCTTTCAAACATAATCTCGGTTAGGCTATATAATAGAATTGTAGTTAGTATTAGTATTTCTTAGTCCTCGTGGGTTCGACATCCTACTCTCCGGAGTACACTTTATTACTTGACATGATTCGTACACTTAAGGAGGACACATCAAACGGTTCGCAAAGAGGAGAGTAGCTAGCCTCGCTATTGAGCCTCGTCGGAGTCGAGGTGAGCCACGTCTTTCTTCCCGCACTCTCCCTTATTTGTCTTTAATTTTTCTCATGTCTATGGATGCAGGCTTCCATTTTGATAGGGCTTGTAGTGACTTGTTTGCTGTAGATGACCGAGCACGGCGACCCTGGTATATCCTCGGGGGTGGCGAGGATCCTCCTAATGAGAGCAAAGGCCAAGCTTTGGAATGCCTAGGCAAAAGTGGCTAGGAAGGATCGTACAATTTTCCACTTCAAGCAGACGCTTTCCTAAAGGCTTGAGGCGACGGCCATGAATAGAGAGGCTGTCGACACAGCTTATCATGGCACAGGCTATGGCAAAAACTTTCCACCATGATATGGATAGGGTGTTGCGAGGGGTTGCTCTTAAGGAGGCTCACAAGAGGGTCTGACAAAGTACAAGGAGTCCATACAGTTCTAGGCCCACATACAAGAGATGTCCTTCCAGGTTGTATATGCCTACCGGTCCTCCGCCGAATTTCAAGGTGTGCTCCTCTCAGAGGCATGGAGGGGGGCCAAAGAGGGCTTCACGATTTGTCAGGAGATGGCTCGCGAGCTTCTTAGCCTAGACCTTTCTACCTTGGATCTCAAGGAAGCTCTTCAACACCTCGCTTCATCTCCATCCCCCTAGACTCCTTTTGTATCGCTTCTTCCTTCTTGTACTTTTCATAATTTTAATGAAAATTGATCCTTGGTTGGGCAATTTTCTATCCCTTTTACGTTCTTCTGTGGTGTATTGGTGGTATGAACCCCAATACATACATTTCCTATATGTGTTGGGCATGTTCCCTCTTTGCCTTTCAATCTCTTCGCGCCTGAGCAGGGTCGAGAGCATTTATCCCACTTGTCCTTTGTATGGGTTGAAGAGACTTTAGAGAGGAGGTTTCTACCTCGAGCTCGTAGAAAGTGTTCAAGCCTTCGAAAGGACCTCAACAAGCTAGTAGGAGTAGCTTGGCCCTTAGAGGGGACTTTGATGAGCTCGTAAGGAGAGCTCATCTCTTATAAGGGTCTTTGGCTCATCCTTTAGAAGGGACTTTGACTAGCTTGTAGAGAGAGCTCAGCCATCAGAAGGGACTTTGATGAGGTCATACGGAGAGCTCGACCCTGTGAAGGGACTTTGAAGTGCTCGCAAGTAGAGCTCGAATCTTAGAAGGGACTTTGATGTGCTTGTAGGGAGAGCTTGGCCCTCAGAAGAGACATTGATGAGCTCGTAGGGAGAGCTCAACCCTCAGAAGGGACTTTGGCGATTTTTCCCCGATTTGGGGGAAAACATTTCAAGAGTAGGTTCGGTGCCAAGATCAGCAGGGCTTTGCGGTCTTCCCCTCTAAAAGGGGGATGATATTTCCTTGAAGATGTTGTTGACAAAAGTTTGAGGACTTCTCCTCATGGAGGATGATTTTTCTTGTGGGCCAACTCGATGTCTACGTCAGTAGGACTTTATGGTCTTCCTTTTATGGAGGATGATCTTTTCCTGGAGATGCGATCATTTGGACTTTGGGGTCTTCCCCTCATGGGTGTTGATCTTTTCCTAACGAGTGATCCCACCACAAGAAATGTACTCTATAGCGGCGGATATATCCGCCGCTATAGTGTACTTATCCGCCGATATAAGGACATAGCGGCGGATAAAAGGTTTGCCACTAAATCTCCCGTCGGAGAAAGTTTAGCGGCGGATTTGTACACTTTTAGCGGCGGATATATCCGCCGCTAAAGATACACATATAGCGGGTATAAGACTTATAGCGGCGGATATATCCGCCGCTATAGAATCAGCTGCGGACTAACGCCGTTACCTTTACCCTATAGCGGCGGATATATCCGCCGCTGTAGGTCTTTGGAGCTGTTAGCATGACCCTATAGCGGCGGATATATCTGCCGCTATAGGTCTTAGCAGCTGTTATCATGACTCTATAGCGGCGGATATATCCGCCGCTGTAGGTCTTAGGAGCTGTTAGCATGACCCTATAGCGGCGGATAAATCCGCCGCTATAGAGTATAACAATAATAATAAAATAATAATAATAATAATCAAATAATTACACAAATACCTTTGATAATATATGAGAATCAAATTAATTAATAATAATAATTAAAACAATCTTTATTATTGAACAAATGTTTTGTATTAAATAAAATTTACTATCCAATAATACATACAATATTTAGAAATTTAAAAAAAAAATACAACCATATACTAAGTTTACATACATACAAATATACTAAGTTTGTGCATGTGTTTTCAGGTAGGCTTTCTATGACTTCTTCGCCACGAAAACTCCCCGGCCGAGTGAGTTGTATGGTACTATACCAATTCCAACCTCTCTGCATGATAAAGAGAAATTGATATTACAAAGCTCAAATTTTAATAAGAGAAAAAGAAAAAAAATTTGAACTTCATTTTGACTTGCAAAATGGGACAATCTCTTTTATCACTCACTGCATTCACTAAAAATAAGAGCTTGACACTAATTACAAAACATAGGAATGCTTGACAGTAATAAAAAACAAGAATAAAGAATAGCCAAAGCCATGTTCATCCATGTTCCCTCAAGATTAAAAAATAATAATAATATACAATCTTGTGTGAAGCCTTGGTAACTTGTGGACATCAATTGATTCCTATAAGAACTACATAATATTATTTAATTCATGCAAAATCTAACTAATGCATAATTACCTTGTGTAGAGCTCTCTCAGCTTCAATTCTAAGAACACCAGCAACTATGTTAAAAATCACGACGAAGAGGCACCCATACAAAAGTCTATTTTTCTTTTTATAAATCCCATACAAGATTTTCAAATCCTGAATTCTTGAATGGTTTATACAGTATAACTAACTGATGGAGGAGTAGATGGTGCCTTTTAAGAAGAGGAAAGGAGCAAGAAAATATCATAATATTATGTTAGCATTAAGATATTGTATTTGTTTTCCTTTGCCTTGTTTTTGCCTTGCTTTTGGTTTGGCTTGGATGCTTAATCAGGAGGAACAAGTAAAGCTTTTTATTTCCAACTTGATAATAATTTGTTATGGCTTCATCTTCTGAATAATATTTTTGCTTCTGAAAAATATCAAAATTCTAACTAGGAAGGCAACATTACAATGAAACAAAAGGCAAAAATAGATAGTTCTAGTTATTTAGACCACTTACTGAGCACACTCAGTGAGGTTTCCCAAGTTTTGATTCTCCAGAATTGCAAGAATCAACAGCTTATTCTCATCCAAATACTGCATCAAAGAGGGGGAAAAGGAATCCTTAGCAAAATAAAAAAATAAACTAGAAATTAATTAAAACATTAGAAATGAAGCAGGACTAATTAACGAAAACAGTAGAAGACAGTTTAACATAGATAAAGCAAGTTTGTTAAAGCTATATATAATTCATAATTACATGATGCAAGCACATAGATACACATCTTTTGAGGGACATCAGCTTCCTTCGTTGCATGAAGTTCCCAATCAGGTATTAGTCCTGGAAATTATGCCCTATATTCCTCCAAGGCACTGTGAGACAATTGCCTTAAATACAATCATGTCAATATTTACAAAAAGATAATTGCCTTAAATACAATCAAATCGCTGTTTAGTTATCATAAGAGAATAAAACTGCTAGCCAAAAAATATAAATCACCTTGAAGGTTGAGAGTGCTTGCACAAGTATACTCTAAGTTTTAAAATAAGTGGCAAGATATTACAATACATCAAAGGGAAAGGATAGATGAGATTTTACCAATATAGCAGCCTGACGCTCGCACATTTTTGCTTTTCGTTCTTCAAATTCAGAATCTGATGCTAAATTTTTGACTACCTTATCAGAAGCCTGCTGAAATATATTGTGGACATTATAATGTAATTGAGTCAAAGCAGCATAAATAGCACACCAAGAACATGGTATGAACTTGGTAAAACTGGAAATAATACCTATAATTTTAGTCTCCATACGCCTCTGTTCAAAAATTCATCAAAACATTGCTTGTTTTGATGAAGCAGAAAAATACCACAGATGAAGCAGAAAAATCAAAACCAGTGAATGGAAAACATTAAACAAATCAAAGAGAATATCAATGTTCATGAGTTCAGTTGCAACTTGCAATATACACATCTTTGAAAGATTGAAAGATTAGAGGCGGTACCATTTATTGCAAGCACCTATAAAACATGAAAATCAATCTGGAAACTAAAAAGAGATCAAGTTAAACAACAAGGATGTGATGTTTCTATTACAAACAGTATGACTATACATTCTCGTGAAATAGTGCTGATATTCTCATAGCCTTAGTTGCTGTTAGGCTTTGCCATGCCAAAATTCAACCTAAAAAGTTAAAATGAACCAAAGCATCTAAGCTCTCATAGTTCAATTAAATAGCATTTGCTAGAAAAACAAATGCAAGACCAGTACTTATGATTACACAAGATATAATTTTTAAACATATCAGATGATTCCATAGATGCACTGGAACCATAGGGCATGGAATAAAGATAATGAAACATCTACAATGTTTAAACATATACCTTGAAACATCTCATGCTCAGAGTTCTGCACGAAATAAAGAGATAATGAAGAAAGATAATGAAGAAATCAACCATTCTATTCACATTTTTAATGCAATTTTCTTCGCAAAAGATAATGAAGAAATCTCAAAAACAACGAAATATAGAAACAAAAGGCATCAAAATCATATGAAAAGTGAAAACACGAGGATTATGCTTCGGCCGAAGCCAACGCTAGCCACCTCTTCCTGGACAGAGCAAGCCACAAGTAATCGGACACGCGGAGCGCTCTCCAGAAGCGCGAGCAGCTTCCTAGGGAGCACACATCCCAGACCTTGAGGAGGAATAGAACGAATCCGGAAATCAAATCGCAAAAGAACGAATCTAAGAGGAGGAATAGAGAGAGAGAAAGGGAAAGAAGAGGAAGACCTTGAGGTGGGTGGCGATGGCGATGGCGATGGCAATGTCTTCGAGTGACCGAAACTCACCACACTATCCGGTGACGCGGTGAGGGATCTCAAAACTCAGGCGAGAGCCAGAAGTAAACCCTAATTAGATAACACAAAATAGAGAAGGTTGAGCATCTTGATTACCGTACCAGCGACGAAGCAACAAGTAGTGGTGGAGGTTGAGGGCCGGGAGACGGTGGCGCGGCTGAAGGAGATGATCGTGAGAGAGGATTTGGCGGCGGGTCGGTGGCGTTGGTGGTGGGGGAGCGAAGCAGATGACGGTGACGGTGAACGCTAAGGATTTTATTTTGGGGAGCTGGCGCGAAGAGGCTGAGGGATTTCGTTTTGGGGCGCCCGCGCGAAAAGGCTCAGATTTCACTTTGGCGCTTTTAGCTGCGGCTTATCCGCTGTTATATCAGCCATATCTATTGCGGCGGATAAACATATCCGCCGCTAAATACTAATTTTTGCCATGTTTGGCGGCGGATTTCGAAATCCGCCGCAATATCTTCTTAATTAGCGGCGGATAGAATAATCCGCCGCTAATATCCGCCGCAACAGCCCTACTTTCTTGTAGTGTCCATTGCTAGGGTGGACTAGACTTTGTGGTCTTCCCCTCATGGGGGATGATCTTTTCTTGAAGACCGTTTTGATGCTAGAGCCAACGAGACTCTGTAGTCTTTCCCTTAAAATTGGAATGATCTTTTTCCATCTACCGAATCTGTCCAAGGACATTCTACCCTCTGAAGGGGCTTTGAACGAGCTTGCGGTTCTCGACCATTAAAAGGAACTCTGAACGAGCTCGTAGGGAGAGAGCGACCCTTATAAGGGACTTTGATGAGCTCATAGGGAGAGCACCGCCCTTAGAAGAGACTTTGAACAAAGTTGCAAGGAGTGCTCAACCCTTAAAAGGGACTTTGATGAGCTCGTAGGGAGAGCTCAGCCCTTAAAAGGGACTTTGAACGAGCTCGCAGGGAGTGCTCGGCCCTTAGAAAGGACTTTGACGAGCTCATAGGGAGAGCTCGACCCTTAGAAGGGACTCTTAATGAGAGCGACTCGATTTTCTTAGTTGTTAAAAATGACAAAAATGAGATCGCATGAGAATAAAAGATGGCACCTGATTTTTCATTGGAGGACGAGACAGCTACAACTACTAGTAACATCTCCTTAGGTAGGTTAGGGCGCTCTTCTTTCCCTCCACTCTGTGACCTAAATCCAACCTAAACTGCTTCCCCAATTTAACCATCAGATGAAGGGATCTAGGTTGGACCCCCAGCGAGGCTCCATCCCGAGGTTGGCCAACCCCCGTGTTCTTGGGTCCCTATGGCCAAGGACTCATGATTTTTCCCTTCAGCAAGCAATATAGTGTTGTTGAGCTGCCTGCTGGTCTCCTTGGAGTTCTCAGTACATTTGTTCAATGGGAAACTTCATCATCAGGTTGTAGGTAGAGAACGCGACTTGCAGAGCATTCAACGTCGGTCTCCCAATGATCTCACTGTAGCTTAATGGGCATTTCACCACGAGGAAGTTCGTGGTGACGGCTGATTGCCATGGGCGAGTGTCGGCCACTAGTCAAAGATTTATCATGTATTTAGGCAACACAGTGCTCCCATTAAATTCGACCAGTGGTAACTTTGCCGACTGAAACAGCTCTTTCTCGAGACCAAGTTTTCCGAATGCATCCCATAAGATCATGTTTGGCGGAGCTCCCACTGTCCACTAGAACTTTTCGAACCTCGTAGTTTGCTATATTGACAGTAATCACTAGTGCGTCATCATGGGGCAGTGAGCTCAGTTCGCGTTGAGGGGCACATAGCTAGGGAAATGGCTAGGCTCAGGCTTCCGAGCACTTTCCCTTGCCGGGGACTTTTTTTTTTTACCAACACTTGCATCTTGTGCATGTGAGGTTGTTCTCTCCTTAGTCTCTCCAATCGGGGTTCCTTCGGGTCGGTTGCCTCACCTTCTTCGGCGTTCATATACATCTTTGTTTAGGACAGGAGCTCGATCATGTTCGCAAGTGGCCTCTTAAGCAATGAGAAATTGAAGGGTGACTTCCTCAAGCACCCTATGAAGGCCACAACCGTAAACGGTTGGTTGAGGAAAGGCATCTCCAAGGTCGCTATATTGAACCTCCTAATATAGTCGCGGAGGCTCTCTCCTTCCCGTTGCTTGATTTTTAACAACGTCAGGAGGCTAGTATGAAATACGTGATAAACAGGGTTGGACAACTCTTCAAACGAGTAGACAGATTTTGGAGGCAGGCTGGTGAACCATGTCTATGTGGTCCTTTTAACATTGCTATGAAGGTTCGGCACATAACTTCAACTATGGCCCCGTGGAGTTGCATCATTGCTTTAAATGATGCCAAATGGTCTGCTGGGTCCGTGGTGCCATCATATGTTTTTATTAAAGGAATCTGGAATGTGGCAGATACGGGGGCTTCCATGATCTCCCGGATAAAAGGAGAAGGGGTTGGAGGAATGTACTTGAGCTTCTCCTTAGAGAGAAGGGGAACCCGCTTGGAATGATGTTGAAAGGGCTTTTCCATTTGGGACAGGGATTGGAATGACCCGATGCTGTATGGTACCAAGGTGCCTTCTTCCATCCTCCTGGTCGGTGGCTTGTGCTCCTGGTTGTGTGCTAACGACCTCTTTCCAATCCCTATCGACTTTGGGAGGTACTCCTTGTGCTGCTCTGCAGTCGAGCTAGCTTGGACGTGCTCTTGAAGGGCTTTAGTAAGCACCTCAATCTGCTTCTGGAGCTGCTGGATCTGAGCATCCTTCGGGTCATCCTCTAGAACTACTAGTAGATCCTAGGGGTAGCTGTGACTTCTTGGGTCGCACCAACTCCATGGTCTCACCCATTGGGGAATCCGCCAGTGAGTTTCTCTTGCCTCTTGCCATCAATGGATTTACAGGGCTTTCTTGCTTGACCCCACAGAAGGCGCCAAAGTATTGATGCTCAAAACGGGTAAGACCTTGGGATCCACACTCCGCTTAGAGTTCAACTTAGAAAATGGAAAGTGAGGTGGTTTGATCAGGAATGCCGCAAGGTTGATGACAGCCTCAGGAGGTCGTCGTGCAGAGAGGCAATAGAACGCCGAAAGCCAGGGGCTCCTTTCCTGCAATAGAAATCCGAGGGCTTCACTCCGAACCCTCCGACACTCAAGTCAGTGAGGGGTCGGCAGAATATGACTGGGAGAAGTATGAAAAAGATCGAGTTGCAAGTGAGATAAGAGAGTTAGGGAGGAGGAGTCTTCATAAAGGGGATGAATTATCTCCTTGAGAAAGGGAGACGGGAGAAGGTTGCCTACCCTTCTCTCCTTCTTTCCCTTTATACCTCTAGAGTCCCCATCAGGCGGTTAGTCGTGGGGTGTCATTTCTAACGCAAGGATAGGCGAAATCATTCGAAGATACCTCTGTAGAGTTGTCGGTCGTTGACACCCCTTGTACGGATGTGCATCCCTACCCAAGCTTGGTATCACTCCTGACACCAACACAGGTGCGTGTTCCCTTGCAAATGAGTAATTGGAGAATCTCCACGTGACTCTCTAGGAGAGGGCCGGCTTACCCATGTGGTCCTGCTACTCTTGGGTCTCCGGATCGCACCACGTGTGAAGCATATTGTTTCCCCCATAACACTCTATATCACATCTTTAAAAAGATATTGATAACATTTCGAATCAGAATTCAAATTATGTGTTTGCTTGTTGTCTGAGAGTATGAGTTCTTAGGTTTCTTATAAGGGCAAATCATATTGCTAATTACTACACAATCTTGTAAATCCAAGACTATACTTGTTCATCTACCCACACCTATGTTTTTAGCAGGCATAAGGCGAGAAAGTACTTATTTACAATTAAATTATTTTTATAACAATATTTACCCTATTTATTTTTGAATATACAAATCATGGATTATAAGTTTATAGATGTTTATTAATTTTGTACTGAATTTTAAATTTTTTTATATTTTAATAATGAGTTTAATTATTTATATATTTAAAATATCAAATATTTATATAAATAACTTGAGCACCTACTCATAATAGATAATTTGACAAGTCTATTTCACTCAGAACATTACCTAGTAAAAATGGATAATTTTTACTTAGCATTATGTTACCATTAGGCTACCCAAGATTAATTCTTGATTTAGAAAGTTTCAATTCAAGTAGAGACAAAGAGACAATGTTTTGTATTTCCATGAATTCTTATGGTGGTACCTAAGAGAGAAAAGCAACAACTTGCTCCACTAGAAGACTAGCCATGGGCTTAGGTGGTCGCTAATCAAAGGCAGCAGGAAGTGGTACCGTTAGTACTCATCCCTGGGTTGGTTTTGGAAAGACTCAAAGCCTATGTCTCAGATGATATCAATAGAACCTGAAGTTCTCAGTCATGCTCATAATAGGATGAGAGGTACTCTGTATGGAAAAATTTTAGGTAAGGTTATGACTCTTGAAACTGTTAGAGAAACTCTCCTATAGCTTTAAAGTAGCCATGGAGGGTTCTTAATAGCATATATGCTAAATGGTTTCTTCTTGATATGATGTTCATCTAAAAAAATAGCTGAGACTTTGTTAACACAGGGGCCCTAGACCATCAATGGTATGGTTCTCCATCTCATCGGTTGGAAGAAGGGGTATTTCCAACCAACGTTTGAGACATTAACTATTGCCACTCTTTGGGTCTAGTTCCATCATATGCCGATTGAGTACTGGTCACCTAAGATACTAGAATTGGTCGTCGCCTTCTTCAGTTGACTAGTTAAAGTTGATCAAATCACTCTCCAGATGAATAGAGCTCATTTTGCTAGGGTATGTATCAAGTTAAATCTCAGGAAACCTATGAAAAGAGAGGTTTGGGTAAGCACTCTAAACTCGAAAGTTTTCATCTCGATTTTGTATGAAAGCTTCTTATTTTTTGCTATAAATGCGGAGTTGTAGGTCACGGTGTCGAGGCTTGTGTTGCAGAGTTCCCTGGGAGTCACTCGGCATTGCCAGAACCGAGTCAGTAACGATGAACCTAAAAAGAAAAGCCACGATGACCGAGGATGCCTGTGCATACAGGTACTCTATAGGGTCAAACAACTGTGGAAGTGATCGAACACCCCACAGAGGAGGAGTGTAAGTTTGGGCCTTGTATGGTTGCGACATCGGCTAGGGAAGACGCATGGGAAGAGGATCAACAGCTGGAAAACTCCAAGGGTGTGGTCTCGGCCATGCGACCAAGGTCACGTGCTCAGTGGTGGAGAATCACGTGTCGATCAACCGACCCAAGCAACTGATGGATGTCAGTCGTGTGACCACTTAGTCATATGGGAGAGACATTGGGCACTCCGTACAAGGATGGCACACCCGAGGCATGGTTGTTAGTCTCAAGCCAAGCCTTGTTAGGGCTCGCGGCTTGAGAGACCGTAGCGCAAAGGGATTCAGGGGCCACGTAGGCCACAACCATATTTGTGAAAAATCTTGGTCAACCCATAAAAACACATGGATTCACATGGACCACTTACCAAACAAAGGGATGATAGCTAGATCCCTTGCTCTGTCAAAGTGCCACATAAGAAAGGAGAAGAAGAAGGGCTCGCCACCTGGCCTAACTAATACAAGTGGAAGCCAAGTAATGATATTGTTAATGGATAATGAAGGAGAGATAAATAAAGGGAATAAAATTACAGACCCAAGCCCAAGTAAAGGTAAGATAATTTTGTAATGACCCGATTATTCCGGGAAAAAAAATTGAAACCCCAATTAATAAGTGTAAAATGGACAATTTAAGTCATGAGGAGGATTAAAATAATCAATTAGTTGAAAATGGGACTAATGAGTTAATTATGAGGATTATGGAGATTATAAAGAATAAATGACAAAGAAGAAAGTGGATTTAAGGAAAAGTTTTGGAGTTATTTATAAAAGAAACCATAATGATAATGGATGTTAGTATAATTATCATAAAGGTTAGGGGTTTAAGTGAAAAGTTAAAATATCACAATCCTCTCAGGAATGGGTGTGTGCTACAGTATCATGGGATTTTTCCCACGGTATGAGACCACTGGGTTCAAAGCTTCTTTGTTTGGGTTCTAAGCTTCTATTTTTACGTCCAAGTCGCTGTTACAAAATGGCACCGCTACTATAGCAGGAACACGAACACCACCCCAGAACCCAAAAACCTATATATTAGAACCCAAAAAACACTATCCTAAAACCCACTGTGGTATTATACCGTGTGAATAGTGCACACGTTATGTTAGAATTCATCCTGAGGATTGCCTTGAAACTTTATGTGAGGTTAATTGTAATTATTGCTAATATCGGGGGCTAGCATGCAAATTTCCCTTTATTGATCTCTGAGTGGGTATCTGAAGTGTTCTGAGTTTCAGGTTTTGTTGATTCATGATGTTTGTGATTGCATTTGAACATGCTTATTGTGTATTAAATGGTGTTTGTGATCATCTTGTATATGGAATATTAGTTTCTATTATTATTATTTTATTTTATTTTTTTTAGGGGAAAAATACTTCCCCTGATCTAGGATTCTTGTTGTCAGTACTAGGCTCTTGTAAGTTATCACTTCTCTTTGATTGTTATTATATTATTTTATGTTTCGAGATTTGAAATTTTTAAGTTTCGAGTTTTCATTGATTGATGATGTTTATGCCCAGCTTTTTTGACATACGTATTACATATTAACTGCATTGTATGTTTAGAAATAATCTATGAGGTTTTATAGGGGTTTATTTGCAACAAAAAAAAATCATGTTTTAACAATTTCCTGTTTGGAAATAACAACAATCTTATATTTATATTTTATTTGTATATTTTGACCATATTTTGCATATACCTCCCCAAGTTTTTTGTATTTGCATATGGAAGTCCTTGAATATTTTTCCTCATATTCAACAAACCTCCATGAAATCTATACCATACATGCATATACGTACCTCCAAAATTTTATTAAGGTTTAGAATATTATATAATGTTTTATTTAATTTTATTTTTTTTATTTAGATGAAATCTTTATTATATTTTGGCAATGAATTAGCCTGCAACTAACAAGACGTTTATCAATTTATGTGAAGACATAATTTTTTTTACACATATTTATTTATCTCTTATTGAATATTTACTGAAAAAGTACTGGGAACAAAAAATATATCTTGGTGCCTTAAGGTATATTTCTTTATAATCTCTTTTATTTATTTTTTTAATGCATCTTAGGATGATGAATACCCTTGATAAATTTTGGATATATGCTCGACGCTTTGCTCAAGGGGATATGAACCCCGAGTTTTATGTTGGTATCGAACAATTCCTTGAATTTGCTTGTAGTCCATCGAGATTCATGGATGGACCGAACATAAGGTGTCCATGCAGAAAATGCGAGAACCAAGCATATAGGCATCTAGAGAAAGTAAGGATGCATCTACTGTGAAAGGGATTTGTTCCAAATTATTTTTAGTGGAGGTGTCACGGAGAACCAACAACTTTATCATTTAGTTCAATATTCTAAACTAGCCAACCAGTTGAAGAAGAGTTGCAAGAGATGAATCCATATTGACGGATGGTGTTAGATGTGTTTGGTCCTTCTTTTACTGAACAAACAATAGCCTGGACGCAAAACCAAGCTATCAGTGAAACTTCACCAACATATATATGTCCAAATGGAGGAATCTCCAAATCCACAAGCGGAACAGTTTTATTCAATGTTGAATGCAGTTGATGAGGAATTGTACCCTGGTTGTGACGATCATTCTGTATTATCGGCAGTCACTCGGATGTTGAACATAAAATTTGAGCATCACCTGTCAGAAAAGTGTTATGATTTGCTCTGCCAATTGATGTGTGAAGATTTACCCAAAGGGAACAGGATGGTGGAAAGTTTTTATGAGATGAAGAAGCTTGTTAAGGGCTTAGGATTGCCTTACTAGAAGATTGATTGTTGCAGGTTGGTTTGCATGATCTATTGGGGCATAGAAAATGATCTTACAAACTGCAAATTCTGTGCGAACGACAAATACAAAAGAAGACGAGGATCTGGAAAACAAAAAAATGTAGCTTATAAGGAAATGTTTTACTTTCCACTTACTGACAGGTTGCGTAGGTTGTATGCATCCAAATCAACAGCAGAGTCAATGAGATAGCGTGCTGAGCATATTACAAATCCGGGTGTAGTGTGCCACCCATCAGATGCAGAAGCATGGAAGCATTTCAATGAAATTCACCAAGATTTCGCTAATGAGACTAGAAATATAAGGTTGGGATTGTGTACTAATAGGTTTCAACCATTTGGTCATTCAGGACAACAATATCATCATGGCCAGTTATAGTGACACTAAACAATTTGCCACCAACTATGTACATGAAGGTGGACTACATATTTTTGATAGTAATTGTGCCTAGTTTAACCCTAAGCAAAAAATACATGTGTATCTGCACCCGTTGATTGCAGAATTGAATCAACTTTTGGAGATTGGGGTACATACTTATGATGTATCTAGAAAACAAAATTTCCAAATGCGTGCGGTACTTCTTTGGACTATTAGTGACTTCCCAGCATACTCGATGTTATCTGAGTTGAGTGCATCTAGTAAAATGGCATATCCATACTGCATGAAAAATTACAAAGGATTTACTTTGTCTAATCGGAAGAAATGTTCATGGTTTGATAATCATAGAAAATTCCTACCGGTTAACACCCATTCAGAAGAAATCGAAGAAATTTTAGAAAGGGGAAGACCGAGAAAACTGCACCTCCACCTATTCGAACAAGTGAGGAAGTTATCAATGATATTGACACTAAAGGTTTCATGAAGGTGATAGAGCCTGGTTCTACTGAAGTCAATGATCGACTAGGTAAGTTATATGGATGGAAGAAAAGAAGCATTTTTTGGGATTTACCTTATTGGTCAACTAATCTAATTAGACATAATTTGGATGTAATGCACATTGAGAAGAATGTGTTTGACAATGTTTTCAACACGGTAATGAAAGTCAAAGGGAAGACAAAGGACAATGCACAAGCACACAAGACATGAGCAATATATGTAGTAGGCCTGAGTTGGAAATAAATCCACAAACGAGTAAGTTCCCCAAAGCTTGCTTCAACTTAGAAAAGGAGGAGAAAAAGGTATTGTTAGAGTGGCTAAAGAGCTTGAAATTCCCTGATGGGCATGTTTCCAATATGGGTCGATGTGTTGATATGAACAAGTATAAGTTATTTAGGATGAAAATCCATGATTGTCATGTGTTTATGCAGCGCTTGCTCCCCATTGCATTTCTGGAGTTGCTTCCAACCAATGTTTGGCAAGCACTAACTAAGTTAAGTTGTTTTTTTAAATTAAGAACTAATATCGACAACAATCAAAATATAGGAGATGGAGAGATTAGAGGCTCTTATCCCAATTATATTGTGCAAACTAGAAAAAAATTTTCGTCCTAGTTTTTTTGATTCAATGGAACATCTTCCAATTCACCTACTATATGAAGCTATAATTGTTGGGCTTGTGCAATATAGTTGGATGTACCCATTTGAAAGGTAAATCCTACAACCTTATAACGTTTGCTTTTAAAAATAACTACACATATTGCCGATGTTGTTAATGTGGTTCCATCATATTTCTGTTTATGAGCGTAATGTAGGTACCTTAGACATCTTAAGAATAATGTGAAGAACAAAGTACAAGTTGAAGGATCAATCGCTAACACGTACATAGTTGAGGAGCCATCTAATTTTTGCAGTCATTATTTTGAGCCACATGTAATGTGTAGAAATCAAGATGTTCCTCGAAACGATTATGGAGGAGAGGTTGACACATCTGAGGCAAGTCTTTCGATATTTACACATCCTGGTTGATTTTATGACAAACCGAAGAAGTGGATATTAGATAAGAAGGAATATAGGGTTGTACATACATACGTACTTTTGAATTGTGATGAAGTTTCACCTTATGTTAGGTAATATTGCATGTCCTGTATAAGTGATATGCTGACATTGTTGACATTGTTTAGACAATACCTAATATTGTATGATTTGATAATTGCAGTATGTTTCTGGACTAACTACGGTGGATGACACCCGGCATAAGTGATATGCAAATAGATCAAGAGATTGATAATCAGTTTGCTAGATGGTTCCAACAATATGTAAGCTAAATTGAAATAAGCATAAAATTAAGTGAAATTGTGATGAGGAAAAGTTAATGTCTTAATGCCAGCAAACTAATGCGTTTTGTGCCTTTTAAATTATAGATGCAAGCTAATCCGATGGAGAACATCATCCTACGACAACTTTCGCAACGACCATTAAGATCGGTGAAATCATACAGTGTGTATTTTTCGAACGGCTGCAAATTCCATACAGAATCCCATGCTTCTGGATCTCGCTCAATGAATAGTGGTGTGTGCATTAAAGGAACAAACTATAGTGATAACAGTGGCGACTTCTATGGCTATTTACAAGAAATATTGTTGTTAGAGTATCCAGGATTACCAATCAAGGTGGTTACATTATTCAACTACAAATGGTATGATCCTAGTCCGAATATCGGGACTAGAGTACATGCGCAGTACAAGTTGGTTGATGTCAATATACGCCGAAAGTACACCAAGTATGAGCCATTTGTGTTAGCAATGCAAGCAACGCAGGTATATTATGTACCATATCCAAGCATGAGAAGGGGCAACAATGATTGGTTGATGGTTTGTAATGTAGGTCCGAGATCGATGTTTGAATCACCTAAAGAGGCTAAAAATTTAAAAGTGGCATTTCAAGAAGATGCGGTTGAATCATATGAAATTGATGTCAGTCTTATGAATGCGGAAGTTCAAAACTTGAATCATCCAAGTGGTGAAATTATTGAACTTGAGGAAGATGAAGATAGTGAAATATCAAATGAACCGAAATGGGAATCCTCATCAGGAGACGAAATTGATAAGGATGGTGATGAAGATTATGAAGAAAGAAGTGATAGTGAATAGGCTTATATCATACTTGTTTTATTTCCTAGTAAGGGTGTTTATTTCTATGTTTTGTGTACTTGAGAGAAAGTCCATTCTGGTATGTTGATTTTTAAGACTTTCCACATTAATTGAAGACAATATTACCAATTTGTGTTACTATTTCTAGCCTTAATATTATTTTCCTTCATTACTTTTATCACCATAATAATTAGAACAAATTTTTGCTTATCATTACACTGAGGGCTCTTGTTTATGTAAGGGCGAATAATAATAAATAAAATACAATAAGTCCAAAAATCAAGAAATTCTCACATTATTTTTTATGAGTCACTTTCCGAAAGTTTAATCCTGAAAGAGAGATGACACATATTATGGTACACTTTAATGGAGTTGTTTGACATTAAAAACAAATTGAGCTTAAACGAACTGGATACAATACAGTGTAATATGAACTTTGACATGTGGGAACAACTGATAGTGTGAGTGAGCTTTTATATGAATAATTTGTCCTTGACAAAATTCAAAGTTTGTTATGTTACTTTATTGCTTCCAGTTAATTTTTTAGCTTATTGTAATACTTTTCTCTCAACCAAATAATAATAACATTCATTTTTTTTGTTTTATTTTAGTCGATATGGCGTGAGGACGGGACATTAGGGGTGAATCTAGTCATATTGGCGGAGAGAGGGGACGAGGTTCTAGACAGGATCCACTACCACCCACTCGGGATGCATCACCACATCTTCCTATTATCACACCACCAGAACAACAACAACTAGAGGTGATGCGTCCAATACATGTTCTATCAGTTGCTTCAGCGAATGTTCCAGCTATATCGTCTGAGGATGTGTCAATTATTGGATTATCTCAACATAGTGATTCTCAAGCACAAGCAAGTGTAAATAGGGAAGAACATCCAATACTTGCTAAACCTCTAGGAAGAAATCATAAGTGGATCTGTAACATCCCAGAATTTTCTAAGTCAATTTCAGTAAATTTTTAAAATTTTAAATGAGGTTAATTAGCTCAAAATCAGATTAATCATTACTAACCTCAAAGTAAAAGAAAATCAGAAGTTAATGGACCGAAATCCAGCCTCGCAACTATAGGGCCGAGAGAAGGCCTTATTGGACCAGGCGAAAGTTACATAGAATAGTTGGAGGTGGATGGTTGACAGTGTTAGATTAATTAAACCAAAGATTAATTAAATATTAATTAATCTAGATTAATTAAGTGGAAAATATCGGACAAAAGTTAGAGTCCCAATAAAGTAGATCTGGAGTCAAAAGCCGAGAACACGGATCTGGTCGGGAGAAGAGACAACCCGTGATGCTACAGTAATCCTGTGTCACTGGGGTCATTTAACCAGAGATTCTCGGATCTGGGTCGAAAAATTATTGATAATTATTGATAAGATAAGATTATTAAATAGTGATGGGACATAAAGATAAAATATAATATTATTTATTAAATTCTTTTTGTAAGATAAGTTAATTAATTGAGTTAAAGATAGATTAATTAAAGGATTAGAATAGTATATTATATAATACATTATTAACTTTTAATATAATATAATATATATATATATATATATATATATATATATATATATATATATATATATATATCAGATGTGAGAAAGAGAGTTCTCTCTCTCTCTCTCTCTCTCTCTCTCTCTCTCGCTCACGCTCAGAGGAAGTGTTCTCTTTAATTTTTTTTAAATCCCCTCTCAATCTTCAATTAGGGCATCCCTCGTGCCCTTCTCCTCCTTGAGCTGACCAGCGACCACTCCTGCGAGTTACCCACGCCCGACGACCGGCCAACCCCGCGTCGGCGTTGCTCGAGTTCGCAGCCGCCCGCGTGAGCTGCTCCACCCCTGGCCCCGCGAGACCGTCGCGCCGTCGCCATCTCAGTCCGACGCCCAACCAAGTCGTCCGGCCGCCGCCAGTTGCGGCTGCTCCAGCCCTCAGCCGTACCACCTAGCTCAGTCCACAGCCCTCGCAGTATCGCCGCAGCTCAACAACGAGCTCGAGCCACATCAGCCCCCATCTTCCCTATTGTGAGCTTCTTGAGAACAACCCTACAATTAACTAGCTAATTGAAAGATTAAAGTTGGGAAGCCCCAATTGAATTCATGAATCTAGGGTTGGAGATGGATGATGATATGCTTGTACAAGGGCTGCGAGATATTAGAATTGGCATGTTTTATGAGTTATTAATTAAGTTGTTAGTATGTGGTGAATGTTTGTATTAATTCAAGAGCCCTACAAATAGAGGTGTTGCCCGATTTTTCTTGAAAATCTATAGCATTTAAGAGTTTATTTGAGATTTAGTTAATGCTTCCATGCTTAGTTAATTAATTATCTTCATTCCTTGCTTGATATGCTAGTATTAAGTTTAGGAAGGTGACAATTAAGTATAAGTGAAGAATAAGTTAGAAGTTTAGAGAAATACGAACATGAGATAGCTTGCGTATTTTTACCGTATTTCATTTAGTTTAAACTAGAGTATGAGTCAAGAATACGGTGTCCATATTTATAGATTTCGTATTCCAATTATCAGGGAAAGGAAAGGGCAAAGGCAAGTCCGTCGCTGCCTAAGGACCGAGGCAGACTTAAGCTCGGACCAGACTCAGGTGAGGGGAACTAGCTGTACAGTTTTGCTTATTTTACCGTATTTTTATACAGTATAGATTTCAGTTTTGAAAAGCATGAACTAGGAATTTTATGAAAATTTCTAGAGTTTTATTCATATGCTTGTATGGACCAGTGTTGGCTTGTGTAGAGCCCGAGAGTACGGCATTAGGTTAGGAGAGGGGTGCCTTAAAACTCTGTTTTAATACCGAACTATCTGTTTTTAAAACACTTCCATTTTATAAAATCAAAACCCCCTTTCCATCCTTTTGGGTGCTTAGTGTACATATATAGATGACCTCGTGTATCATATATACTCATTGGTCGCTGGTCATACAGTATTGAAGTAGATATGTAGTTAGAGATTTTAGTCTTGTGATTATCAGATGATTCCGCATTCCTCGCCTTCTAGAGATTGAGTTTATCTCAGAGAGAGAGGAGGCACAGGTACAGATTACCCAGGGGGAATGTCGGTTTCATAAATAATTCACAAGACAGAGAAACAAGAAATCAGATATGCATATTAAAGAGAATACATTGACCAACATATATTTGCTCGGTATGCATTTCAGATTTCAGTATTTAAATTCAGTTATTTCCATACATGCTTTATACTTCAGATTTATTGTTTTACTTTATTATACGGGTACAGTTTACACCCGACAGATATGTTCCCAACTCACTGAGCTCCAGTAGCTCAGTCCCTTTTCTCTTGACATTGTGATTGCAGGCGATAGACAGAAGACCGTATAGAGGGTTTGTCTGATCGCGAGTCTAGTGGAGACGTCCTATAGCTGGCTCTAAATCCCTTGTCTAAATATTATGTTATTTTGATTATGAGTGTATTTGAGACCTTTAAACTTAAGACAATATTTATGTTGTGTTGTATTAAACCATGTTGAAGTTTGAGTATAATATATATTCAGTTTGCTTTACTTAGCTTCCGCAAATCATTGATTTTACAGTTTATTAGCAGTTTATAGCCTTAGGTTTAGGGTTCATTCCCTAAACCTGGCTGGTGTAACACATATCCCCTAAAAAGGAGATGGGTGTTACAAGATCACAGTGGATCCTGGGATGTGAGTATATAAAAAAAATAAAGTATATCTTTGTTGGTTAATATTTTTTTTTTCCAATTTGGTTTGGTGTACTTATAATTGATGCACATTCTTTTTCCATCTGCCACTCTCGCCGAATTCGATCTATATTTCAGGAGAGATTTGATGACGAGGGTGCTAGGTGGGTATCAGTCTTAAATGAGGCCAAAGAATTTTACTTTGAGGAGTTCAAGGTAAGCCAAAGTTGCTATTAGCAAATTATGATTGTCTTGTGTTTGAACTTGTTTGTATTATTGAACAATATTTGCTATGATACAGAAATACTTTTACTAGGGTCCATCAATTGACCACCTGGTCAAGGAGGCTTGGATGACAAAGGTATGTACACGGTATTGAGATATGATCTGCAAATTGAAGTTGAAGACCAACCAATTGGTATATGTTCCTGAATCTGTATGGACCAAGTAGAAAAAGGCATGGAGGGCACCTTAAGTTGTGTGCATATCCCAACAGAATGCCAAGAGTAGACGGGGTGGAGTTGATGATGGCCCATGTCCCTCTACACACAATGGAGGCTCCATCTCCCATTCTGAGCATGAGAAGAGATTGGTAAGTTTATTTTTTATATGGGTAAAAATTATTATAAACACATCTTAAGTTGTGTATACTTCTTATTTGAGTATATTTTGTTCAGTTGACCTATATCGGTGTTGTTATGTAGGAGCAACAATATAGCCATCCCCCGACACCCTTTGAGGTCTTTAGGCGCACACACACGAAGAAGGGGGATGGTGAAACATTTATGAATGACAAAGCACGTACTGTTCATGTGAGTTACTATTTCTTATCGATGATTGGCTTTCGCTTTGTGTTTCTTTGTAGATCTGTGAATGTTCTGTGTTTCTTTATGGTTATATTTCTTGGTTTATGTCTTAAGCCTCACGAGATCTGAATATTTTCATATAGTTGAATGGAGGTGATTACTTATAATGGTTTTATTTTCTTGCTAAATTATTTATGTTTTTTTTTTCTTAGCATGTTCCATGGAGTTCCCATTGATTAATGATTGGAATTTGATTTCTAAGCATAGGTAATCTTTACTTGGTATTCAGATTTCAATTTTGATTGGAAGTGAATTTATTTGTACTCTGTATTTTCATTTATATTAAAGTTTTAATAGTTTTTTTTCTAATATTCTTATTTTGAGTTTGATTGTTAGCTTGATTTTTTGTGCATGTATATACATCCTAAAATTGATCTCAATTGTGAGTGGATGTATATGTATTTAGATTTTAATTTTGAATGTGAGTGATTGTATTTGTATTTTGTATTTGGATTTGATTAAAATTTCATTAGTTTTCCCTATAAAATTTCTTCTTGTGCTGAATTTGTATGACTATTTCCATTGTGAATGTATTCACATTCTATGCTTGGTCATGATTGTGCGAATGTATTTGTATTCAGATTTCAATTTCGATTTTGAGTAAACCTATTCATACTCAGTATCTGATTTTGATTAAAATTTTATTAATTTTTCTTATAATATTTCATTCCATGTCTTTATTGTGAATTCTATTATGAGTGTGATTGTCTGAACGTGTTTATATTCTGAATTTGATTTTTAATGTATATGTATTCTAGAAATTCCAATTTCAAACTTATGGGTTGATATTCAGATCTCTAGTTCGTATTCATGCTGTAGCACTTGATTTAATCATCAAAATTACTTGTGATTTGATATAGAATATTTGTTATTTGATATACCATATAGCATGTTGTCAAATCTTTTCATGGTTTTTACAATGCACATTAACATCCTATTAATTAAATTATTAGATTCTTCTATTAGGATTGATTTGTCGCTTTGGTGGAGGAGAGAAGCAGTTCGAGGAGAACAATGGACGAAAATAACCTATGTTATGAGGCCGCACGTGGGACAAAGAAGAAGTGGGTGTTTGGTTTGGGGTCACAGGCAACCTACTACTACAATGATGCATCCTCTTCGGGTTGTCGTGCATCTATAGAACACAATATTAGAGAGGTCAACCGACAGGTGCAATCTGCTATTTCATCCATAGAGGAGAGGATGCATGAGATGGTTGATGAGAGGATGCAACGGCGAGAGATGGAGATTCGAGCATTTATTCAGAGGAGATCCGAGAATCTTTTACAGAGGTGATTTAGGCATCTGTTATAGAGGAGATTCGGGCATCTATTAAATTTGAGGTGTAGCGACTGTTCCAGGAACAGATGCAACAAATGTTAGGTAGCCACCACTCACTGTCTGATCGACCTTGAGGAGTTAGATCTTGTTGATATTTTTATTTTGCATCTTCTTTGTATATATATATCGGGCCGAGCCTCTGGCCGCCCAAAGCCCGGCCTGATAGTGCACACCTAGAGCGGGCTGGCCGCACTTGCTGACGGCCTAACCTTAATAGCTCTCTCTCTCTCTCTCTCTATATATATATATATATATATATATATATATATATATATATATATACACGACCATGATACAATCAGGCCGACCGGAACACTATTCCGGTAAGGTCGCCTTCCATTTTGGATCTTGGAGCATGTTTTAAGGATTTTCAACCGAATGGATGGAAAGAACATCTAGCATGTCAATTTTCATACAATTTGGGAACTTGTAGGGTCTTCATCTTAACGAGTAAAAATTTATAAAAATCCTACCGGTTCATAATTTCATCCGTTAAGATGAAGACCCTACAAGTTCCCAAATTGTATGAAAGTTGACATGCTAGCTTATTTTTCGATGTTCTTTCCATCCATAAAATTGGATTTCCTCAAAATATTATGTAAGTGGGTCAAATGGAGGCGAGCCGGCCGCATAGTATCATGCTCGTGTGTGTGTGTATATATATATATATTGTGTATTATGCTTGTATTGCAAGGGAGCAATAATATTGTCTATTATGAATTTATAGGTGGTATTTAAAATTATATTATAAGGACTGATAAATAAAAATATATATTGGTGGAAAATATAACTATTAGCGAGGCAATCAATTTTAAAAAATAGAAAAAAATTCAGCGAGGGAAGCTAGCTAGGGAATAGTGAGGGAATATGTTCCCTCGCTAATTAGCTAGGGATAAAATTCAATCTGTGAGAGTTTAGCGAGGACTAGCGAGGGATCCTCTTTTCTTGCTAAATGGCTAGAGATAATTTTCTCGCTAATCCCTCGCTAAAATTTAACAAGGTAGGGAAAAGTTCCCTCACTATTCCCAAGTTGAATTAATTTACAAGAGAAATTCATGATTTAGCTAGGGATTTTTCCCTATCTTGTAGTTCATCTATGCATTTATTCTTTACTTCTTAATATTTTTCCCTGTTTTTAACACTTTTGGGCATAGTTATCATAATTGAACTGGTCATCAAACCATTCAAGATCTCGGGTCACCGGTTCACCGGTTCAACCACCGAGTCAATCGGGTCAATGTCAAATCAATATAAATATTAATAATAAAAAACTATTATAAAAAACCTATTTTAAATAATTTATAAAAAAACTACTATAAAAAACTATTTTAAATAAAAAAATCTAAAAAAGTATTATTAAAATATAATTAAAATACCGGAAAACATCCATTGGGTTGGTTCCATGGCCGGTTCATGGTTCACCCCGTCAGACCGCTGGTCTGGCTCGTATAACTATTTTTTTGAGCCCATTCCCATGCATTTTCCAAGAAAGTTGCAAACTGTTTACACATCGAATCTTGTAGAAGACACTCAATTATGGATCCGGATCCTCTCCTTGTTTTTTCTCTCATTGTATTTCCTTGTTTTCAATCTTGGCCATTGATTTTAAAATCTAAAGGTAAACTCTTCGACTTCCCTTATTGAATGAGTCTTGGAGTTGGTTATGTGCATTCAATGAGGGCAAAGCTTAGTTGGCAAGCTTTTGGCCTTTGGATTTTAAAATCAATGGTTAAGATTGAAAACAAGGAAATACAATGAGGGAAAAACAAGGAGAGGATCCGGATCCCTCAATTATACATTCTCGGGTGAGTTGTTTCTTCTTGGTATAATTGTATAGATTATATTTAACTAAAAAAAACAAAGTGGATTTTATTGAGAAAATTGTTCTCAACATCAAATATAATTAATAATGATTTTTATTAATGAGGAAAACTTCAATGATCATAGCGTTAGAAAATCAAAATGCATTAGATATGATATGATGCTAAAGGCCTCTTGGCCGAACGGCAAATGTCCCTTGTGTAAGGAGTTCAACACCCGAAAAACTTAGGGTTGAATCCTTGCTGCATAAGGTAAGGGTGTAGAGGCGTCGATTCTGCAGTGGGATCTTTGCATTATGCACATGAGTTTTCTCAGGTGTAGACTACATATAGTCATGGCTTGATAAAATAAGTGCATATTATTTGAAACCTAGCCGAACTACTATGTAATTCCTATTTAACTTATCCTTCGGACGAGGGCGTTTGCCACCTAGGTTAAAAAACTAAAAAAAAGAAATTGACATGATATGATTGATTATTATTTTTTATGGATAATAAATTCACTTGACAGTGAAGTAGGACTACAGGCACAGTGTATTAAATTCATGTAGTTATTGCAATTGAAGAAGAAGAAGACAAAATCATAATATGTTAATAAAAGTAGAAAAATCATATTAATTTTTTTATTTTTCTGTTTCACCACAAAAACCAAAATTATATATTTTTTATTTTTTAAATATAACTCTTAACTGAAATATAACATAGAGCACTAGAAACTGACCAAAAATTAAGATATATAAATATTATTAAATATGTGTATTTTTGTCACATATATATTTAATAAATATCAAACAAATTAATTCACTAAAGAATAAAAAAAAAAAATTAATAATTTTTTTTTTTTGACAAAGGCAACAAACATCAACTCATCAGGGACGGATAATATAATGATTGTATGTGCCCTGATCTTATGGTCATGGGGTGTTTAACGCGGGAGACCAACCAAAAATTATTATCATTGATTTAAAGGGAATGATAACCAAGTCCCCATGCGGGCATGCTCAAAACCTAATAATTACAACAAGAGGGCCTCTGTTTTCCTCTCTGTCAATGCGATGCTTCTCGTGAATTTAGGGTTCTTTGGTTCATTGAGATTATGAGATTCGTGGAGCTGAGAGATGGATATCGGAGTGGCGACGAGAAGCGATTCGGCCCCTCCCGCTGCGAGGAAGCGATGGGTTCCGAGATCGCTGGTGCTGGGATCGACGCTCTTCGCGCTTGGCCTCATTTCGCTCTTCACTGGCCATGTTGCTTCCGAAATCGAGTGGTCGCAGCTTCGAAAAGCATGGCGGTCTAGAAAGGTATGGATTTTGGGCGGTTTTCTATAATTCAAGCAGAGTTATGTTGAGAAAGCTTGGTAGGTGTAGGCTTTTATTGTTAGGGTGTGATTGATGTGGAAGATCTAATGGATATATATTGATGTTGATGAGCGGTTTGGCAGTTAGTTTCACAGGTCGAATTTGGTTTGCAAATCAATCTTTGTCAGAAAGTATCGTGAAAGATTTATGATTTATTGGCCAGGGAGAAAAAAATCTTAGTCTTTTATATAGTTTAGTTGATTTAGGTTTTTCTGTTTCGGATATTGTTATTTTGGAAACTCTAGTTGATTAATATGGAAGTAGATAAGCTTTGTAACAATGCAGTTGATTTCAGGTGGAGTTGGGTTTGCAAATCTATCTATCTATTGTGAAAGATTATGTTTTATTGGTCAGGGATAAAATTCTTAGTATTTTAGATAGTTTAGTGGATTTAGTTTTTTTAGATATTGTTATTTTGGAAAATGTAATTGATAGATATTGAAGTCGAGAGCTTCGAAACAATGTGGTTTAATTTCAGGTGGAATGGTGTTTGCAAATATGTCTATATGTTGGAAAGTACTGTAAAAGTTTTGCTTTATTGACCATACAAAATCTTTCATGTTGTCAGTTTGGAAAGTCTAATAGATAGATATTGTCATTGAGATGAAGTAGTTTACTTTTAAGTGTTTAGGGTTTGCAAATTTCAATATCTCTATTTATGTTAGAAATTATCATGAAATACATGTTTTATTGACTAGAGAGAAATCTTAACAATTTAGAAAGTCTAGAAGATTTTGGCTTCTTTTTCTGGATGATAGTTTGGAAGGGCTAATAGGTATATATTGAAGTTGATAACTGTTGTGACAATTTTTGTTTGGTTTTAGTTGGAATGAATCCATATGTATTTTCAAGATTTAAAATAAAAAAGGTAGGTATCATCAAATGCGGTGTTTTATTGGCCAAGGATAAAGAATTTAGTTTCATTCTAGATGAATTAGGGTTTGCAAATCATCCATTTACAAAACTTAGAAGCACAGATAAATGCCATGAAAGGCTTTATTTGTCAAGAAAAAAGATTCTTAATAGAAAGTTTAGTAGATTTATGGCTTTTTTAATGGATGATGTTAGTATGGTAACTGTGAGTTATTGAAGATGGTAACCATCCTGATAGTATAGTTAATAGGGGTGGATTAGAGTGAAAATTTATATATTTCCGATATTAGGGAAAATGTTGAGTGTCATGGAAGATGCTTTATTTGGCTATAAGAAATCCTGAAAATATGACAATTTCAACTGAAAAAATTGAACTCCTGGGAGAATTCATCTTTTATCTTCATTTGTGACAACAAGATTTGGACCCAATCTTTCAAAATACGAGTAATTTAGATTACATGGATTTTTTTGGTTTAAGTTAAGTCCTTTACTATGAAAATATAACCTTGTTTTGCTTTTGCTAATTTGAAAATTTGAAAATATTATCAGGGAGGTGGTTACAGTGAAGCAGTTGATATATGGAAATCCAAATTTTCAAATTTATATTATGGTTGTAGTCAAAAGGGCCCGCATTTTCGGTGTAAGTTATCTAACTAGATGTGGCGCTTTATCTATTTTTATGGTTTTTATTTGTGAAGTTAGGATTTCATAATTTTGAATAGCTGTTATTTCATCTTGAGGAAGATTCACTTTCTTTCTCATTAATTCACAAGCTATGTTATCAATTATCGAACATTTTCCAAATGATTTCACTTGTGTTAAATACATTTTTGCAATGTCTAGTGAGTAATATTAAATTCAGTATATTTCCTGATCACATTTGGTTTGGAAACCAATTAAAGTCTATATCCTTCTAGATAATATTCAACAATTTGTTGCTATATTTCTTTTTCTTCTTACATCATTTGTTTGCTGCCTCATTATTTTATTATATTGTTCTTGCTTTATAGCTTATTTAGTGATCATTTATGATTGTTCAGTACAACATTTTGTCCATCCTTTTCATTCTGGTTTTCTAGTGAGTTATGAATCTGTGTCAAATCAATTTTCTTTTTGTACAAATAATGATTGGTGATCATTCAAACCGCCACTAATTTCAAAATTGTTCTGGTTTCAAATATAGCTGCAGTGCCCGAAAGAAAATCTAATGGTTATTTACTAATTGCAACAAGTGGAGGATTAAATCAACAAAGAACAGGGGTAAGTGCTTTCCTTATGCTACAGTGTGGCTAACATGATAATAAAGGAATCTAATGAAATAACTTTGAGGATAATACAAGAGAACACTCATTTATTAGTGGTAATATTTTACTATACAGGTCTGCAGTAAAATGTCCAGAAAGTTTGAAATTTTATGTTTTGTCTTAAAACCATATTTGCTATAAAAATCCCTAAAATAAGCACTTTCTAGGCGTAAGGCGCAAGTATTTTTGGGTTTAATGACAAGTCAACCATCTATCACACCATCAGAAAACATGGATGGCTCCTTGTGTCTTCAAGAGCTTCTATCTTTTGAACTTTATGGGAGCCCCCTCTACCTAATCAAACTGATTGGAGTAAAATCTTGAGGTAAGAAGATAATTTCAAGTCATAATCTATGGTACCTTAAATTATGCCCAGGCATACCAAATAGAGATATATGTACTAGCTTGCTTTCATGCTCATGAGCATCATATGGAGGTTAGTAGATATGTAAAAAATAAAATTAATCACCCAATCATCTGTGGCCATGTTTAGTATTGTGGAATGGGTAAGGAAGGAATGGGATTGAAATATTTTCAAATAATAATAATAAAATTTTGTATGAATCATTTCTCACCCTGATTCCACTAATTCCCATTCTCACCCATTCTCACATCTTTTCTCATTCCCATTCGCATCAATTCCATCATAGCAAACAAATAGACATTAGCATGGTCTATAACGTCCAAAAACTGAAAAGGCCTTACTTTTTAACTAACCAGCACTTGTTTCAGTTTGCAGGCTATTGGAAACCTTTTTATTGATAATAATCATAAAATGGTCAGGGAGCACATTTTAGAATGTCATTAAGTAGATCATACGTAATGTACTTTTATGATGTAGTTGACAACTCCTTGGTTCTGCTTCAAGTAAAAAAAAAAAAAAAGTTATTGCATGAGCCAATTTTTTATAGAGCTTCACAACCATGGCAGATGATAAAAAGCTAATGAGAAGCTTAAGAAAGGTTCTTTAAAAAGCAAGATGCACTATTAAAATGAGATAGGTGTTAACTAGACACTCATTAACTCTTGCATTTGATAAAAAGCTAATGAGAAGCTTAAATTTTATTTGAGGAAACATTCATGGATGTCATAATCCTCTGAGTTGGGAAACTTAAACTGTACTATTCCCATGTAATTTCTTGATTCTTATGAATAAGGAACTTCAACTGTATAATGGCTACACTTTTTCTTATACATTTTTCCAATTTAGATAACAGATGCGGTTGTTGTTGCCCGAATTCTAAATGCTACACTTGTTGTACCTCAGCTGGATCATCATTCGTTCTGGAAAGATGACAGGTGAGAGAACATTTAATGGAGTATTTTGTATAATTATTTCCAATAATTAGAGAAATAAAGAAAGCCAAAATGAAAATCTTAAGTTCCAAGATAACTGTTTGTTTCTTTTGTTATGTGAAATGTTGAACTGCATACACCTTATGAAAATAATTCCTGACTTGCAGTGATTTTGTCAACATATTTGATGTTGACTGGTTCATCTCTTTTCTTTCGAAGGATGTCAGAATTGTTAAAAGAATACCTGATAAGGTAATGCGTTCTATGGAAAAGCCTCCATATACAATGCGTGCTCCAAGAAAGTCAACTCCAGAGTATTATCTTGGTGAAGTTCTTCCAATACTCTTGCGTAGGCGTGTAAGTGGGAAATGAACCATCTCAAATAATTTGTACTTGATTTAGACTTTTGATTTATTAATTAGATCCTCGTGGAACTTTCTTCTTAGATAAAACTTGGTGCATAGATATGTAGAAAGTTCAACTTTTTTCTGATCCTTCATCTTTATATACAAAAAGTTGCAGGTGTATATAAAGCACTGTAATAGCTTTAGAATTTGTTGGAGATCATAGAAGCCTTGAGGTCTGTTGATTAGTCTCTAAATTTGGGACAAGCACAAGGGACACTATATCATTACACATCTTTACTGTATTGATGCTGTCCACAAACTAAAATAGGACGAAAACAATAGGTGCTAATGGAAACCAAATCCCATCACTTGATAATAGGAAGTTAGTGTTAACTTTATCTAGATTACCACTGATTAATCTTTTGTTTTCTTTCAATAATGGAACCAGACATGTAAGATTATTACTCATTTGTCCTGCCCCACCCAAGGTGTAGTTTTGACATGATGGTTGTTTAGGGCATATGCATATTCAGCATTTTTGTTTTTGCAGGCTTTGCAGCTGACAAAGTTTGATTACAGACTAGCAAACAGGCTTGATGAGGAATTGCAGAAATTGCGATGCCGTGTTAATTATCATGCTTTGAGATTTACAAAGCCCATACAGACCATTGGTCAGAAGTTGGTAACAACAATGCGAAGTATGACCTCACGTTTCATTGCAATTCACTTGAGGTATTTTTTAATGCTTTTTTTGTCTGGATTGTAGTAACTTACTTAAGATAGTATTACTTCAGGGCATAAAACAATGTATTTTTGTTTGATATTTACTACTCATGATCTTGTTAGTTGATTCACGTTCTCATCTTGGTCCTCTCCATCTAGCCAATCAGGATTCTATTTAAGGTCAATGTTCAAAGTTGCTTATAGAATTTATTTATTCTTCCATTTTGCAAGTGCTTTATTTGCCATTTTCTGGACATACCTTCCCATTTTCATTATGTATACCATTCATCTGGCTTTTGTGTTTTTCTCATTTATGAATTTTTGACTTTCCTTAACATTTGTTGATAGATATAAGTTGGCCTGATGCACTACTGAATTAGATAGATATGACATTGGTAACTTTATGATATACGTGGAGAATCACATTTAGAAAATGATTGTATGCTGTTGTTGACTGGAACACTCCTGCACAACTTTGTTTCTCTGATATCTGAGTTTCTTTTTTTTTGTGAAAATTTAACAGGTTTGAACCCGACATGCTTGCGTTTTCTGGTTGTTACTATGGTGGTGGTGAAAAAGAGCGGAGTGAGCTAGGTGCAATTAGGAAGCGTTGGGAGACATTACCTGTGAGATGTCATCCCACTCATGCATGGTTGTTTATAGTAAATTAATAGTACACCATCTTGCTGAAATTACGTTGACATTAGAGATTTCGCTATCTATTGAGTCAGATTTTAAACATTCATATGTTCCTTGTATGATGAATTTTGTTATGTTCACTCTCTTGGGGAAACAACATTTCTGGGTAATGTATAATGACTTATTGTGTGGAACATTGTCTCAAATGCTTTTGGACGAATGCCTTATATGTAGAGGTTAAATGAAGCTATTTATCCATCAGCATATGTGGTAGTGATGTACACATTGATAAGTAGATAAAACTATCCCTTTTTTATAAAGACATGATGTGGGTTAAATATAGAGTTGGGCTACATTTATCTGATGAAAGCTCGTTTTCTTTAACTGAGTTTTTCTCTCTCCTTTGAGCTTGTTCCCATTTTTGTGCTTGTTAACCTTCTCTTCTCTCTTCACCTGGTCGGTCTCTTCTAACCAGAGAACATTTCTACCTCTTAATCTTTAACATGTAAGAAGGTTTTTAAAAAACTAATGAATCAAACACATTGGTGTTTTCAGCTGCAAAATATGTAAAGTACACTCAAAGCAAAGGTGAAGCTTTTTTCTAATCTTTTGGAACTTGCTGATTCAATTGCTTTTGAAATTCAGAAACTCCATACCTTTCATTGGTGAACATAACTTCAGTTTCCTTCACTTTTTTCCTTATTGAGTTTAAATTGATGAAATATAGTGGAAATAATTTTTTATTGTATCTTGCAGGAATTAATTCCTGAAGATGAGCGCAGTCGAGGGAGATGTCCCCTAACACCCCATGAAGTTGGATTGATGCTAAGTGCACTTGGTTTTGGAAATGATTCATACCTTTATGTTGCATCAGGAGAGATATATGGTGGTGAAAAAACTTTACAGCCCCTAAAAGAGCTGTTTCCAAACTTCTTTAACAAGGAAATGCTTGCTGGAGATGATTTGAAGCCCTTTCTTCCATTTGCGTCACGCCTTGCTGCTATTGACTATATTGTTTGTGATGAGAGCGATGTCTTTGTTACCAATAACAATGGAAATATGGCTAAGATTCTTGCTGGCAGAAGGTATGGACCTAAACTTGTATTTTAGAATTGTTGATTCCATTCCTTTGTAATGTCAAGAAGTCAGTACTAGGATAACAGTCAAATGACAAACCTCTTTCTAGATATTATCATATCAGGTAATTTCAGAAGGCTAGGGGAATATAGTTTGTTTAAAACATACTCAGGTGTATAGGCTCTGCATTTATTGATCTCATGAATTTCTAGTCATATTTTTAAGTTATTCATTTTCTGAGATACAAATCTGCTTCATGTGAAATAGATCTTGAGAAATGTGAAGCATTCACTTTGACGACTTGAGGTGTTTTGATGCATATCATCATCAAGTTGGTTGTGCTTGGGTTCCTTTTGCACCATTTTTTACCACAAATTTTGTATCACATCAGTAGAGAAATTTGACAGCATGTTATGATTGATGGCACCGAATTGCGAGGTTCAATCAATCAAAAGAACATTTCAAAAACTTTTGCAAGAGATTTAGTGTTCCGTACCAAATATATAGAGTTGTGTACCACTTACTCCAAGATCAAATAAGAGAACTAATTAATAGTGGATTGCAGGAGGTACATGGGGCATAAGAGGACCATCCGACCAAACACAAAGAAGTTGAGCTCATTATTTAAGGCACGCAATAAGATGAACAAGGAAACATTTGCCAGAAAAGTCAAGTCATGCCAGAAAGGTTTCATGGGGGAACCTGATGAGATGCGCCCTGGAAGAGGTGATTTTCAAGAATTTCCATCTTCATGCATTTGCAGGAAACCAGAACGCAAAAACAATGAGACTCTTGAGAAGCTGCAGAACAGGCCACCAGTAGTAGGCTGAACAAATTGCCTGACTGGAAAATTTTAAGATGGGGAGGACAGCAGCCAGAAGATCGGTGAACCTGAATAGGGAGGTCATGGACGAAACAATGAACTGAGATAAAAGAGGACTTCAAGGGAGGTCATGGACAAGCTGATCCTACCAGGTGTCTAATGTAGATGTACATTACATAGGTTTTTGTGATCTCTTAAATACATCCAAGTTTCGGTTTTGTGCTTCAGATGTAGGCCATTTCCAGTAAGATGGAAGTGCTGATACTCCTTTTATTACAGTGGAGTAGTCAGAAGCCTTCATCAAGTTTTTGTAGTTCTAATGACATTTCATTCTGGTTCAGTTGCAAGCGTATCACTGAGTTGGGCATCCTCAAAAAGAGAGATGAGGTTGGCAGGATTTGAGAATGTTGCAATTGTTGTGCATTTCAGGTGTATAAGCCGGATCTAATTTGTAAACTTTCTTTTCCCATGTTGTTTCATGCCATTTTCTATTCCAGTTTTGTTTTTGTTTTATTGTCATCATTATCTTAATATATTCTCTGTCTTTTTTTTTTTTTAACTGGCGGTTGTTTTTAAAGAAAATATTTGTGTTATCACTTTTCCTTGTCAGAGTTCAAAAAAATATAAAAATGATAGAAGATTATAACTAAAACAAATATTGTAGTAGGAAAATATCATAAAATATTTATAATAATTAGTAAATAATATTTATTAGTTTATAGCACATTTTAAACATTAATTAATAATCCTATTTATTTATTTAATTAATCTTTAATAATACCAAGCTATTCTGAAATTGGTGTTTGATTGAAGAGGTTGAAGTTTATCCCAAGGCAATTTCAGATTTATGGGAACAATAAATAAAGAAGAAGAGAGGCAGAATAGGAACAGGGTAAGGTAACCTTTTTTTGCAATCAGATTCAAATGCCAACAACATTGAGGTTTGATAGATACCAATGTGCAATCCAAAGCTTACACAATACTTTTGGAAGACATTTCCATGCTTTTATTCAACCGATCCTTCTCTTCTCACTATTTCCTTATTCTTTTGACCTTATAAGCATGAAAGAAAATCAAGCGAGGCAGGAGTAGGCCAGAGACCTCTCTTCAGCAAGTTCATTCGCTGTTGCATCCATCTTTGCTCTTGAAACCTCATCAATTTTTAGACCTGCCATTATAAGTGTATAAACAATATACATAAATGATCAATACTATAGTTACTAACAACCAAGTAAATCTACAATCATTTCAAGCATAAAGAACTTGAGCATAAAGAGTCTCACATCAATCTTGATGTCAAGCTGATTGTGAAGTAATATGTGAAACAACTTGAAAACAAGTTGAATTATGCATCAGAAGGAACAGAACCCTTTATATGCTATACTATAATCTTATGTAACTTACTGGACATAAAAGAATAATTCAGCGTTCAAGGATTTATACCACAATCTAAATAGAACTCGAAGCTGAGTAATCCATCAACCTCGAACATCAAGCACAACTGTTCTATGGAATGCATTATCAAATAAAGAAACCAACAAAACTCACAACTTGAAAACAAGTTAGTTTATGCATCAGAAGAAACTGGAGCCATTTATATACTATATCCTTATGTAACTTAATCATAAAGAGAAAAATTCAGTGGACAATCTATATAAAACTTGAAGGTGAGGAGCAACAGAGCAAGTGTTTGTATCTGAGTGCATTATCAAATAAAGAAACCAACAAAATTCAAAGGATCACGATATATAAAATGTGAAACATTTTGAAAACAAGTTCAGTTGTGCATCAGAAGAAACTGAACCAATCTGTACTCATTTTATGCCATGGTTATATAGTATTGCTCATGCAAGTGTAGGAGGTCAAGGATCATGAAGGTTAAGATAACCCACCTTGGACAATAGACCATTCTCCTTTCTCACAAGTAACAGGGAAAGAATAGATTAAACCAGGTGGAATATCATAAGACCCATCAGAGTACACTCCCATGGATACCCAGGTACCCTGTAAACAGAACATAAGCTTATTGAAGAAAACATAACATCTGATAAACAGACATTCTCAAGGGGGAAACTAAGGAAAAAAAATAATGAAGCTGTCAAAGATGATGGCACTGAATGAAGACTGACCTTGGGTGTTCCAAGAACCCAATCACGAATATGATCACAGGCAGAACTTGCGGCAGAAAGAGCACTGGACAGTTTCCGTGCTTTAATGATAGCAGCACCTCTCTGCTGTACAGTAGTGATAAACTCTCCATTCAACCTAACACAGTAGTGATACCAATTAAATATGACAATGTTTTTTGCTAATGAGAATTATAGCCTGTGACCGATAAATAGTATTCAGGTTTACTTACGAATTAGAACATCAAGATTTATGTTCTCTAACAGACTTTTCTACACTCACCAAAAATATATTTGAAAGTAACATCAAGTTTTATATTCAGGTTTTTCTATCAAATTAGATTAGAGGTCATCAAATCTTACCATTTATCATCAGCAATGAGTTCTCTAACTGATTTTTCTCCACCTTTGGTGGTCACAGTTGCATGATTGACATCAGGGTATTGAGTTGAAGAATGGTTTCCCCAGATAATCACATTCTTCACATCACCAACATGGACATTCAACCTTTCTGAGATTTGCCCAAGGGCCCTGTTATGATCAAGTCGAGTGAGGCATGTGATGTTCTTTGCTGGAATCGAAGGGGCGAACTCTTTTAAAATGAGTGCATTAGTATTAGCAGGATTAGCCACCACCAAAACCTGCAAAGTGGAGCAACAAACTTGGATCAGCATATGAGAGAAAGATTAAAACTAGCAAAGGATCTCAGACTTTAGTTTCATATTGAATCATCTTAAACAAGATTTAAATTACACCACACAGAAGCAAAGTCTTGATGTTGCATCTACCACATGAAGTTCTGTGAATGATATAGGATATCTGAACATGTCAGGTGACAATTGTAAGACCTGTAGTTTCTCACATATTCTTGCCTGATACTTTCTACAGAAAGGTAATGAGTTGTGAAGTCATTCCATGCCTTAAAGATGTCAACTGATTGCCATGGGGTGATACATGTCTATAGCCAAAACAAAACTTTATAGTTCTAACATAGAACTAGAATTAGCAAATGTGGACATTTACTGTAATTCTGAAACATCATCATCACCTTGCAGTTTGGAGCAGCATGTTGCTCCAAAGCAGTAGCTTGAGCTTTGTAAATGGAGACATTTTTTGACATCACATCCTTCCTCTCCATCCCCTCTTTCCGGGGAAATCCACCAACCATAATTGCTATGTTTACACCAGAACAAGCTTCAACAACATCAGTAGTAGCCACCACACCTATTGAAACAAATATTAACACGTCAACGAAAATCATTTTATCTATGAATTGCATGCACGTACACATTGAAGGAACTAAAGAGCAGAGACCTTTGAGAAGAGGGAATGCAGCATCAACTAACTCCATCTTCACACCATTTAATGCTTCTGCAGCAGGTGGGATATCAAGCATATGAAGAATCACTGGTTGATTGGGGCCCAACATCGCCCCTCTAGCAATCATGGGAACAAGGGCATATCCAATTTGTCCTGCATGAGAAAATAAATTATTACTAACAAATTATAACAAACAATAATCATCTGAGATTATTCATTGAAATCATTTGCTCATTCTCACTGGATCAAATCAAAATCATAATATACACTCTACCCCAAACCTCTTCTAGGATAAAAGAGAAAACTTCAAACACATTATAAAAATCAACATTTACAAAGCAAGAAAACATGAAAACATAGAATTAATATGCATAATCAAGAGACCGACTCACAGATCTTAATAATAATTAAGGAAAGTTTCATCATTTCCTGCAGATAAAAGAAAATAAAGAAAAAAGGAAAAGCATAGAATTGAAATCAAGTTCATAATTTATTGCCTGCAGCACCAGTGACCAACACCCTCAAAGGTTGATTCTCATAATAACCAAAACCAAGAGATCTCATCAAAACAGACTTAACAAGCTTCACGATAAGAGAAATTGACTCCATAAAACGAAAGATGTCACGAAAACCAAGATGAAATACGAAACAAAGCCATCACTTGGTTATCATGCAACAAATGCAATTACTGATACCTCGCCCAAGACTCAAAGGGGCGAGCGAACATATTCTAAACCAAATCCCTCAAGAAACGAAACGAATACTTGAGAAACATCACAAGATCGATAATACAACTAAAGATAAAAAGAGAAGTAATTAATACCGGCAGCACCAGTGACGAGGACCCTCACGGCCATTGTGAGTTTGTTTGTGTGACGACGAAAAGCTTAGCAGAGAGGATGAAGGGGATGTTCTTGAGAGTTTGTGTATATATATATATAGAGAGAGAGAATCGAGGAAAAGAAGAGAGCATGAGGATGATGATCTCGAGGCATGGGTAGCATTGATTGAGATCACGTTGACGTAACCCCCACACGATGTGGTTTGTTTCACGAGAGTTGGATCCGTTGTAAAGCGACACGCACAAGGTTCCTATGATGATGAGTTCGGTACTAAGATGATAATTATATAATCATTATAAAGGGTATATGTTGATGATTGAGGGAATCATATATGATATTGTTATCATGGAGTCCACTAACATTAGGTGATTTTAAAAAGAAATTTAAAAATATTATGAATACATTGGCTTTAAAAAGAGGAGAAAAGTTCCAAAAAAAAAAACCCTTGAAACTTTGTAACTTCTCAAAAAACCCATAATATATATATATATATATATATATATATATATATATATATATATATATATATATATTTACGAAGAGAGGGTGATGATGGGTTCAAATCACGGTTCTAGTGGTTTGTCCATATGTATAAACCCAACCTTCATAAAAAAAAAAGAAAGTTGGTAACTCATTAATTCCCTCTCGCAAAGAGAGGATGAAGGTTTAAACCACGCCTGGTCTATATTAAAAAAAAATCTCTTGATACTTAAAAAAAAAACCGTGAAAATTACTTAAATACCCATCAACAAAGAAATAAATGCACAATGTTGCTCTTCTCCCTAACTTCATGAAAATCTCTATATCTTCATAGATTCTAGTCTTCGCCGGCCACCTAGAAGACCATCTCTCTGAAGCGTCCAATGATCATCTCCAAGGCGAGCCTCTCCTAAAAAAAGCTCTTCGATTTTAGAGGTTTAAGAAGTGTGATTCACGGTGAGCCTTTCCCGAAGAAAACTCTCTGGTTTTAGGGGTTTATGATGTGTGATTCAGGGGTTGATGTTTGTTTTCGGGTTTAGGGCACAGCTTGTAACTGTGTGCATGATTTTTTATTCTATGTTTATTCTTTGGGGTTTATGATTTATTTTTTAGGGCTTGGGGTTCAAATAAGACACTGTCTCTTATTATTTGGAGTTGTCGCTCTTAGTAAACGACTTAAGCGTGTTTTTTTTTCAAGTTGTCACTTATTATTTTGATTAAGCGTGTATTTAAATTGCTTAAGTGTGTATTTTCCTAAATAATTGCTTAGCAAACGGCTTAAACATGTACTATTTTGCATTTCCACTTATTCTTTGCTTAAGCGTATATTTTTCAGAGTTTTCACTTATTATTTTATTTAAACATGCATTTTTTTTTTTGAGTTTCCTCTTATTATTTTGATTAAGCGTGTATTCAAATGGTTTACATAAGGAGGGATATCAACTCTCCATGATTGATTTAATTTCCATATAAGGAGAGATATCTCAACTCTCCGTAATTAATTCAGTTTACATATAAAGGGCATGATTGATTTAGTTTCCTAATCGAACGAGATTGTAATCTTGTCAAACTTGTAAAGTGTATATCAATCATTCTTGATTGATTCAGTTTCCTATTAAAACAAGATTACAATCTCGCCAACTTGTAAAGTGTAAATCTATATATATTAGATGAAAGAAATAAAGAATATACCTTCAAATTCTTCACATTAGTAAGAGGAAACTCCAAAAAAAATAAATTTTTAAGTTGTTTAGTAAGCGAAATTTTTTTAAAAAAATAAATGCTTTAGCATTTTAATAATCAAAAACTAAAAAATAAACGTTTTAGCCATTTAATTAATAAGAAAATATTTAAAAAGAAGAGAAATGCTAGATGGGCCGACACAACTAAACGAAATGACACGACACCGTTGATGATACCTCGAGTTGGTCGTGTTGATGATCCAGAGGTATTATCAATGGTGTCGTGTCGTCATTTCATGTAGTTGTGTCGTTTTATATAGTATTACTCAAAAAAATAAACCTTTTACCCATTTAATAAGCGAAAACTCTAAAAAGTAAACGCTTAAACCATTTAGTTATGAGCGATATCAGTTGGGATCTACAAAGTGATCCTAATCAAACCTCTATAACTGATTCAGTTTTCATATAAGGAGTGATCAGCTCTTCGTAATTGATTCAATTTCCATATAAAGAGCGTGATTGATTCAGTTTCCTATTCAATCGAGATTATAATCTCATCAAACTTGTAAAGCATATATCAATTCTTCTTGATTGATTTAGTTTCCTATTCAAACATGTTTGAATAGGAAACTAAATCAATCAAGAAGGATTGAAATACGCTTTACAAGTTTGATGAAATTACAATCTCGTTCGAAAAGGAAATCGAATCAACCAAGAAGGATTGATATACACTTTACAAGTTTGACGAGATTATAATCTTGTTCAGAATAAAAAACTAAATCAATCATGCTCTTTATATGGAAACTGGATTAATCACAGAGAGTTGATGTCACTTCTTATTAAACAACTTAAGTGTTTCTGTAAACCATTTAAATACATGCTTAATCAAAATAATAAGTGAAAACTCAAAAAAAAAAATCCACGCTTAAGCAATATAACAAACAGAAACTCTGAAAAATACACACTTAAGCAAAAGAATAAACCGAAATGCAAAATAGTACACTTTTAAGCCGTTTGCTAAGCAATCACTCATGAAAGTGCATGCTTGAGCAGTTTAAATACACGCTTAAACCGATTACTAAAAACCACAACTCCAAATTATAAGAAACAATGTCTTACTTGCACCCCAAGGCCTAAAAAATAAACCATAAACCCCAAATAATAAACACAAAATTAAAAATCACGCATATTGTTACAAGCTATGCCTTAAACACGAAAACAAAAATCAACCCTGAATCACACACCTTAAACCCCCACAACCGAAGAGCTTTTCTTCAGGAGATGATAGATGGAAGCTTGGGAGAGATGGTCTTCCTAATGTGCGGTGGAGATTAGAAACCACGAAGATGGAGAGAAGAGCAACAAAAACATGATTGCCCTTCATAAATTTCTATAAGACAATTGAGTTCATCAAACATGATATTAATATTAATTATACTTAAATTAATATAATTAATAATTTTAATATAATTAATATTAATTAAAATTAAATTAATAGTAATAATACACATTCTACTTTTTCTCTTCACAACCAAACATTATCAGTTATCTATTTCATATTAAAGGAGAAATTAATCAAATACACATTACACTCCTCACTCATCACGACCAAACAAAATAATACTCCTTATTCCTCCATTGAACCAAACATAATATTTTTTTCAAACCCTCCTAACTCCCCTCACTCCCCCATTCCAACTCCCCTTTTGAACCAAAAGGGAATATTATTGCATTGATGAGCCAAAGGATTAACAATTGTGCAAGTTATCGATGAATGGATCTTGTTATGTTTAGCAAGTACAAAATAATATTCCATTTAGCAGTGCAAATTGCCTTTTCTGGCATACCCACACGAGTGATGATCCGCTGGACTCCGGGGTCCACACAAGAAGGGGATGTATTTTTAAGATACTAAATTGCAAGTTCAAGTAAAAAGGGGTAAATAAATTTTTTCAAATGAAGAAATAGAAAATAAATAAAGGGAAATGACTGGCCACCAGTAATGAAAATATAAAAATGTGACACGAAGCTTTATTACCAGGGTACCTGTTAAAATGTGGTATAATATTAAAAATATAGTAAAAATTGCAACATCTCCCGCACCTAACATCACAATTCACGAAAACCAAAAAACGACCCAAATTAAAAAATCACAAAAGCACACCCCAAACAAACCATGGTTCTTCAAGTGAATATATCAATATCACATTCTGCAAACAGGACAAGTAAATGCAGATCAACTGACATCAAGAAGGAACAGAGTATTCGCAATTTAATTAGCAACAGAACCGTCCACAAATAATTTCATGACTTTACCACTACCTCAAACCATTGCTTCTTGCCATTTTCCCATGCCTAAACACTGCAGAGAGCAGGAAGCATTGCAATGTAAAGTCAAAACATCTATTAGTAGTTGCCACGGAATAAAACATCCTCAAGGAGAGCTAATGGAAGAGGACGGAGAAAAGCAAATATTAGCTTTGAAGCACGAAACAAACACTGACGGCAGACGAATCTAGCATAAAAAAGGCAAGTTAATAGCATTAATATAAAATGACAAATTCATCGGGTTGGAGCAAACCAACCTGGATGTACTATCATATATAGTCCCTGCAAAATGGTCAAAAATGTATTGAGATTTCCAAAATTTTCATCGATTAAAAGAACAGCAAGAGGCAATCACATATAAAAGCATTAAGAGGAGAGAAAGCAAGCAGGAGAGCCACTATGACATTTAACATCTTATCATATGGGAGAACAAAGCTCAGGTTCCATTTCCTAAAATTGCATTTATGTACAAAGTCCTGGATAGAAATTACCACCATTTTACAGTTTCTACAACCGAATGATAGGATTACAGCAGCCTCTCTCAGCCATGAGGGTTCCCTGTACCAAAGCATATTCAATCTCAAAAAAATACTGAAACCACAGGAAGGAAAAAAAGCATGCAAAAGACTCGGATATCAGGAAGTTACCCCTTGAAGATGAACCACCTCTATGAAGTGCCCGGGAACCCTTATCATGAGAAACACTAGGAATCTTGGAAATGATCAAAGAGCTTTGGAGTCCCTCGAGTAACTACATTAAAACAATTGCTTGCTGTCAGCCAATTTATCAATTTATGAATGACATGCTCAGTGAAAGGGGCAGCTAAAATTATTATCAGGTCAAACATCACACAATCCATCAAGATACAGTGCAGGTAAAGAAATGTTTGAAATTCAAGTTGATGAAGAAAGAACTTGTTGTTTCTCTTGTTAAATTTGATTAACATAGCAAACTGAAACCATTTGGCCATGTTCAACTATGAACACTTGCAAGCATGTATGAGATGAAAGCAGGCAGAAGACAAAGTGCTTCTTTGTGCCCCCAAGGTCTCCCATCGGGGTTTTGTTTCCCACCTTGACCCTCATGTTTCTTGAATTGTGTTGTGCTAGGTCAGTTTAGTCCACATAAAGCTACTGTGGTTTTCATGATACTACATATCACAGATCCAAATGTAAGAAAAATGCATTGTTCACTAGCAGTAATAAATGTCAACCATTTGGCCTAGCTATTACTGCCCAGAAATTCAACAAACAGTTCACAATCAAATATAAATATAGCAGAGCTTACTCTTGAGGTTGGCTGAATTCTCCGATTGGATCTACGGGGCTCAATGGATTCAGGCATTGCTTTTCCAGGATGCTCAAAGCCTTTTTCCTCATGTCTAATTGATTTCTCCACCACTGCCATGAGCTTTCCTTTTACCCCAGTATCTGCCACAGCAGCAGAAGAAATCTTCGAGGTTGGAACACCAGGTACTGATTGAACAGAAAATTCTAGCGAACTGCAACTTGCTGGCCCAAGAGTTCTAAAAGAAGAGCCTGCTTCTAGTGTGTTCTTCTTTTCTAGCTGATTTTGTTCATTATTAAATGAAGCTCTGGGATTCAAGGTCAAATCTTGCCCAAACTCGCCACCACTCGAAGCAGATGCATTGCTGACAGATGAATTCTCTTTCTCAGCTGTACCTGCAGTCTGAATTGTCTGGGATTTTACAGGTCTGGGCCACTTAGGCCTGGAGTTAACAGCTCGCTTTCCTCGAGCATCCGTTTTGGAAGTACTCAATAAGCGAGATTCTTGTGGCACAAAAAATTTAGCAAGTTTAATGGAATCATTCCCTTCACTTATCTTGTTTGTCTTATCTGCAACATAATGTTGGCTTACGTCCATAAATTTCCTTTTCTTACCAGGCTTGGGAATGCCAAAGACAACCCTTGAACCTTCCTTCTCGTGCCCAGTCCTTGTCATTCGAAGAGGATCAGAACTTTTCCCTCCTCTCACATTCTTTCCAGCAGAAAATATTCTCTCTTTCGCAGATAAAATCATTGGCCTAGTCTCCTCATTTCCCCTTCCATCAACAACTTCTGACTTGGCGTTTGCTTCAAACCTGCTTAGCTTTGGTCTTTTCTCAAAAGGTGTATCCCCCTAACCATAATAATAATGAGATGGACATCACTAAAACCAAAATAAAAGTCACCTTTATTAAACTAAATCAAATCAAAGACTCAAACCTCATATGGTTGAGAAGTAATGTCCCTAAGACGGGCCCAAAGTGTCCATTGACCATCCTTCCAAACAAGTGATGGCCGAAGGTTCCAAGCCTTAAAAATTGATGTTTCACCTCCAGCTGTGAGTAAAATACAAAATTTACATAAAGTCTGAATGCAATTGCATCATCACTAGACAGAAAGTAGGCAGTTGATATAAAAACAATAATGAAGCAATTAGTGAGGGCATTCAATGTTATCAAGTTTATTTACAGTCTAAAAAAAGTTAGTTGAGCATAAAGGTATCTAAAATAAGAAAGAAGAATAGATATCTTTCATGTGAAAAGATGCAAGTCGAGAAAATTGTTATATAGAATGGAAAGAGAATTGCTGCCAAAATAATTAATTGTGTCAGAAACCTAATATAATGGAATCTAAGAATAATTTTCAAAAATTAAACAAGACTCTGAAGATGAAACAAACCACATGAGAAACTACAACTGTTAAATCAAAATTTACAAATCGGTGAGGGGAAAAATCCATGTTGCAATGAATCGATCGAGAACGAAATTGGATAAGGAGATACGAACAGAGAGGAATAGCCAATCAATGAAAGAACATGAAACCATTCTGTTTCAATAGAGGTATACTATCCCTGGGATAGTCTCTCAAAATAATGTAAAATAACATAATGTGATGTGTTTAACAGAAAATTAAGGTTAGCTGGCATTGACATAAACCATGAAAATTAACTGACGTTGGCATAAATCAGCAATTTCAATTTATTTCATAAGATTCATCTTTCATAAAATTTTGAAGTTATTAGTTGTTCTTGATATCTGATACGCGATGAGGCACTTCAACAGGACATCAATGTTTAAAATGCTTAATAGTGCAGTTTAATATAAGTTTAAGTATAATTTGACATAAATGCATCAGATATAGGACCATTTCAAGCACATGCACATGTAGATAATGAAAATACATGTTTCTACTTGAGAACTGTGTATGTAAAATACATGAAGATAATGAACACAGATTTGAGATTTTTAGCATTAAATGAAAAAAAAGAACCAAGATACAATGCATAGTTGAGAGCTGTGTATGTAATCATGATAAAATCTCTGGTAAATGCAAAAAACAATAACGTGCCTAAACCTCAGACCTGGAAAATGGACTGTGAGCTTTGTTTCGTCTTCCTTGCTCTTTTCAGTAATAATCCCTTCCCACCAACTGAAAATTAGAAGCACCAACACAAGCAAATTGAGGAAAACATAAACAACTAGCAGAAAGAAAGAAAGTGTAGACGTACGATGAATAGAGAAGCATAAATCTCAACATTAAAAAATTTCAAGACAAAATAGAGGAAGTAACACTGATAACACTCATCACGTTAAGATGGGGACTTGTGTTCGTGGCATAATCAAATATTTCATGGATAGGAATAATTTGTGGATCATTAAAGCTGAACACCTATAATGAAGGCTGACAGAAAAACACAACACTCTGCCTCTACAAATACCACATCCCAGAAGTATCATTATTTTCCTAAACCTTTCTTGACAAACAAAATTGGTCACCTATCAACAATCCATTCATTTCAAAATTCAATAAGTCAACTTTCAGGGCAAATATCTAGGGAAGAAAATAAAGAATGCTTACCCATCAAGTCTCCAAGCATCTACATGATCACCAACAGACCACTCATACTTCCCTACAGCATCCCTCCGCCGCTTCTTTGTCCCTTCAGGGTTGATTGTTGCCATAGGATGTGGAATTCTTATTCTGGGAGCTTTGTTGCCATCAACTTCAAGTGGTATCCATTCCTTACGCTGACTAGAGCCTATATCAAGATTTGCAGATATAAAAAGTACATGGAAAACACACCACCATGCTTCAAATTAATCATAAAACAAAATATAATCATTTGCTCTGAAATGAAAGCTCAACAAATGTCAATTCGAAAAGAACCCATGATGCTATATTTTCTCCTGGTTAGAAGATGAGTCTTGTTTACCTTCGTCATGAAGATCCTTGTAGCAGACATACGCTTTACCATCCTTTAACTCCAGAACATGAGCAGAAAACCAAGCCCCTCTATGTCTATCATCGTCAGGTACCACCTAAATTTTTACAGTAACCAGAGACTCCAAACTGTAATTAAATCTATCCAAACAATTTGCTTAGATGTTCTAGAAACAAGTTAAAAGAAAAAACAATTAAAAACAACTGAATTAAAAGCCAAAAAGTCAGCAAGATAACAAAATTTAAAAAAAAAAAAATCCAAGATATCAATTGCCTGATACTCAACATTCTCAAGACAAAGAAAAGATTCTAACACCAGCAATTCCATCATACCTCAACAAGTGAATCCTTTGATATGCTATTCTCCAAAGAAATACTTGCCGAATGGTCTCTTTCATATATAATGGTTGGATCACTAGACAATGCATTACCCAGTCCATTACCTAATTCAAAAAATTAAAAATTAAAAAAATATAAAAATGAAAAAGGTTAGAATTTCACATGTTATCTCCCATAACAGGAAAGTTGTGCATGCTATTGAAGTCCATAAACCTGTGTAAATTTGCTCAACAACTAATAGAAGCTCACCAAGAGAAGATTTCCCATCTCCAGCAGAAATTTTCTGAACTTCATTGTGATTTGAAGGCCAGTCATTGACTTTTTTAGATGATGTATCTTGATTGCCAGAAAAATCTACATCCAGTTGCTCGGATACAATCTGACCGCTTGTTTTAATGGATCTCCCAGATGCTGAACAATGAACTTTAAAATAATTATCTGGACCAGCTTCTGCCAACTCACTTAATTTCACAGGTAAAGGATCCCCCATTGCAACAATAATTCCTGCTTGTGCTACAGCTTCTGCTGTGAGCTCTGCAGCTTTCAGTATAGCATCCAAATTTTCTGCTCTTTTTGTGGCAGCAGAAGCCGCTTCAACTCTTCTTCTGGATGCCTCACGCGCAGCAGATATTACTGAACTGGACCCATGGAACTTGTCTTTGCCCTTCAAAATCGATACAGGTGATAGCATGGTCAATTTTCTTCCCACATGGCTGCCAGCATCAGAACTCTTGGAGTTATTCCCTGTTTTGACCAAATCCAGAGCTTCATCTGCCATCATCTTAGCTTGTAAAGCTGCATCTGACGCAACCTTGGCAGCTGCAGCAGCTGCCTTTGCTACAGCAGCAGCAGCTGCTGCTGCAACAGCTGCAGAAGCAAATTTTTCTTCGCCTTCTGAAGCTAATCCCGAATTCTTCTGCAAAGCTAACTGACTCCATATGCCTTGGCTGTGCCTAACCGCAGTAGAAGCAAGAGCAGCAGCATCTTCTGCTTGTACCTTAGCCTGCTCAATTCTACTGTGTGTCTCTTCAGAAAGTATGGCACTCTGCTCAGTATTGCCACCACCTATTATCTGATAATGAGTTGGAGAGATAATACGAGATGTGGTAACCACAGGACCACTAGAAATAACTTTTGTTGGAGAGTTACTAGAAGAGGGCTGGACTGGAGAGAATGCAATACACTTAGGAACTGGAGTGACAGTAGCAGATTCGGACCGAGTTTGGGATGCCAGCAGAACAGGCTCAAGCTCTTCAGAGACTGTAGCTTTCTTCCTTTTTCTAGATTTCTGAACAGGCAATGGATTCTGGTTGTTCACAGAAGTTGTAGCCTTTCTATGTACTTCAATAGGCACAATTGTTGCCATTGAAGCACTAGAACCTGGGGAGGGCAGCAGAGCACTAGCAGTACCAAGCTGCATAGAGGTGCGTGAAGCAGATGAATCCCTAGTTGGTGTTACTTGAACTGTCACAGCTACTGGGACGGCTGAATATTGCGGGGTAGCATCAAGCCTTGAACATTGAGATGGGACAACTACAGATGCTGGATAATTGGGAGGAAACCAAGATAGGCCATTGCCCGAGTAATGCCTCATTTGTGATGATTGATAAGAATGCAAGGGTGATAAAGCTTGATTAAAGTCAAGGTGGGTGCCCCTTGGCATACTCGCCTGTAAACTATCACGAGCAGAGGTACTCCACAAAGGTGTCGGAAAAGATGATGAGCTGAATACAGCTGATGGTGCAAACTTGGTGACAGGAGGGTTATGGCTTTTGCTTTGAAGAGAATTACACCTTGTAACTTGCTCAGGAATTCTAACACCTGTAAGTTAACAATCACCAAGTGTTAAAATTAGCAATACTGATTAGAAAAAAGTCCAAAATTCAGAAATACAAAAAAAAAAAAAGGAACCAAACCAGAGCGAGAATGCAATGGGGTTTCACAGCCACTAAGGGGTGATTTCTGATTCTGAAACCGTTCAACTGCAACACACAACAAACCCTCCCAAGAGCCACGCCCCCCATCTGTTAGTTTACCAGCAAAAACCCATCAGAACCACCATACAACTAAAGAAAGACCCCCAAAATGCATGTGCGGAATTAAAATAGTATTTAGTAAACACAAACCGGTTTCTCCAAAAGCTGATACCATACAAGCCTCATCAGGCGGGGTTCCCTGACTGCACCAATAAAAGAGAACTCTTTAAAGGTGACTTGAGTCAAAAGATTTAATCAGCATACTCTTTAAATATGACTCACATTAGAGATCCATAAACAAATATTTGTGCACGCAATTGTACTTGTTGTAGATCTGTGAAAGGTTGGTAGAACAACGAGGCTGCAGACATTGAAGAGTTCAAATCAGTCAGATCAGATGTCTGAACAACTGGACATAAAACTTTCATGTTACCATCAGTACATGGATATTGTCTCATCTCTGAATGGATATCACTACTCATAGTTACAACAGTAATCATTGATGTACTGCATTGTTTGTCATCCTTTGCAGTTGTCTGTTTCAATGGTGGTGTTTCTTCAGTAGTCTTCCTATCAGCTGTGGTGGTTATTTCAGTGAAGCCACTAGATGCTTGTCTTCCATCTTCATGAATTGTTTTGGTACAAGTGTCATTTACTTCCCCTAATTCCGACTCAAAATGACTTTCCCGAGAATTCTTTGTAGCCGTCTGAAATTTTCATCAACAAAAGAGAGATTTTAGTGGCAGGTCCTCCATCAGCTATTAAAACAAAAAGTGAAGAATAATAATAAATAAAAGGAACAAAAATATCGTGGAATAATACCTGAGAAAACTGTGGAGGCTTTCTAGCAGGAGGTCTTGACTCATCATGACTCTTATCAGAAAGAACACCTACAGAACCAACCTCAACTGACAGGTTTCTATCATCTTCCGAAGCATTTTTCTCCTTGGAATCATTATGCACAGGTTCAGCACTACACAAACTCTTTCTAGTGTCAGAGGAAATACAGGGCTGATCATCTCTGACAGAGCCTGTTCTATCTGACAAATCTTTATTGCCCTTGTGCTGTTCCGTTATGTCTTTAGAAACTTCAATGCAGCTAAATGTTGCAGGTGAAACACAATCAGGGCCATACGAGCTTAAATTTTCAGCTCTAGATTCCAGTGAGTGCTGCTCAGCATCCACTGTTGAGATGGTAAAGGATTGAGGAGAGTTGTTGGTACAACAAATAAACTACTGATACAAATGAACATAAATTTCTACAGAACTCAAGATGTTGAGGGTGACAATAATGCAACACAAATAGCACAGGTTGAAATAAAAATAGAACTGTCAACTTTGCATCAACCATCTTCCTAACATCAGAAAGCCAGAACTAGGTATTCAAACAAAAGAAATGTTCCACACATCGTCTGTGCAAAATTGAATGAAGAAAGAAAAAGAAAAGCTAAACAAATGTCTTTAACTCTTAAAAACGAAATTTGAAAAACAGATGACTCAATTTCTGATTATGGCATAAGAATTTGGCTACAGCCATCATCACCTGAGGTTTCGTTCGCTTTGTTTGCCTGCTCACTTTCACATCTTCCAGGAGAAGATCGGCCTGCACAAGGAGAAAAGCACACTCTTTATTGCTCATCACAGCCAGTATTTTCCACAAAAGGAGAAGAAAACAGTTATTAAATGAAAAGGTTTCTCTCATTAGTTAGGTGAAAGATCTGCACTTCAACTTGCATTAGCAGAAGCAGGGAGAGCGAAGACAAAGAAAATTCTGTGTCTCTTAGAGAAGGATTCTTAATGAATCAAGTTTACCATTCAATTGCACAATGGCAGAACATATAACATTACTCTTATTCACCAGATGCCATACTCAATTTTGCTCCAAGAATCATAAATTTCACCAAGTGTTTCACCAATCATAAATTGCATTGTTATTGAGTTTCCATAAGTGACTCGTCTACAGGAAATTGAGAACCTTTTTGGTTCCTCTGATTTATATTTCATGTGATTTTCCCATTTCTAGTTTTCTATTTACTAACTTTTTGCTCTCTTTGAATAGCACTTTTTTAAAATGATTTTCAAAATTTAAGATAGAATAGATTTATTAAAGACAATATGCTTCTGTTTTCAGTTTTCAGTTTACAGTTTCTCACTTCTGAAAACATATTATTCATAAAAAATATTATCTTGCATTAAAAAAATAAGTTCATTGAAAAAAGAGGACTATCCAAATAGAATATATATATATATATATATGGGAAAATTAAAATAAATAAAAAAACAGAGAAAGAGAGAAAGAGAAATCAAAATCAGCAAAAATACACAAACATGAAAATAAAAACAGAAAACAAATCAGCCAAACAAGTTCTCCAAGGGAGCATGATCACCAGAGATTGCCATAGAAAATAGAAGCACCCATCCATGTTCAATATTACTTTGGTTGTGTATGTCTAACTATCCTTACCAGAATGATCCACCGGAGTCTGTGATGTAGCTACTTGGGGATTTGCATCAACCTTCAAAATCATCATACATGTCACATCTTCCTTGTCCACCTGAACCATATCTGATGTGGGTATAGATGATATTATTTGCTTTGGTTCTGAAACCACATCAATGACATGAGTTTCCTCAGAATGTGACTTGCAATTATTTGTTTCTTTTTTTAGAAAAGTAGAGTAGACACCTGCTGCAGGAAGACTAGCAACTGCACAAAATATAGATTAGCACTAGCAATCTAAGCATATGACTGATGCTATCCACACATAATGAACTAAACAAAGAACAATATGATGACTATATGGACAGATGAAGAAACAAATTATCTATAAAATTACCTGATTGAACATGAATTATTTCCTCTACCGGCAGACCAACCATGGCAACAGGATCAGATACTGGCTTCTCCAACATCTGGGCCTCAGCATTACTCAGCGCAGAACATGAGCTTTCTGAAAAGTTCACAAGTTTTTCATTTTGTTGCAAAGGTGATTCTGTTTCTCTATTTTCTAAGAAAACAAATAAATAGAATATGTTCAGAGTATAATGATGGGAATTTAATAGATAATGAAATTAACAGCAGTATAAAGATTAAATTTCCAGCTTTAACAATTGAGAAATTCATTTAATTTTCAGAACTACCTGTCACATTCTGAACCATATTATTGGTCAATGAGTCATTCACCACTTCTAGCATTGCATTATCTTGAATTGCAGCTGGTATAAGATTTGCCTTGCCCAAAACAATGGAAGCATTACTATCAGCACTGATGCTACCAGAATGGATAGATGGTTGTGTGCACTCGGGAACAGAACACTGATGGACAGTTGCTTGAATATCACAAGGCTCTACTGCTAATTTATCTTCACTATACATTCCAATAGATTTGTGGCTGGGGGAAGATAACATAGCTGAATCCGTATCATTCACTAAAGTAGCTGAAGAAGATTTATCCGAAAGAACAGTTTGTGGTAGATCTGCAGTATCTTCTGTCTCAAAAGTTCCATCTGCAGCACATTTTTCTCCATCAGTAGATGCAACTTTTAACAGAACAGAGTCCAAATGTCTAGTTAACAAGCTATCAACATTTTTCACTTCAGGACCCACTGAACCATGTCTCTGTTCATTTGAGGAATGCTGTTTACCTGCCTCTGCGCTAATATTGTTATCCTTGATTTCCACAATTTCAGTGTCATGGTTTTCTTCAGCTGCTTCCATTGCAGTTTCAAGCTTTACCTCCATTCCATGTTCATCAGCCGGTTTCACATTTTCAGTGCACACAATATTTTCACTGCAGGAATTATCTTTTGGGTAACTTTCTTGCAGATCTTGTCTAACATCTTCAAGTTCAGTTCTGCAAGATCTATCTGCATTTTCTTCGTTGCTGGTTTCAACAGAATGAATTTCAATATTCCTACCTCCTTCCATTGCAAAATCAGGCATCTGCACTGTCCTCGTAACAGTGTCATCACCAGAATCACCATCTTTGTTGCAAGTTTTTACTGGGTGCACAATAGCTTCAAGCAATTCATCAGGGTCCCCAGGAAATGTAGACTCGCTGCATCTCTTTATCAATAGGACTGATGGATCTGGGCTTGCCTCTGAACAAGAAGAGCTCTTGACACCACCAAGGGTGCTATCAGCTGCACACCTTTCAGACAACTCATCATTCAAATTAGCATCACCATATTTATGCTTCAGGGAATCATTCTTTTTGATAAACTTCAGGGAATCATTCTTAGTTACAGGGATATCACCTTCTTTCTCCATTTCCTTCCCAGATGCCATCAGATTTCCAGAAGATAGAGCATCAGTGTTGGCTTGAGCACTACAAGTATCGGGATCAGGGGTTTCACTATCAATTTTTGCAACACATACATGATCATCATCTGCAGTCTTCTCCAACAATCCACCATCTGTAGAATTTTCTATCTGAGCCGTCTCAAAAAAATCCCCAGCCACTGCCACACATTCTAGGGGGGCATCATCTGAAGATGCAGTTCCCTTCCTATCATTGGTGCATTGCTCAGCACCAGACTCCCGATCAGAGCTGGATCTTTCACCAATGGAACCTGCATCCATGTCCACACCAGACTTTTCTCCTTCAGAAGTTTGAGCCAGGGCATCAACCTGAGACTGAACTGTGATTGAACCGTCATTAATGCCTGATAAGCTTTTTGGACATTTATCTGGAGGTAGTGCTGGATCAATCTTTATGATATCATCCATATTATAATAGGTGTCTGTACAGCCTTTTAGACCAGTCAGTTGATCACGACCCACCTCTTTGATGATAGAACCATTATTTATCATTTCATCTCCTCCAACAGATTTCAATAGCATTTCAACAGATTCGGATGATGTAGCCTCAGACCACACATTGTTATGTCTTGAAATGGAGCAAGATTCAGCAGCACTTGAAGTAAAATCCAATGCACTACTTCCAGAAGAAAAATTTTCAATCCAATTGTTCTCTTGACCTTGTATTCCAAGAAAACACTCAGTTTCAACTAAGGGATCAAACCTAAGATGGACATCAAAGTGATCATCAAGATCAAGTTTTGGCAGAGAAAAAGGCTGTAAACTTGATGGAAATCTATTGTTGTCCTCTCCAACTAGTTGAAAGTTCTGGCTTTGAAAATCATTGTCATCATAATCCATGGGTGTATCCCTGCAATAAGAAAGATAATAATAGAATAAATACTAAGTTCACAAATTATATAAACAACAAGGACTCCCATGATGAAAACTTGAAATTATATACAAGACCGAACAAATCAATTCTCCATCCACACTCATGCCAATAGTCAGATCTTAATAAGAAACAATCCCATACTAAATTTGTGCAGGCATCAATGACAAAAGACAACTTTGTTGACCATAACAGGAATTTCAAGGAATAATAAGCATAACCATTACATCCAAAATAAAAACCTCACTTCTAGATGAGAAACCATGAGAATGGCAAGCACAGCCACTTATTTGCATAACTTGTATTGTGAGCATACAATCTACCATAGCAGATAGAACCAAAATTAATATTACTAGGATAAGTGAATTTAGTGAAAACCATAGATATGACCATTGTCTTAATGGGATAAAAACATTTTTTATTTATAAATATAGTAATTCACATAGTTCATAAAGAAACAAAACTACCACAAAATCGAACAAAAGGATTTAAATTAGATTGGAATTCAAATTAAAAGCACAAATGATTTATAAAATCAGGAAAACCACATGAGAATTCAAAAATACCACTAAAGATCTAAGAATATTTTAAAAAATAGGAAAGATTGTGATGTTTTTAAAAATATCTCAAGGAAAGTTGGTTGCTACACTCTCCCAGGAGGAGAGGTTGAGGTTGTCTGAAGCATGCTTCTACCAATATAATATAATATATATATAGGGGGTGACACAATCGGGCTGACCGCAAGTCCAGTTGCCTGATTGTATCTATATATATATATATATATACATATATATATATATATATCTTTATGTATATATTTTATATAATTATTATATACATAAATATAGATATGGATATATATAGTTAATATAAGATATTATATATAAAAATATATATATTATAATATATATATGTGATACAATCAGGCGCATTTGCGGCCTGCCTGATTATATCACTACTTTATATATATATATATATATATATATATATATATATATATATATATATATATATATCTTTTTTTTAATTAATATGGACAAGCCATATATATATGGCTTGTCCATATTAATTAAAAAAATAAGAAAGATTTATGATGCTTTTTAAAAGATAAATAAAAGATAAGATAGATTCAAAAAACAATAAGATAAGGAGTGGACTGAGATAAAAAGGAAAGAAATTTAGATTGTAGTATTAGAATCTAAAAATAATATTATTAGAAACCAAAAAACAGAAGTCCTGTCTACACCTGCGACATAATGTACGTATCACCCAGGAAAATAAAAAAATGATCTGTCCACATTTATAAAAAAAAGAGATAAAAAAAGATTTATGATGCTTTTCAAAAGATAGATAGATTCAAAAAACAATAAGGAGTGGACTTTCAGGAAAAGGAAAAGAAATTTAGATTGTAGTATTAGAGTCTAAAAGCAATATTATTAGAAACCAAAACAAAAAGTCCTGTCTACACCTGTTAGATATGATCAAGAGACTGAAGGACACGCGGTGCATGTATCACCCGGGAAAATGGTCGAGAAGGTTGACAATTTAAGGATTTGTTTGGATAGATGGACGTGGGAAGAAGTGTCGATAGAGATATGGACATACCTTAACTATGTCACCAATTTTTATTTGTAGACTGTGAAAGATTTTTCATCAATATTAATCGCCTTCATCCTTACTATTTCTTGTAGATTGGCAAGATTGCTAGTGTGTTCAAGATAAATTAAGCAAAATGTTTCCAGTAAATGTCATTGTAGAGCTGAAAATTTGTTATAGAAATGTCATAAGCAATTAGGATGGGTACACTGACATGGAGAATGAAGTGCCATGAAGTCATTAAGAAGACATCAAATATCTGAGTATCCATGTGTCTAACAAGAAAAATTAATTATGAGATGATTTAATTACTGTTCAGGATGCTAGCCACAGTACACTAATTGGAGAGGCCAGGCAGTAAGAGGACACTTAACTAATGTATGAACTTTTTAAGACAAAATAGGTGCATTGAAAAGACTGTTAAATCTTGTCTGGAGACTCATGATAGATACTAAACTGAGGCAAAAAATAACTTAGTGCAAGGCTGACAATTACCAACAGGGGCATGAGATCTCAGTAAATTACAATCCAAGTCAATAACCACTATAGATTCCCATTTAATGCATTGTCAAAACAACCATTAAGTGGTCCTTATTTCATTCAAAAAGGTATTCAGGAATTCAAGTCAAGACCACTGCAGATCACAGTTACTACCTTCTGAGAAGATGAATCCAATAACAGTGACAAAAGTAGAAGAGTAAGGCCACAAAAGTCAAAATACATGAAAACCATAAGTCTGCTGCAGTATACCAAAAATTATCTTCTTGAGATTAAGTCATGTATTAAGTTGTACAAAATCTATAGGAGTACATCCCAATATGACTGCGTTTATAAACTCTAGCTAGAAACAGTTTCCTTAGTACATACTGAGATAATAACCAGCTAGTTAACAAAAATAACACAACGGGGAAGAAACTGAAGCACTATCAAATAAAATAGAACTTAAAACTAGGTAGCTAGAAGGAGGTTGCAGATAGAGCATATGGGTATCAAATCAAAAAAACCCTAGGTAGAATTGTAAGAAGTCAATAGAACTAGAAATTAAGTACACCGAAATTTCAACTTGAGAATATACAAAAGCACAATAGAAAAAGATATCTAAAGAAATTGTTAGTATTTTCCAACAAAAAATTCCCCCACTCAAACATTAGGTAACCAAGAAGACCACATCATGGCCGGAACACTAATCAACAAGGAATTCAAGAAAATCCCAAAACTTGCACGAAGTTATCATCTTGCAAGTACACCCTACTTCATCCTATAAGAAACTAGCATCAGAAAATCAAAAACATGAAGAAAGACCAGATAATAGCCCAAAGCTTCTACTCAAGACTCCGTGAAATGTAGCAAAAATCAAACTTACAAAGTAGAATTCAGCTAAGCCGCCGCCATATCCATGACCCTGCTCAAAACTTTACCAAAATACACGTAATCTCATACTTCCCATCAAAACCCTAATTTTCAAAATCAAGACAATTGCGAACCCTAAACAAAACGAAACTCCAGCTATTTGCGATCCAAAGCATCCCCACCAGGAACCCTAATTCACCTCCAGCAACAGCCCACCAAATCCAGCCACAGCTCACCACTACCGAATCACAGTGAAGCGCGGGCGGCGGGCCAGACCAAGAATCAGAGAAACAAAAGAAAGGAAGCAAAAGAGTACCAAAGAGAGAAAGCCTATAGTGCTCCCACCCTCCATCCGGAGACGGAATCTCGTCCGTTCACCAACCAAGCCCCAAATCCAATGGCGATGCGCAGGCTCATCTCCCGAGACGCCCCAGAGCCATCCCTGGCGCACAAGCACCAGCCACGCGGCCTTCTGCCATAGATTCCGTTGCCGTCGGGTGCTTTCGAAGCCAATAGGAGGGCTTTCCGGCGGATTCCGCGAGGGTTTCGAGCAAGCGAGACACGAGAATGCTAATAGAGAATGAAACCTTTCGCCTTTTTTCCTTATATTTTTGAAATTTTTTTTTGCGTTCTTTTCTTTGTCGCACGAGTTGATTGGCCTATCGGTGATGGGCAGCAAAATTTATGGGCTTAGCTTTCACTTTAATAACGGAATTGCCATTCAATGCACGATATTAGGGATGGCAATGGGGCGGAAGCGAGGCGAGGGGCGGCAGTTTCTACCACCACCGCCCCACCCAATAGTAGCGTGCGCAGGGCGCCTTGAAGCCCTTGAAGGCGAGCTGGGCAAATCTTGCATTTAGGCCATGGGAACGAAGAAATTCTGGAATTAAACTCAAATAAAATAAAAACTTAAATCAGAATGTAAAGCATTTTGATATACAAACTTGAGAAGGGTGGGAAAGCGGTAGTAAATTTCAAAGCTTCAAACAAAACTTAGGTATAAACCCTAAAACTATATAATCTAATATATATATAAAGGTATTTTTGTATTTTTTAGTAGTGGGATTTTTAAGGGCCTTTGCGCCCAGCTCCACCAGAGTATTTTTCAGGCATCAGAATCGGTTGAAGCAACGGATGATTAGGGGATTATAATCCCTACACGATATGCACGTGTTGGCATTTCTCTGGGTGTGGGCCAAGTTTAGCCCAAACCCAAATGAGAAGGAGAGAAAAAAACATATTTAAAAAATCAATTTTGATACAAATATAAATTTTAGGAAATTCTTCCGAATTATCCAGCACTCAAAAAAAAAATGTACTTAATTTATAACTATCAGATCCGGGATATGTGGTTGAGATTTTTCAATTATTTAAAAAACATATTTAAAGTAAAAATATTTTTTAATTAAATGATATAGTTAATGTAAATTGGTAAGTAAGTGTAGTGTGACAAATTATTAAAAAAATATGTATTGTTTATTAAAAAATAATTATTTGTCAGTCACCTGACACACTTTCTCCCATGCATTAGTTTTTTTATCATTTTTTTCACCCCTCTCTCATTTGCTAATTTATTTTTATCAATTATTATTTCCTTTCATAGGATGACATAAATTCCTTATTGGGAAATTATCTATAGTTCTCCTGACACCGCTTTTGTTTCCAAAGTCAAACACACACAAACACTAAATAATAAATAAACACCTCAAAAACCCCAAAATAATTAGGCTACTATTTTAAAAATCAATAGTGAATTAACTATTCCTTATTCATTCAGATGATTTGTTTGACTTGTTTTTTATACGAAGCAATGAACATTTAATGGCATTATGATTCCATAAAAAATGAATGATAATAATTTTTTAGTATTCATAAAAAATATGAGAATGATTTTTACAAACCTATAGTCTAGGTTGACAATCAATAATCTAGAAAGTTTTTGGTGATGTTTTGTTTGGCAACAATTATAGGTAAAAAAATAAATATCCAATGTTATTTGTGTTTTTCATTGGGGATTGCTTAGTTGCATAGTGGCATCTAAGGAAATATAGACATTTGCACATGCATGTTAAAAGATTAATGAATTTAAACAATTATTTTTCCTTTATAAGCAATGTGCTTTTTTTTAACATGAGAATTCATTGTTTGGTTGGGGTTTTGGAGAGAGTGAAGTAAAGGGAGTTATCCCTGTTTTGGTTGGACTTAGCCTTCGTTTGATAGGGGGATATCCCCTGGAATATCCCTATGTGCACTATTCCAGTTTTTAGGGCTTTTTTATTCATCTGATTAAAATCATTAGACACATTAACAACACTCCATTCTATCAACAGCACAGTTAAAAGATGAAAATACCCCTCACAGGTGGCACCCCATTACTGGTTGGATGAGTGTATGTCCGTTGGGAGTTAACTGTAGCCCTACCCCTTTTCTCTTCTTCATGAGCAGCGCTAACCCCTACACTCGCCGCCAGATCACTTCCTCACCATCCAAGCTTCTCACCATCCAAGCAAGCTCCTCCTCTCTGAGAATTCCGAACTACGCTGCTTACATTCTGCCAGCCCCCTTTTCTCGGTCTTCCCAAGTCAATATCGATTTGAATTTGTGGTTTTGAGCCTTATTTGGATTCACGATCGTCTTCGAGCACGAGCGTTACATGGATCGGATGGACGAAGTCGATTCCTAAACGTTCTGAAGGTATGTTTAAACAAAGATCTAAGTTTTATTCTTTGATTTTGACATTTGAATTGGAGTTTAGTAGCAGTGCTTGATGCACTGACAACTTTGTTGTTCTATATAATCTAGAAAACAAAAGTTGCTCATTCATTGAAAAAAAAGAAGAAATTCTTAGAAGAACCTCACAGATTCTTAAATGTAATTCTTAACAGAAACTAGGAATGAGAATGACATGGAGCTACATTTATTTTATTACTGAAATATGTATTCCTTTGTCTAGTTGAACTTATATAACCGAAAAGCATTTCCCGTTCCCATCTTCTGGTTATTAGTCTTTCCAGTATCTCTTGCAAACCTTGATCTGTCAGTGATTTTGGATTTCAAATCTATTCTTCAATGATTGTTTGTGTTACTACGTTTTAAATTCAAAGAACTCTGGACCAAACATATTTATTCTTCAAACCAAGCATGTGCTCTGTCAATGATTCTGGTCTTCAAATTTATGCTCTGTTTGGAGTAAACCTTTCAAACCAAGCATGTGCTCTGTCAATGATTTTGGTCTTCAAATTTAATCTTCAATGATTGTTTGTGTTATTTGTTTTTAATTCGACAGAACTCTCCTGGAATTGTAAATATAACATTGCTTGTGTTTATAGTGGTGGCATGAGCATTTTCTTTCACTAACCCTCACCTGTGCCTTCACATTTGTTTGATACCAGTTCATCTATCGAAACCAATATCGATGCAGGGCATGGGACAGGGAAGCAAGACAGTGAACATATGGCAACTCGAAGAAGCACTATCCCAGCCAGAAGTGCAGAGGATGCCGCGAAGAAGCAACTGTCCCCTGACAATGATGAATTACTTGTGAAACTGTTGTTGGAGGAATGCGCCGGAAATAAGACGTGTTCAGGCTCATTTAGCCCTTCAGCGTGGGCTCGAGTATTTAATGAGTACGGTAATACAACCAAAGAGGACATCATGGTGCAGCAGTTGAAGAGTAGGTGGAAGACCTTAAAGAAGTTGTACATATTGTGTAACACCCGCCCCGAAATAAATAAGGATTTTTATTTATTTATTTCCATAATTTATTAAATAGTAATTTAATATGGTAAACGATGAAATTTGAGAAAAATTTCAAAGGGGATTAATCCATATTTAATCAAGTACTAATTAAATCAGATTAATTATCGAGGAAAGAAAATAGACAATTTAAAATGGAGAATTGTAACGCCCCGGTTTTCTTAATAATTATTAGTTAATTCTCAAAGAATAAATCGGGGTGATTTAAAATGTAAATAAAGATTTAAGTATTTAAAATAATACAAATGAAATGGAAAGTAAATTAAATGGGTCCATATTTCCGTCTTATTGGGCCAAGCCCAACCCAACCATTTAAATTGGTAACCAAGTAGTAAAGTGTGACAATAATGAGAATTAATGGAGACAAATGGTTGGCATGTGACAAATAGTATAAAGTGACAAGTTAAAATAATGCAAGGTTTAAAAGATAGGAAAAGTAAGGTAATGGAACTAAATAATATGAGCTATTGTTATTAGAAATGGGAACTTCAATATGATTAAATAACTAAGGTTAAGGTGACGAATAAGAGGGTTGGAGAATTCAAGTTTAATGAAGGAAATAAAACATTAGGAGGTGTGACATGATTTACTATTAAATCAAGAAATCATGGGATAAAAGAAAAGAATAAAGTGAGGGGCTAAATGGTAAAAAGGGCTAACACTCAAATCTAAATCCCTTTTAATCCCTCTTTTCTCTCTCTCTATCACTCCCTTTTCTTCTTCTTCTTCTTCTCACCCTTTCACGCCCGCTTGACGCCGCTCCACCGGCCGAGCCTCGCCTCGCCCGAGCCATCCGCTGCAGCCACGCGCCAAGTCCCCGGCCACGCCTGCCTTGTCGCGTCGCGTCGCGCCAGCCGCCTTGTGCCCAGCGCCCTTGCCGCCAAGGCCACCTTGCGGCGCTGCACCGCTACAACTACGCGTAGCGCGCCGATACGCCACGCCCGCGCAGCGCGGCAAACTGCTGCGCGCAGCGCGCCTTGAAGCCGACCATCGCAGCTAGCGTGCGGCACATGTTGCCTGCGCACCGCATCGCCTTGACCACTGCCGCGCGGCCGCGTAGCTCTTCCACGCAGCGTAAAACCAGCCACCGTTGCCGACTTGCGACGCCGCCCTGTCATCACTCCACGATTGTAAGCCTCAACTTGGGGGATCATTACATTGTTTAATAGACTAGTTAATGGATTTAATTATGAGTTTTAGTGCAGTGAAATGGAGGGGCTATACTTGAAATCAAGTTGTATTTTGGGGGTGTAAAGATTGTGAAATGAATGTGCTTGATGCCTTGGATTGTACCTTGGATGAAGATGAATTCCATATGTTTTAATTGTTATTATGGATGAATGATTGTATGAAATTCGGGGCCCTAAATATGGGGAGAGTGCCGCCAATTTTTCATGAAAACTCTAGGTATAAATGCTTATTAGTATTCATGGTAACATACCTAATTGTACAATGCTTGATTCCTTTGGTAGAAATACATATTAGAGAGAATGTCATTGTCAATGGATTTATGTTTGTATAATTAGAACCTTAAAGGTTCATGGATGTTATGTCTTGTTTTAGAAATGAGTATACCCATATAATTGTTTGATGAAATGCCTCTATGAATTTGGTTGTATGAAAACTAATGTTATAAGGTTGGAATGTTATGGGACATGCATGTGATTGATTGAGTTAACTAATTGTAAATGTTGTAGATGTGGAGAGCATGAATGTTTGTACAATTAGGGAGCTTAGAAATAAGAGGGGACTATGAAATGTGTTTTGAAAAGCAATGTTACCCATCTTGTAGTTGTAAAATGCCTCTGATGGTTATGTGGTTTAATTGAACTTGAGCTATTAACCCTTGTTGTTGTATTAAGAATAAAGCGTGCCTATGTATTGTTTGAGAAATGCAAGTATTGGATTCCAAGTTTAGGAATTTATTGAAGAGAATTGAACTCCAAGTGAAAGGAATTTGTAGAAATTCATCATGTGGCACTGCAGAACATGGATTTTTGTTCATTTTTTTAGGGCCGTATAAAGAGATGATAATGAGCCCAATTATGATGGAAATGAAAGACAATATTATGAATATAATATACGGGAGATTGGAATGGAATGGTGAAGGTTTGGAGCTTCAATTTGAAGTTCCAAGTTCATATTTTATATGGATTCTTTGTAGCTACCGTATAGAGAGTGAACTATAACTCAAATGTTTTAAAAAGACTGAATTTGATTCCGATCGTCCGATAGTTGGTGTACATTTAAACTAATAAAATGAATGCGGGAAGGTGTCTAAGAGCCGGATCCATCGGTTATAAAATTAAAGCCGACATTTCGGTAAACTCCACGATTAGGAGTAATTAAATGCATGTAATGCATTCAAATTATTATGAAATGTTATATGATGAACATTTACCATGTTTAGGAGCGTGGTAGAGACGGTCTAGGACCGCATGGGAGTACTCGGGCCGAGTAGGCCTAAGGCCGAAAAAGGTAGGATGTCCCTTGGTAATGCTGTGAGTATTTCTAACTCATAGTATTCTCTTGATTCTTGTTGTTGTTGTGCTAGATGGATGTTGGAGTCCATCTTTTTTGATACTACTCTGTCTATCAATGTTATGCTAACGCATTGCTTAAGTTGTATACTCACGATTAGATTTGCTCTTGCTTTGGAGTGTGATTCTATTTACGCTTTGCTTGAGCTTTTTGATATTGCTCTGCTTTCGGTCACATTGACACTCGGTTTGATTATTCCTTTCTCCTACCACAGCGGTGATTTGGTTCTAGCCGGGTAGGCTCATGGCAGGAGGTTTGTGAGTATTCCTTCCTCCAGCACTTTGATTTTTGTACCCTTATTTCCTCGAGAGGTTCCCAATATATATTCGAGATGGTCTTCCTCATATATATTGGTTTTATATCTCGAGGGGATTATTGCTATCATGTTTTCAAATGCGTATTTAAGTAGAGTTTACTCCTTAGATACGTATTGGCTTCCGATCTCGATGAGATCTCTGATCATTGTATATTCAAGATGTTGCTACCTTGGATATATATGTATACCTGTTGTTAGGTATTAGTACTATCAATCTCTTACTTTCGGGCATGATACATGGACGGAGACACGGCGGTGTATAATATCGGCGCGAGAGCCACAGCGGGAGGCGTATAATATCGGCCACGAGCGCTTGGTGCTCCATGACGGGAGACCGGTAGAGGGTGTATAATATCCGGCCACGAGCACTTGATGCTCCAGACGGAGACCCGGCTGGAGGGTGTATAATATCAGCCACTTTGGCTCGATCGAGGCGGTATTTTACGGCCATGTGCACATGTATGCTATAGCGTAGCTCGGCTTAGAAGGCGATCTGGAAATGGTGTCGTAGATGTCGTGAACATCTTAGTATCATATATGCGAGAGGTTGAGTACATACGTGGATTTATCCACTTTCACGAATTTGTTATTTGCTTGTGATGTTATTATTGCATATTTGTACTTCTTTTATTTACATTTCTTTCCTAGTGGCTTCGCCACCTTTATTGATTTATTTGCGATCCCTAAGGCCTTTCTTTGGCTCATGCACTTGATGGATGTTTTCTCGGGTGCCAATGAGGAGTAAGTCGAGGACTAGATGAGGACCTTGCGAGGTAGCTAGGGCCGGAATTCGGGAGAGAGCTTCAGCGGGGAATGACCTGCTAGCGATGGGGATATGTTGAGGCTGAGGTTTGCGAGCCTCTATTCCTTCTGAGTGAGAGTTGTCATTCGGGACACGCTAGGAGTTTTGTATAAAACCTTACTTATATTTTTCTTCCACGATTATGTAATTTTAAACTCTATTTTGATTATGCAGCTTGTGTTACTTAGCCTTGCGTGCTTCTAGGGCGACCCTATAAGCCTTGACGTTCTCAGCGTCTTGTAGAGGCCCGGGATCCGGGTTCGGGGCGTGACATATTGTATTCATCCTTGGTGACCAAGAGTGGATGGTCGTGCGATCATGACAATCATCGGCCAACTCCTGGCTGCCCGACTGTATGGGAAGAGATTATTTTGTTTGGAAAATGTTGAATTGTAAAATAAGTTTTGGGAAATCATGAAATTCAACAAGGAATACAAGGTTGCTCGAGATAAACCTTTCCCCTTGTTTTGGAAGATCCACGAACTTGCTGGTTCGTCATTTCTGCAATTGGCAATACGCATAGTCACACGGGTTCTTGGTGAAGTCTGAAGACACTCCTATAGTAGAAGTACAAGAAAGCAGTTAAATTTGGGGATGCCCAGCGGAAAAGCGGTAGAGAACAACCACGAGAGAAAGCGGTGGCCGGGTATAAAAGTTTCACGGCAAGGATTATGCTTCGAAGCGGTTCTAAGAGGAACGATGCAACTCGAGCACTCTTGGGACAAAGAAGAGAAGTCGAAACAAGCGTAGGAAATGGTGGAGAAATTGGTGGATCCCGAGCACGCGAAGGGTATTATCGGGAAGAACTCAAAAGCAAGGATGATATGTGCTCATATTGATTGCGTTGACCCGAGTTGAAGACCTTGCACGGACATCACGATGAGGAGGTACATTTTATAGCGGGCAAGGCATTGAGATCCCGCAAAGAACGTATTTTCTTCATGAAAATGCGGTCATCTGCTCAGTCGTATTGGTTGCGCGCACAAGTGAAGGAATGGCACGATCAGGTATTTCCCTTGACAAAATAGTTTTTAATAGATTTCATTTCGGATTTGGTTCTCACAAAACTTGTGCTTCAAAATCAGGCTTAACGGCATAGCTGGTGCTTCCACAAAACACTGTAAGTGATGTTTGTACTTGAGTTACATGCCATTGATGCCCTTCCATTCAAAAAGTAATCTTTTTCTTTGTTAAGCTACTGTTCTACCCTTTTTTGCTATTAATATTGCTCCAGTAATCATGAAATGTTAGTGGAAAATGATAATTCTCAAAATTAGTTTGTCATTAGTGAGATAGATGTATAATGAGATAAAACGATTTGAGGCATTGATCAATTTTTCACATATCTTTCTTGATTGACTTAAGTGATGTTTGTACTTGAGTTACTCTCCATTGATGACCTTCCATACAATTTGTACTATTTTTCAATGTTAAGCTGCTGTTCTACTTAAATTTGATGCTACTATTGCTCCATTAAACATGAAATGTTAGTGGAAAATATCACTTCTCAAAATTAGTTTGCCATTGGTTAGATAGATGCATAATGAGATAAAAATTTCTGAGGCATTGATCAATTTTTTCACATGTCTCTCTTGTTTGACTTAAGTAATGTGTTCATTTCTAATCTTATTCAATCTTGTATGACCACTCATCCGCCTTAACATCCTCATTTCTTCCACATTCATCTTATTAATATATTGAACTTTACACATTCATTCAACCTAAAATATTAATCATTTGTGGTTAACAAAATTTTTAGTCCAACTTGCAATTTTTGTCAAGTAGTCACCAAAAGAATTTAAAAAAATCACATGTATTGTATGATTCACATGCGAACATGAAAACCTACCGGTGAGATTTGCTTTTAAAGCTGTATTTTTGGTTCACAAATTTTTAATGCATTCATAGCACATGAAAACCTACTAATGCAATTTGCCATTAATCACGCAATATAATTTTTGTTACCATTTCCTATCTAGTTTTACATATTTCAATTGTTTAATTGAGACAATTTTTTCAATTGTGCTAATCATGTTGTACTTGGGATTATAAGACAAATTCTTTTACTCTCTTGCAACTTATTGCTTCACTTTGTTCAAGACACAAAAGTTTGATTCATTTGTTCTACAAGAGTTCACCTGCACTAATCAAAGGCTGTCTGTTGCCTTGTTGGCTTAAATGTACAAATAGTTCCCTTTCACATTAAGAACAACTATTTGGATTTAGGCCATTTTATTTTTATTTATATGTATATATTTATGAACATGTCAATGATGTCAATGCGTTATGATGATCACATACTAAGAGAGTTCTCATATTGACTATATTGTCTTGATGAAAAACAATAACATGAATAAGAAGTAGAAGTGAATCTATCAATTCTCGATACCGGGAAGCAGAGAATCTCACAATGTTAAACCTAAAATATATAGCTAAAGAGGTAGATGACTAACTTGATCGTAAGTGGAAGCGGTTTGTGCTATCCATGCTCAAGATTACTTTCAAAGCGGACATTTATCGGACAATGGGCTTAGCGAGAAGTCACGAGGAATGGAATAATAATTTTCATGCAAAAAAAACAAGTCGTATGTTATTGTATAAAATAAATATATGAAATCTTTCCGTCACCCAGAGAAGAAATAGAAAGTATGTTTACCCTATCTCTGTAGTCACATCTTCGTAATTGCCTTGTCTAGTTCTTTCCATGCTACTGATCATATACAAACCATTACTTACAAACAATCAATTATTGCTGGATGCAAACACAAGGCTAAGTTTTATGAAGTGATGACCTGTCAAAAGTAGAAAACACTTTAGCTTTCTCTATAGTTACACTTCAAAAACCTTGCTTACTAGGGGAAATTTATTTTTTATTGAGTTTATTATTTGTTATGAAATTATTATCAGAACAAAAAAGCTCCCTGGCCAAGTTGATGGTAAATCCAAAAGTAAAGCTATTTTTTTGTAGCTGATTATTCATCTATATTGGAAATGTGTTACATGTATTAGGAAGTGAATGGTACTTTTTCATTGGTCTAATAAGGGAATAATGTAGCATAGGTTGTCTGGTACAACCAACTCTATAGCTCCAATTCACTTTGTGTATTTTACCAAGTTCATCGAGATATGCATGTAGGTCACGGGTTAGAGTCGTAGAAACCACCTCTTGCAAAAAAAAAAGCAGGGTTAGGCTATGTACATAGACCTAAGTCGTTCAACTCTTCTCCGGACCCCGCACATAGCGGGAGCTTTGTAGCACTGGGCTGCCCTTTTTTTCATCAAGATATACCTGTAGCAGATGTGTTATGACTGTTCACATGAGGTTCTCTATGTTGAAGACTCCAATGATTGTATGACTAAATTGACCTTATGGAAATTGTAAGTATTTATGTGAAGTTGGAAACAAAATGATTCTGTTCTATGTTAATTTCTCATGTAGATTTCACCCTTTAGTCATAAATATAAGTATGATATATACACCTTTATGGATCAATTTGAGCTTGCTTAGTTTGATTGTTTGTGATAAATTTGGGTTAGCTTTATATTTAACTGCAGTTCAAGAATTTAAGGTTTGGTATTCCCAGCCAAAAAATGGACAAGATGCTCAGTTTTCAGTGATTGATTATTGCCAATGAGTTCTTGTTAACACATTTCATGCAGCTAGCTATAAGGACTTTCAGTGTGCCCCCTTTGACATTATTAAATTTTGTTCAATTTTTTGGGATTTCTCAAAGTGAAGTTTGTATCCACATTGGGGTGGCTAATGTAGCCACTCCCAATTTTATTAGAGACACTTGTTTGGTTTATTCTCTGAGCTTGTGCAATTTCATCTACTCATGATTCATTTATTATAAATACACTGCCTAATTTAAGCAACCTTACAATCATGGAGTTTTGTTGATTAAATCTTGATAGTTGTTTCTCTACCTATGCCAATCTTCATTTTATTTGTTGTTCTAGATCCATTCTTCAATATTTGTAAGTAATTTTCTTTTCTTCTTTTCTTAATTGAGTGGTTGGTTGGTTGGTTGGTAGGGTGTAGTATTTTTCTTTCTGATTGGTTGTTGGTTTTTTATATTTCAATTTAGCATGTTCTTTTTCCCTGGCATATGTTTCTTATCCAGATACACTAACATGCTCTCATCCCCTCCACAGGACTTGAGTACATGCATTTACAAAGGTGGTTCAAGCTTGGTAATTCACAAAAAAGTTGTTAACACTTATGTAGAATGGCTGCTTTTTAATGGACACTGTTTTCTTATGTTTGGTGATGTGTAGTATTGAGAACAATGATGGAGATGTGTATCCCTTGTTGTATCTCTGTTGCAGTATGCTTGTTTTTTCTCACTGTTGGAGAATGTGAGTGTAATAATTTGAAAAGACTATTTTGACATTATTTAATAAGTCCTTTTGCATGTGTTTATATTGGACTTGTGAATCTTTTGTTTGTCTTGTATTGCTGGATAATCCTATTCGTGGAAATCTTGCTATTGTTAGTCAATCACCAGCCTATAGTTGGGTGGTAGGATTTATGAAAGTTAGTAGTCATGATTGCTTTCTTCTGTTTAATTATGTACACATGTGACTTCCTTGGATATTTGCTCAATTATGAACCAAAGCTGTAATCTTTCACCAACTTCAAACATGTCTATATATATGTGGTGGAGGTCTCTCCCAACTAGCATCATCAAAATTTTCAGCCGACCACCCAAAAAAAAAGTTGTTATGGTGAGGCCATGGGAGAGAGTTTTTGGGGAAGATGAAGAGGAGCTGGACATCCTAATTCGTCTGCTAATTGACACCATTAGAGATGGCCAAACAAGAACGAGGCGACCACAACACACACGCCCATTTACAGGTTACCAGTTGGTTGAAAACATGTTGGACGGGCACACGCAACGGTCGTACAATATATTTCGAATGGAGCCGCATGTGTTCAGGGACTCGCGACATTGCTAGAATCGCACGGCCTACTACGCAATGGCCGTACAGTATTCATCCTGGAGCAACTTGCAATATTCATGACCGTCGTAGGACATGCATCGGCAAATAGAGTAGCTTGCGAGCAATTTCAGCACAGCTCTGAGACTGTGAGCCGCTATTTCCATGCAGTACTTTGTTCCATGTGCATCTTAAGCGAGGAGATGATCCAACTGCCAAACGGAGATGAGCCAGCTCACACCCTGGTTCGCAACAGCCCATTCAAGGTAAGAAGAATTGGTGTTGTGCTTTGATTTTACGTGGTAACTAAAACATAAGAAATGTTCGCAGGACTGTCTTGGAGCGATAGATGGAACCCATGTGCCGGTGTCGTTTAGAGGGAAATCCAAGAACGCTATCGTAATAGGCACGGAACCCTCAGTCAGAATGTAATGGCTGTTGTGTCTTTTGACATGCAGTTCCAGTACATTTGTGCCGGATGGGAGGGTTCGGCTGCGGACATGCGCGTCATGCAACACTGCCTGGAAAATGGATCTTTTTCAGTCCCGGAAGGTGATGACATGGGCCCCAAAAATTTTCCATGAATAAAATCATACTTAGTAAACTGTGCTGACACAATTTACAATAAACTCTTGCAGGGAAATATTATCTTGTTGATTCAAAAGTTACTCAAATCATGCAAAGCCTCCTTGCACCATACGAGGAGAGATACCACCTCAGGCGGTTTACTTGAGGCGCATAAGATATCATAATCGGAAGAAAAAATTTAACCATGCTCATGCCGATCTAAGGAATATTTTGAGAGGGCTTTTGGGTATGCTTAAGCGCAGATTCAAGATCCTGCGTGTTCGTCAGATTACCGGTGGAAACTACGGTGAGACATTGTTGTCGCGTGCTACTGTGATACACAATTACATGCAAATATGCCAATAGCAATGAGGATCTGCTACGGGGACGAAAGGCGATTATGTTGAAGAAGAAAAATATGAAGCGTGGATTGGCAACACGGCGGGTAGTGCACATGATATGGGGCAACTCCTTCAGAGAATATATCTCGAGCCTTGTAAGCGTTTGTGATGAGTGAGCCTACATTTTGGTCTATTTTATTAGTATATGTGATTACGATGTACATTATCTTATACTATCATATTTCCAACAAGGTTTTCTATATTATTTTTCCCATGAACCCCATGTTATTGTCAATGATTTTCCGTCAATATTTGCTAACGTGTCATAAAAATAGAGATAACATTACAAAGATTCAAAACCAATTACTAATATATATGGGAAGAAAAGCACAAAATTTATGAAAACAAAATTTCCTAATATCGAAACATTAAGGTATAAATTTATTAAATTTCCCAAAAATATAAAATAAAATGAAAAAGAAATGATCATAACTTATAAAACCCCAATAAATAAATAAATAAATAAATAAAATCTTCAAAATCCCTCAATTGTTAAACAACCTAAAATCAATAAATGTGTACTATAAGCCTCGAAATCCTAACAACTAAAACAACCTATCAAAATTTGTACAATTTATAGAAATCAAAATCTTATTAATAATCTCAGATTTTGTTAATAAATCCAAAAAAATTCAAAATTTCCATACAACTACCAAAAAAAATCCCAAAATTGTGAGAAATAAATATATAACCTAGAACCCAAAAAATCTATGTATAAACTTCATATTTATCGAGATTTTGGCATTTTTTTGGTAGTTATTGGAAATTTATGGAGATTTTTTTAAATCTGATATTAATATTTTTAAAATTTTTTTGTTTCCATTTTCTCGCTCGTTTACTTGTATTTCTCAGGTTTTAAATTTTTTTAGGGGAATACATGGATTTGTGGATTTTCTGCAAATTTTATTTGCGTTTTATTTTTCAACATTTTTTTTTAACAAAATAGATAATTCCGTTTTTTTTTGGCCAATTTTTTATCTTATTTTATTTTTATTTTTCAAATTTCAATTATTATAGACTTTTTAGTTATATGATACTCAATTTTATTTGGAGAAATGTTGGAAGAGGATTAATTAATATTTGGAGCCATGATAAAAAACATAAGTAAAGAAAGCTAGGGCATTTTGGTCATTTAGCATCATTGTAGGGATTACACTTACAATCACAAGTTTATGAGGCTTTAAGATTTATTATGTTGTCTTTCCCTCCAAAATTTTTTGAAAAAATTCAAAATTTGTTCCCTCTTGTGGGTATCCCACTTGGGATATTCTCTTATCAAACACATGCTTGTGTTTGATTGGGGGACATCCCACTTGGGATTAGAAATAACTTTTGAAAAGTTTTGAATTTTCGTGAAATTTTAAAAGAAAAGGTATTAATATGATAAAAGATAAATGTGGCTTCCATTGGATTGGTTGGTGGGTTATTATTATATTCTTAAACTTCAATTAAAGTTTTTGACGGGAAAAAATTTTATTGGAAAATGTGTTGGGGATATCCGCAAGTGGGATATCCTCTTATCAAACACAAGTAGATAAAAGGGGAGTGAGGAGGGGTGAACCATCCTTTCTCACCCCTCATATCCCACTCCACCAAAAGGTGGGGTATTATATTATTTTTTTAAAAAAACAAACATGATATAAAAAGACATGATTATCCTTCATCAATTTTTAAAAGACAATTAAATCCTTCTATCTCCAACAAAAACCCTATCTCCACCAAAATGAGAAAGAAATATTAATTACACTTAAATTAATAATTAATAATAATTATACTTAAATAAATATAATTAATAGCTTTAATATAATTAATATTAATTAGAATTAAATTAATATGAGAAAATTGTTTACATACCCCTCCAAAACTACATATTTGTTTATATATCCCTATAAAAATGCTATTTACTTGCAAACCCTCCAAAACTATGTTTTTTGCTTATGTACCCCCTGGCACTAGTCACTTGTAGTCACTCTTAACCATGATTCAAAAATTACATAATTAACCTTTTTAAATTCTTTTTGACTCTCTCTAAATCCCTATTCTTTCTCATCCCCGATCTAATCCTCACGACCACCATCTCCTTCTTTGCAAGCAATGCGATCTCCCCTCTAGCGGTAATTCTCACCCATGGGCCATGATCTAACTCCCACCGCCATCTCCAAAATTCTCCGCGTTGTTTTATCCCAACTTCCTAAAGGTTTTCAATCTTTATTCTTTCTCTTGGGTTCCTCAAATTAGGTTTATGGAGGGTGAATTCATGTTTATTTAAGTTTACATGTTTCTCTTTGTTGGTTCACCGGGTTCATGCTTGTAAAATTGTTTTTGGATGATTGATGTTATAATTTTGTAATGTATAGTATGGTATGGTAATGCAAAGTACTACATGTTTGGAAAAGATGGTATGATATGGTATGGTATTGGTACATGGTATTTATAGTTTTATTAGTTGTTTGTGTTTATTTTGATGGTATGGTATGGTTGCAGAAATAATAAAATGACTAGAATACCCTAAAAAACAAATTAATATGAAATTATGTTAATTGGAAAAATCGGTTATATATCCCTCAAATGTTTAATAATTGCATATTTACCCCTTAAAAAACATAATTTCTTTGTATACCCTTGAAAAACATGTTGAATTGTGGGTATGCCCTCTTGCTTAGGTTCCATGTAAATTAATTAGATAATATTAACCATGGTTACAACTTCGATTAAGGGTTGGAAAATTTCCAAAATACCCCTCTTTATATTTTTTTAACTATTTTAAATTTCATATTGTTAAAGGGGTATTTATAAATTCTGATCAAACAAACTTCTGGGGTATATATATAAGGGTATAATAATCATTTCGCAGTCTACCGTTTGTTAACTAACAAATTTTCATCTGATTTTAACCCGAAGGGTATATTCATAATTATACCTATTATTCAGAAGTATGCATGCAATTATATTTTATTTATTGGTAAATACGTAATTTCAAAATTATTCAAGGGTACACCTACAAAAAGCCTATTAAATTCAATGATTTAAGATCAAAAATTAAATTCAACTAAAGTATAAAAATTCTTATTAAAATCTTACAAATATACATCAAATTATTACCCATTAATTTAAAATTGATAAAATTATAATAAAATTAATATACAAAATTAACAAAAGATAAGACAAATTATTTTCTTAATTGACTTTTTTCTTTTGGAAATTATGGCTTTCTTTTATTTTTGATAGGGAGAAGAGGGGATTGAAGTAAGTTGGTAGGGATATTTGTGGTAAAAAAAAAAAAATTAAAACCATGGGAAACCACCAAATCGGTGGTTTGAAAAATCCAACAAAAATGATAGTTTTTAAACCATAGGAAACCATCAAAAAGCCATGGAAAATTATACAATCTGAATGGAGATGAAAACAAAAAAGAAAGTAAACGATATCATATATTACCAAACTATGGGAAACCATGAAACAAAAAGGCCTTAGTGTTTTAATATCTGTTCTTTTTTACTTACTTTTTGGGTTCTTGATTGAATTTCAGATCATAAAGTTCAAATTTCTAATATGTTTTGATTGTTAGAAAACACAAAGTGTAGGGATTGAAAAATATCAAATCGGAGGAACGTTTCCGTTGTCCTTAGAGAGATTTACGCGCCCTATCACAGAGATCTCCTAAGAGGGTTTTATACGATCTCTCCCAAGATACAATCGAAGATCACGACTTAGGTAAAACTTGATTTTCCAATTATCTCACTATTTAGGAAATGAGAGGTTGAAAACAAAGTTGTTTGAATGAATTAGAACTTCTTGAATTAGGCTTTATTTATAACTTTTCTAAAGACTCATTTGAAGAGTTACAACCTTACCAATGAAACCATTAGCCCTCAAAAGATGCCTTTGAAGAATCACATCTTTTGGCATAATAGGATCATTCGTTATAGCACTCTTTCAAAACATACCTTTGAAATGTTACATATTTTGGCTAAAAGTTACAACTTAATATTAACAATCTATACAACATTCCCCACTAGATTGTTAAAATTAACAATCACATATCTCAAATTAATATGAGGGTGCATAAAGAATGGTATCGCTAGATTTGAACCATTCTTCAATGTAGGCTCTCAAAACTAAAACGTAAAAATTGGTGGCCAGCTTGCTTAAACCCATTATCCTATATGTCCCGACCGGAGAACAAACAAACACACACACTCATAGCCTCCTACTTAAAGAGACATATATTGATAGCACTTTAATACGGCCATGTGCTTATCCTGGAATCATAAGTATTTCCAAGAGATACACTCTTAACTCTTGTTAGAAGCGGCTCCACCTCTATACTTAGGTGGAATCAAAACCAACACATAGTCTACCCATTAAGAGATATTTTAACTATAGTACTGTAATCGTAATCGATAACAACTTGTTCTTACCCTTGAACCTCAAAACTAGTGATGTTGTAACATCCCGGTTTCTTCTCCGAAATTTTAAAATATTAAATAAATGCCGGAGGTCATTGAGAAAATAAGAATGGAATTTAAAGGTCTTTTATAATGAACAGTAAATCATGGGAAGCTAGTAGCTCTGAGTTAAGGTGATAATGATTAACTAATCAACGGGGGAAAAAAAAAATGATAAAACTTTAGGGCTTTAGTGGGCTTAACCACCTATTAGAAGAGGGGGGCTGCCACTTATTGGGCTAGGCTCAAGAGCGGTGGTGGTTTGAAAGGAATTAGAGTGGGAGAAGAGAGGGATGGGCAGCCCGTGGAGCTCCTTCGTTTAAGCAAGCAGGAGGTGGAGAAATGAAGGTGGTGGTGGCGCGATCCATGCGAGGGGGAAAGAGAGGCTGCCACGAGTCGCCAAGTGCCGTTGCTATGTCACCGAGATCCCCTGTTCCAAGGGAAAGGGGATTTTGGAAGAATGCTGGAGCTCCTTCAGCGGGGGATTGGGAGAAGCCTCTAGCGGAGGTCCTCGCTCCTTCTCCACTCTTTCGGCCACCACATCTCTGAACTCCGGTGAGCTCGGTGCTCCAGTTTCGGGCAGCTTCAGAACTCGACGGAGCCAACACCGGCGACCGGCTGTTCTCGGTTCCCTGTTCCAACAGTGCAGGCATTGGTTCCGGCCAAGACTTTGGTGATATTTCCGGCCGAGCACTTGGTCCGTTCTCAGCAACCCTCCTGCTCAAGGCGAGATTAGAGCTCCGGGGCCGTCTCGATTCCTACGACCAGGTCCCCTGTTCGCGATCCTTTGCTCCAAAGGATTCCGATCAGCCTCTAACGGGCGTAGACCTCTGTTCGGTGTTCTGCCACCACGATCAGTCCACGAGCGCGGAGGCCTCGTGCAAGGTACACATTAGTTGGATGATGAGGCCTGTGTAGCGTAGAGTTGCCGACGCCTTTGTATTGAAACTTTGAATTAGTAACTGGAGCTTAGTATTGTATGCTGTGAGTTTGTTGTTGATTGTAATGTAGGAGTGCTAAGCACAAGTTGTTATGCTTAGATGTTGTATCAATTGCTGTACTGTAATTTGTAGTTTGCTTGTAAATCAATTGGTACAAGAAATTAAGGGAAGATATTCTCTGGAATTTTAGTATGCCCAAAATGTGTATTGGATTTGTCAATGAAGAGATTTAGCTTGTTTGGATTAGTTCCGGGTTTCGCATGTTATGTCCGTTGCAAAGTGGTCAGAATTTGTTCATGTTGTTGTTGTGCTTGCAACCTCTGTGTTAAGATGTGTCCTTGCCTGCCAGTCAGGGAGTTGTAGCATACTTTGTATTCATTTGGAGTTTCAATGATGAAAGTAGAGGATTCACTTGTGAAACGGGAACATATATATATATCAATATGAACTCAATTCAAGGAGAATGATTTGGATGTAAAATTTAGAAATCTAAAGGGACAGGGAGATGTTTTGGTAGCGAATATCATTTGTGCCTACCAACTGGTTGATGAAATGGTTTTACAGGATTCTAAGGTTGATGTTGCTACTGTTGACCATGGTTGTAGTTGTTGTTAATGTTGTGGTGGTTGTATACTTTGTAGACTTTGAATTCCCGGTGCCAAAGAGAGGAGTTGGCATAGGATTTTTTTTATATAGGGCCTTGAAGGTGAGGCAAAGGCCATGAGGAAGCTAAGTGTAGACTTAGTTGGAGAAGGTGTAATCAGGAGAAGGGGTTTGGGGTAGCTGTTGCTGTTGATGTTGTAGGAGGGGGGTTCATGCTTTGTAGACTTGGTATTCAATTGGACTTGGGACATCAGAGAGAAGAGTTGTAAAGGTTTGCTGGTACTTATTTAGGTAAAATAAACCTCATGTTGTCATCTTAACATTAGGTTGTAGCTAAAAAGGACTTGGCCTTAGATGGTCCTGTTGAAAGTGTTTTGCTCCAGCTTGTTGCCGGTTATAGTTTAGAGCGTATAACTTGGGATTAAAAGAAGACATTTTGAACCAATTGAAAGCTTGAAGTGAAGGGAGAAATTGTTATGTTGCTTTCCTCTTATACTCTAAGTGTGTGTTTGATAACAAAGAGAAGAAGGTGGTTGAGACTTGAAAATCTCAGTTTGTATTAACACACTTGACACAAGTTATTGAAGAATTAAACGTTAGGAAGTTATTAAAGCTCTCATGATATCTGCTTGAGTTTAAATCAGTTATAGTGTAAGATGGCAATTAACCAATTTTAGACTTATTTGATTGTGGGCATCATGCCTTGATGTGAAAAGATATGCTTGAGTGTTGGGCCTTAATCTCTATGGACTGGGGCCCATGATTGATTAGGAGATCTGTTAAATAGAAAGTGAAGTATTGTGGATTAGCACTTATCTTAGATATTATTGCGCTTACTAGGAAAAAGGGAAGGACAAGTCGGGTCTTGGGAGGTCCGAGTCGCTTGACTTGCTTAGGGACTTCGTGAGTGGACCTCATCAGTGATATTCTGTGTTTTATCGAGATTTATCGGTTTTCGATAATATTCTTCGATATGGTTTATTCCGGATTTGAGAATGATTACGATTATTTACCATTGTAGATTGTTGCTTTCTGCGTGATAATGATTAGATGTAGATCATGAGGCAGAGATATGATATGGGCATTCGATGTTTGCATCCCGTTAGGACCGTCCTTGCTATGCGTAACGTGATACCGAGTAGGGAAGGGTTTTCTTGCTTTCAAAGGAATTTCTTTTGGGTTATTGAAAACCTTTCTTTTCAAATGAATTTATCTTTAAAACCCTTCCCAACTCTTTGGAGTGCTCGGTACCACGAGCTAAGACCAGATCGGGGAAACCTCCTCTGGCTTCACATACGTTCTCTGCATCGAGGGACACCTCACTCTACCGGGCTATTTATTTGAGATCTTAGCAAGTTGATCCTACAGAGTTGCATTCTTATCGATAGACGCTCACATATCTAGACATCTCCTGAGAGATAGACAGGCATGTTAGTGACTGATGACTTTTCTGGTTTTCTCGGACATTGCATTAGATTATCTTCCTAATCGCCTAAGATAATGCATAGATCATTCCGATTTATTGTATTTTCCGCATGTATATGAGTAGAGATTACTTTCCATGTACAAGAGATTATATTTTCAGATGCATCGGGTCTTAGTTGGACCCGGGACAAGAGGGGGGTCACATATCACCGAAAGCCTCAGTAGAGCTCAGCCCCTCTTCTTTACCTACCTTTATATGCAGGTAGCGCATAAAAGTCCCGTAGAAGCTAGATCCCATGAGAAAAGATGATTTACATAGCCGGCTCAAGTGCCCCATAGGCTTATTTTCCTTGTGTTGTGTACTCAGTAGACATATTATTTTACTTCTTTGAGACTCAGGACCTCAGACAAGAGTAGGTCCTGTGCTGGAGATCTCTGGGGACGATTTGTCTCTTCTCCGCTTTGGAAGAGTTTCCAGATTTATTATGATTTTATTAACCGCCTCTGTGTTTATTCCTAAGCAGTGCTCTTGGCTTTCAGATTTGATGTACCTTTGGGCTCGGGACACCCCTCCTGGCCGGGCGGTGTGACAAATGTGTGTCCTTATCACTGGGATTGGGGTGTTACGTGATGCTAGAATGAGGGTGTAGGGTTCCCATTGTCATCAATTATAAGAGTTTTAAATCCATTTTGGCTTTACTCTGCAACTATTTTATCCTCGAGACAATGCTTTTGTTAATGGATCAACTAAATTGTTATTAGTTCTCACAAAGATGATGGATATCACCCAGTACCGTTAATTAGTTATCTCCGACATGTTCAGATCCGAGCTCAAAAAGTCTAGACTTTCCATTATAAACTTTATTACGGGCACGCTGACATAGCTTCGACCTCACCTATTATAATAAATAGTAATATGAGATAAAGTACCACGCATCTATCTCCAATAATAGACATTTCTTAGCCATTCTTTACTTCCTTACCTACCTGTCACTAAGGCTAGCAAACTCACCCCTCCATTAGTTGAATACGAGATGCAAGCGTTTTGCTCTCTTGGATGCCCAACCGAGAGCACCCTCTTAGCTATGGTAAAAATCCATCCGTAAGCTCGTAACTCCGATCACTTGCACTAGTGATCCAAATCTTCTGGCATCCTCAGTATAGCCTTCTTTAGAACACTTCTGGGAAATCACAATAATGCAAACTTCAAAATTGCTTGTTCTGTTTCAAATATCCAAACACTCTTAGTTATTCCTTCCAATGCTTGAACTAGGGCTTTACCCATAAATCTAGCTGAATTCTATTAACATAAACAAAATGCTATATCTGGTCTTGTGGAGGCTGAGGCATTACATTTAGGAACCAATGGCACTAGCGTATTCTAGAATTCAGCAATAAGTTTTATTAGGGATTCCCTAACCCATATTAACTTGAGGATCATAAGGAGTCTTACATTCCTTAAATTTAAGATGCCTCGAACTTATCTAGTATCTTTCCAACATAATGACTTTGACCCCAACATAATAATTCCACTACTTCTTCAGACTTTTAATTCTAAGAACTGGGATTCACTTCCACCCAAATCCTTCCATTTTGGATTGAGTATTAGATACTTTTACTCATCACTATCAAATTTTCCAAATTCGCCCAAAAATTAATAGATCATCAAATATATATACAAATGATAACACCATAATTTTCAACTAATTTGAAGTGATACACTAATCGCTATTCGCTATTAAGTGTCTAAAACCATATTTTAGAATTATGGAATCAAACTTTTCATGCCATCGCGAAGGGTGCTTTGTTTTAGTCAGTCCATACAAAGGCTTAACTAATCAGAACTTTCTTCTCATTGCCATGTAGGGACAAATCCTTCATGTTGTTCTATGTATACTTCTTTATTGAGATTACAATTCCAAAATGCAGCTTTTAACGCCCATTTGATACACATGTAAACTTATAAATAGACGTTATAGCCAAGGGCACTCAAATAGAAGTTACACGCAGCAACCTGAAGCATAAGTATCAAAATAATCTATGCGCCTTCCTTGCTTTTCTTAAATCCTTTTGAAATACCAACCTAGCTTTCAAGGTTTGCAATGTTTCTTCCGCATCATATTTTCTTCTTAATACCCATTTACGTACCAATTGCCTTAGATCTTGGAGGTAGATCCACTAAAACCCATGTGTTATTTGATATAATTGATTTGCTTCCCTCCAAAAGCTGCATCCCTAGAAGCTATTGCTTCTTTATATATTTGTGGGTCATGATCAACACTTAGAATGATAGGAATTTCATTAATTATAGAATCACAAGTTCCTTCCCACAATATAGGCACTCGACAAAAGTAATAAAGTTAAAAACCAAAATCTTTTTTTTCTTTTCCTACATCAAGCTTATTTCTTCTAGGTTAGAAATATTCAAGCTTCATATGTTTTAACTACTTGTGTGGGAATTAAAATGTTTGATGTTAAATCACTAAGAAATTTATTTTCAACGTAATACAACATCACAAGTTTAAACTACCGTATTAGATACTAAATCTAATATAATAGGCTTTTTGAGTTAGAAGCACCCTTTACCACTCTAGGCCCTAATTTGGTCCTTTTATTATCGTAGACACCTATATCAAGCAACACACCCCACACTTTGAAATATTTAAGATTAATATGTTTTCCTTTTTCCAAATTTCATATGGAGAAACCTCTAACTTTTTATAAGGGATACGATTTGAAATATGACATGAAGTCAAAAGTAAGCTTCACCCCACAAATTTAACGATAAATCGGCATTTAGTAGCAGCAATGAATTAACCATATCAACTATGTAAGGTTTTTTTCTCTCGGGCTACACAATTCTTGTTACAGTAAGGTATATGGAGCGTAACACTCATGTATCATGTACCATTTTTCTCTCACAAAACATGTTAAAGTCATTTGAGAAATATTCACCTCCCCGGTCACTTCTTAAAGCTTTTATTTTCTTTTCATGCATATTTTCAATTTCAATCTTATAAAGTTTGAATACACTAAATGCTTCATCTTTATGTTTTAATAAATAAACATATGTAAATCTAGAACAATCGTCAATAAATGTGATAAAATATATTTTCCCTCCTCTAGTAAGAACACCATTGTAAAATCCATGAATTTTTGGAAATAAATATTTTGTTATTTCCTTGAGAAAAACATTTAAATTATTTATTTCCCGCGGTTAGCGTTATTGTGGGATTAAATGATTTATTATTAAGGGGTTTGTAGGGACCAAATAGTAATTTTGAAATAGTTGAGGGACTAAACGAGAATTGTTCCCTCTCGGGTCTTGGACCTAAAGTGTGATTTTTAAAGAATG